>JAPSGF010000039.1:5904896-6055382 GCA_035772895.1 Perdix hodgsoniae
TATATTTGTTATATATATAATAAATATAATATATATAATATATATTATTATATATATTTAAGAACCTATATATATATATGACTTCTATCTCAATTATAAGCTTAATTGGAACAGTGTCTAAGGTAAAGCAGAGTTGTGCCAATTAATCCCCAATCTGTTCACATGCATGCACCCCCTCACAAATGGCTGCACCATCAGTTAATGAATTAATCAGCTGAATTTAAGACTAGAAAGAACTTGGTGGGTCAGTAAGGCCATTCCCCTGCTGTGACAACATATAATCCATTTACAAAGCTATCATGCTTCCTCGTATAATTGGCTAGGGGCTTTTTGCTGTTGTTGTTGCTATCTGTTCCAACTGACAGTTTGCTCCTGACTTGGTTCCTCTGTTGCATAGGACCCTTTTCTTAAATCACTAGCTAAAGTGACCACGCCAACTTTATCCTTTTAGTCCCTCCTTTTACATAAATTATTTTTGTTGCCTGCAGTTCTCGCCTACAGCCACTCTATATTCCTATCCAGTTTATCTCATGGTCAAACTTGTATTCCTGTTCATCATTAAGAAAATGATGGTTTTCTTTATCTCCTATTGCAGTGTGTTTCCTCTGTCATCTTAGTCCATCACCCTAGAAACTTTTTGCTGTTCCAATCCAGACTCATTCTTTCATCACATACTAGGATTCAAACCAGGTCTCGCCATCACCATTCATTAATGTTAACACCTCTAGCTCTGCTAACCCCTGCTGGTGCTGCCTGTGCATCGCACTTATAGTGCACACTTCTTCCGTCAATTGACCAACAGAGGTGTCTTCCTCTGCTGCTCCTGATGCTGACCTCACATCTGGTAGCAAATGCATTTTAAAGTACCCAAGTGCCCGAACTTCTACGCTGCTCAGTTAAATTTCAATAGCACCTCATTACCGCAGTCTTCAAAGTCCCTTGTTACTTTTGTATGCTATCCAGTCATCCTCTGTTGGTGATAGCTCTTTTCAGCTTTCACCAGCAATGCCATGGCTCCTAGAGCTCCTTCAGGCTACACCTAACCTCTCATGAACACAGACCTTGTTCTGAGGCTGGTCACAGAGGAAATGCATTATTAACTTCCATGTATGTGTCATGCATGCTCAGATCCATTTGCAGAATCTTTTTACTCCTTACCTATTTGAGTTTAAAAAAAATAATCCTATACAATAGCATATAGAATTTTTATTGAAGATAGCTTACTACTTCTATACTGATTTGTTTGGAAAAATATTTGTAGGGCATAAGCTACTGTTCAGAAACGCTTATTATCACATAATCACTGTATAACCAACTCTTCCTCTTCCCTACAGAAATTGGCTTAAGGACATGTAATAACTCTGTATGAAATATAAATAACTCTGTAATTAAAGACTCTGTAAACAGGATCTCAAGACCAGTAAGAAAAGCTTATAAATTTCCAATTGGGTGTGCTGTAAGAGCCACCACGGTGTCTTCTGAAGGACTCTGCAGCATTGCTGCCAAGCAAAATCTTTGAAGAGGGACAGAGCAAATAGTACATAGCAGAAAAATACTGAGGGGGAATTTCCATTGTAATCCTGCTGAAAGTTTGTTTTCCAAGATTAGGCATTTGAAATGTACACAAAAAATAACAAATTTTGGCAGTAATGTTAGTACTTACAGTAAATCTTGTCCCCACTTATGATGTTGGAATTATTCAGTGTTTTGTATCTTCCTTGTCTTTCAAGAAATGTTTGCATACACATTTTATTACCCCTTTTTTTTTTTTATGCAGACAGAATCCACAATTCTACTGTCAGTAGCTACATAAAATAAAATAGAAAAGGAATAAATAAATAAAACATCTTTTTTGCATTACATTACAATTTATGCTTTATATATCATAGTGCCAAACGCTTGTCCAGGCATGACCTGGTTTTGAAAATGGACAAATGAGTTACAATGAAAAAAAAATTAACTCCAAAACATTCCAAGTTTCATAAACAGTTTGAACTTCATCTATTTTACTTCTTGAAGTCTATGGTCCTTTGTAACCAGTTTTGTATCCTCTACATATTTCTGTCAGACTGCAGTGCAGCTGTCATAAATTAATCTGTGGGTCTTACGGTATTGGTCCTTCACTGCTGTGGATCCTTCTGTCATACTTTCTGTCATTCTTTCCTGTACCTGGAGGAAAAATAATAAAAGGGTTTTTTTTTTGTTTTTTTTTTCCCTTAAATATTAATTAGAATTCTAAAATTAGTTGTTCTTTTATACTTTTTCACACAATTTGTTCTGTGCTCATTTTCCCTAGTTTCATAGTTAACTGGGGTTGTTAGAATGAACAACTGACATAACAAGAAATGTCAAGTGAATATGACAGAATATTTGATATAGAGCAAATTCTGAATTTCTGTGAGTAATCATATCACAAAGGCATGCTGAGGGCATTACCAACCTGATCTGGAAACTGGAACAAACCACAAGGCCCAGACTTGCCTTTAAATGGCACACATTTCTGAATGGTGACAGTATACTGTTTGACAGGTGACAGGATGAGTGTTATTTTGGGATGTTACTTGACAGCTAAATCTGAAAAGGTGGGAAAGGAAATAAGCCATTCACAAAGCATTCATCCACAAAATGATCACATTTATTGAACAAATAATCTTTCCATGCCTTGTCAAGTTTAAAACATGATGACTATTCTGCCAAAATTCTCAATGTGCCCTGGGTACAATATTGTGTCTGTATAATTAGTGGTGACAATTAAAAGCAGAACAAAATCATTTCACAGTTAAGTAGTTAATGACAGCTTTGTAAACTGTACATACATTTTCCCACTGTTTTAGACTAGAAAACTTTACAGCAGACCCCTCCAGACAGACATTTATGTTCGTGTACAGGTAGTTGTACAGTACAGCCTCCCTTCTACCAAACTTAACTTTGCAAAAACATAAATCCAACATGGACAGTGTTGTTCACAGTCCTCATACACGTCAGAGGGAATAGAGGGTATGGCTGCACACTCAGGCTTGGATGGAATTCAAGATGGAATCTTTGTATAATTGCTTCATTCTCCTGTAGCATTTTGCCCAGCTAAACATGTTGCTGTTTTCTGTTTCTTTCAGGAGATAAATGTTTGGTTTCCTCAGCCAATCTTTTAGTCAGCTTTCTGGGTGCACTTTTTGCACAGGCTGGCAGACAGTGAGTTGATAAAGGGTTTTCCTCATAGAGCTTTGGTTTCTGACTTCCATCGCTAGCTGAGCATCCCTGCTGTTCCTCCTCTGCAAGTCATGGGAAACAGCACCAACCCCTTTGTGTGGAGAGTGTTGACATCCATGGACTAAAATCTCCCCCAGGCTGTATTATTCCAGGAGAAACACTACTGCTGAATTCTATAAGGACAAAACATTATTTTTTAATATCGCGTTCCATCCTGTTCCTCCTACTTTCCAATGTTTGCAAATGTGAGTACCAACTGTATTAGTGTGGCTTGAGAAAAGCTCTCCTCAGTGCTGTCCTGAGGAGTAAAGGTGACCCTGCAGCTGTTCGATATTCAGTGACTGTCAGCACCCATTTAGCTGTTTTGCTCTGTTACTGCTTGTCTCACGGCAGCAGCTCGCAGTCCTGTTCCGTGTTAAAGAGCACCAGTAATTTTGTTGTATGCCACTTCAGAATTGCCATCATTGCTCACTGATGAGCCCAGATCAGACAGCATTACATCTTATAGAGGAATTGCATTGGCTCCACTCTGAACTTTGTGTGGGGTGAAGTGCTCAGTTTCATCCTATCTGTTATTTCTCTCTCAGCCGCTTACAGGTCTCCACCTGAACCTGCCCTTTCTCATCAGGATTACCTGAGCATTTTGAGGCTAGGTTTTGGTGTTTTGATTTTATTTTTTCATCTCCTCTTGTGAGAGATTATTGCTGGTATCCTGTAGAAGGCAGAGTGGGTTCTCTCAGCTTACTCCCTACCATCCCCCGTGTTACTGAGAGGCCGCCTGGTGACACCACTCCTCCTAGCACTTGAGCGTTCAGTTCTCTTTCTGGGATCTGGATTTGCCTGCAGCCTGCCCTGAGGCACCTTCTGCCTTTAGAGCAGCTGAGGAAACTCAGTCTCTCAGCCAGAGTGCAGTGCCCAGTGCTGTGTCTTTAACCGTCAGCGTCTGAACATAGTTTCAGAAGTGATCACAACCACCTTGTCTCTGACACCTGTCTTAGTTGTATTGTTGTTTTGTGTCACTTTTTGCTCAGTCTCTTCCTTAAGATACTTGAGCTGAAAGCTTCCAAGCCCTCCCATGCCAAGGCTGGGGGGAATTTCAAGGACAGCCTTCCTATCCATTACATCATATTGACAAAACTGTACTGTTTATGAAGGAGGTGAATTTTTTTGTCTGCCATTTTAGTGCCATACCTTACTGCTGACAGGGAAAATATTTCCCTATCTACTGTCTTGAAAACCATCTTACCTTAGGGGATGTGGAGCTGACACATGCAAACAGCACAGCTATTGTGGTTGCATTGCAAACCGTGTTCCCAAAGCTGTTTGTCCTCCCCTGCCTTTCTATGCCTGTTAATGATACCAAGACTCAGAGAAAAGTCAGAAACAATTCCCAAGTTGAGCTGCATGCTGCTGTTGGAAATGAGGCTCCATTAAGAAACACTGTCATCTAGTGGCCAGAATAAGATGTACTTACTGTTGTTGATCTTATAATGATATATATCTGTATATATGCATATATGTGTGTGTATATACACACAGAAGAATCTTTGTGTATCACTGCATCAGTGTCTACTTCTGGTTAATGCCAGATATTGACAAATCAGCTCTTCCCAATTCAAAAGCTCTTTAGTGAACCAGATGTGTTTGCTAAGCAGGTGGCTTTTTGGCAATTCTGCAAAAAGAAGTTATTAAGAAGGAAATTAGTCTGCAGAAAAGCTGTTCACAGTGCAGTACCAAGTCTGTCCCTCCCACTGCAGACTCAGGAGCACCTCACTGGCGTCCATATTGGTAACTTCACTACCTTTGTGCTTTGCTCTCTGATTTTTCAGCTCATGATGCTCCCAGGTGGCCTGGACATATGGAGCCCAGCAGAAAAACGCTGCGTACCCATTACGCAGACAGATTATGCTTCTTAAAGGAATTCTGGATGTTCTCTGAATACCCAGAGTTGTTATGCAATGCCATCAAGTTACATCCTCCTTCAGTATGTGTATTCGCATCTTGCTGTGTCAACATACAGTACCAGTGCTCTGATAGAAGCTGCTGAAAGTGGTGATTCTTTGACAAACACAGCAGCAGCATTTTGTGTTCATTCCATTTGATTGCCAGTTATTCGCTTATTCTTGCTCCTGCAATACAACTTAAAAGTGCTTCATACATAAGTTTCCCAATGGTTAAAATAAACTGTTTCAATTCATTTCTAATTGAACAAAAGGATATTTAGAAGTGAAATCATACATTTACACCTTGAACTGGTGCTTGTTCACATTTGACTTCAAAGTGTTGTTTGTTTGTTTGTTTTTCAGGTTGGATGTCTTGGTTTGGAAACAGCATTGTGATTTTTGTCCTGTATAAACAGAGACATCTGCTGCAGCCCACTGACTACCTTACGTTTAACTTGGCTGTATCAGATGCCAGCATCTCTGTGTTTGGTTATTCAAGGGGGATCATTGAAATATTCAATGTCTTCAGAGATGATGGATTCATTATCACATCGATATGGACTTGCCAGGTAAAATTGGATTATACTTAAGTAGGCAATATAAGTGTAACTATTTCCGTGTATGTGCTGTGTGTAAGCAACAAGAAAAAAAAATGCTGATTCACCTTCCAAAAGGACAGTGTGCTCTTTTGTTACATCCATAAATCTGTGTTTGATCAGGTTTTGACAAATTCTCAATAATTTTTTCCTACCACAAAGGTCAACATTCCCAACCTGGGAATGGCAGCTTGGGAATATTGAATAGCTGCCTGATGCTATTGTTAAATGCTGCCCTTTGCCTTACAAGAGAATAATGCATATTTGTAATTCATTATTTGCCTTGTAAAAGCAGGTCAAGAAATCTCAGATAAGGCTTATATAATGCAAGTTTCACAGTTAATGTACAAAAGCTGCCCTTCCTTTGCTGTTTTATTCCATGTTCTTGTGAACGCTTGAGGAGACCAACACTGATCACTTCAATCCACCAAGTACTGTAGAGAAGGTTTATTAGTAACTAGAAACCGCGCTGTTATTGTTTTCTTGTTTTGGTTAAATTTTTCTATAGTGAGAAAAGAATACTTACTTTTTTTTTTTTCTTATTTATGTCCTTTTATTTTGGATTTATTTCTCTCTTATTATCTGTGCTTTATATCCTTTTTTTTTCTTATCCCCTGTGTTTCACAAGGGGACTTGAACTTTTTGTATTTTGCAAGGTATTTTAAGCTTTTAAATTAAAAGAAAACAAGATAGTGAGTTGACTGGGGGTTTGTGTTTCTGGAGGCAGACCTGAACATTTCCTTCCTTCTCCCTTTCCTTCCTTCTCTTACACTCACCAGAGAATACTTAGCTCTTGGAAGGTAACAAGTCTTTCTCCTCCTCTACGTGAGAAATTGAAGAGTCTAACTCTACCTATTTGCAGTAGTTCCTCGTACTTGGCTTTTTGACTTCATGTCATACCTCCCTCTCATGCTGGAAAGTGAAGGCACAGGCTCTGGTTCTCTTCAGTTCCTTGTGGTCAGCCTGATTGTTGGCAGTTTACGCAGCTTTAAGTTAGTTGTTATGTTCCTGCTTAACAAGGCGTTCAGAGTGTCCATGCAGGACTTGAGTGCACCCATAAATCACGGCATGCAGCTACTTGTACCAAATTGGTTGCATTCTTGTGCCTGAAGTCTTTGTGGGCTTGGGGTCTGTGGTAGGATGAGTGCCTTCTCTCTATGGCATAGTCATCCCTGATCTTGGAAGCAGGAAACTTAGACAGTCCTATTAAAGCTAATTCTGAAATATTCACGCCTACATAGACAGAATATAAACATGTCCTGTAGATAAATAAGCGCAAGCCTGGCTCCCTGGAGCTGTTGGAAATATCTATGAGAAAGATTATATTTAGTGTGAGTGCCTGTTTCATGAGGGAATCAAAAAGCTGAAACTGACAGGATAGCCTCCGGCAAGGTATAAAGGAGATCACTATGAAGGAAAAGAGAAAGAAATAATCCTGTTTTCTTATCTTAGGTATTTATTGTTTTTATTTAAAGAGGAGCTTGAACTATTGTGCGCTGCAGCTGAGAATACTTTTACAGCTTGTGTTTCCTTACTCTGGAAGTGAGACTTCCTGCAGAAGGCTCTGGTAAACCTAAGAACCGTAGCTTCATTGAAAAAAACATTTTGAGTGAGAAATTAAATATATGTCTACATCAATTTGGCAGAAAAGATTTTACTAAAACGAAGCTCATTATTTCCTCAGCAAAATTCATTATTTCTCTAATCAGAAAATCTACAATTTTCAATTCAAAGTCTGTTGAGGATAAACTTCCAGGAAACCTTTTCATTTTCTTGATTAACGGGAGGATTTCAATTCATCAGACAAACAAAGGCATGCATACAAATTGTAAAATTTACACAGAAACTTAAAGAGATTCCCATTTTGTCATTTGTTTTAAAGAAGGTTGTTGCTACAGTTAGGGAATTAAGTGTGAAGTCTGGGCCTCTGGGTCCAGTTCCAGCTTTGCAGCAGGCTTCCTACGTAAGACATTACATAGGGTAAGCCATTCATGCTGAAATTCTGAACAGAGATCTGTGGCATTACAGAAGATTTGCAACCCAGCTGGTTGAAAGAAGTAACTTTAAATGACCCTTCTGCTTTCCCCCAGCCCAAGGTCTTCCAGAGACTGACAAGTCCCTGATGTATTTTGTATAGTTTAGAGCACAGCCTGTGCAGTAGCTGTTTTGGGAGGGGGTGCTGCTATGTAAAACACAGTACACAGGAATCAGCACTGTGTCCATATCCATTGATTTGCAAGGGAGTACTCTTGACAGCACATTAACAACTTTCCTAAATAATCTGGTTTGCAAAATGTTACAGTTGCTTCTTTCAGAACCTACAGAGGATTATCAAAGTTTAAACTTATCATCTCAAATAGGAAATGATATCGCATTAATTGTTAATTAAAAATTCATGGCAACTTAGAAAAGTCTTTTTTTTACTCCTTATGAATAGCTGGAACTGGTTGTGACTTCCTGAGTGAAGATCAGGATATATTCAGCAACAAGTAGGGTTTGTGCTTAAAAAGTATTTGTTCCGATATTTTTTACTTTCTGAAAGCATTGTAGCAGTCTTTAGGTATTTAGGAATAGTACTGTACAGAAATAACAAGAAGATTCAGTATATTTAAAAAATGGTATGTTTCTGTGCATGCACAGTCATCCAGCACAGAGCTCATTCTTAAAACGTTTAGCGCTGAACAGAAGTGGGGTTTTATTGCATTATTTTTTCTATTTATAAAATCTGGTGCATTCATAGCCAGAACAGAACGGGTCTCACATCTGGAACATGGGGAAATAAGGACCGTGGTGCCAGGCAGCTGAAGCCCATCCTTCCATCACGAGTGTGTCTCTCTCAGTTGCCTCATCTCACTCAAACTCCTAGGCCAGCAGCGGGGATCACAGTGTGGCCAACATGCTCTTAGCATGGCCCATGTGTTCCCTTCCCCACCTTGGGTGATGTTGCTAGGACCTGAGGACAGCCCCACTTTGGCTTTCTGTTGCTGTCCATTTCACTGAACGTTTGCTCCTGTTTGATCAGTCAGCCTCTGCTGCCAGGTATGCTTAGCAAAACTTTACTTTTCCAAGCTAGCTTGTCATTTCTGTTTATGAAGAAAAATCATGAGCTCACCTCACTTAATCCACAAAGCTATTTTCCTTTCCTCTGCCTTGGGCTCTCTTCAGTACCCTCAGGTGACATTTTTCAAACTGTAGGGTTCACAATTCTTGGCTGTCTCGGATAGAGGGAGTGGGGAGAAGGCAGACAGATACCTCTTCTTCGCCAACAGTCTAATCTGTGAAAACTGTAACTATCTTATGATAAAAAAATGATCTATCTTATGATGAAATGGCTGTCTTGTTTCATTCTTGCTGAATGGTCAAGATATGTTGCTCCTGTACACACATCTCTGTACAGAATCTCCCCTCTGTACAGAAGAACCACTTCTATTCTTCCTCATACCAAGCATTATTTTTCTTTTTGGAGGCTTGAAAGAGCTCTGCTTCCAAGAATGAGGCTGCATGGCAGGTCTGTGCTCAGCTATATGTTCTGTACAAACGTGGTTTTCTTCTCTCACATCTTTTTTTTTTATCCCTTCTTTGTTGTAACCTTGTGTTTTAGTCCTGATCAGGACAGAGGAAGGAGAGTCTCTGACATGTTCATTGTTTGCCTCTTGGCAAATCATTGGTACAGTTCATCTAGTAAAGTTCAGGTCAGTGAATATAAGCCAATGACCAACAGACATCTGTTCCCCTATCAACCATGTTTGTAATTAGAAGTTACTGCAAGATACATTTTTTTCTATTCTATATGTTTTTTATTCATATGTTCTGCTGAAATAGAAGTTATGAAACCTGTAAACAATACTGCATCTTTTACACACAGGAAGTAAAGGAATGTTAACTCTGATGAAAACACCAGTATCTTCTAAATCATGCTAATCCACCAGCAGAAACCTTTTCTTGTATCTACTAATCTTTTAGTGAACATAAAAGTTGCAGACTTTAGGAAGCCTTAATATAGAGAGGAAAGTTTTATAACCTTTCTTATCCCCAGAAGCTGAAAATAGGCTGTGGAGTGCCCTAGAGTTTGAAATGTTCAATAATCCTCATACTTTGATTTAAACTTGCTTCCACTAATTGACTTGTTGGTTTGGTTTGTTTGTTTGTTTGTTTGTTTGTTTTGTATGAGAATACAATGTAGTTATTCTGATGTTAATTTTATAAATACATAAGAATTGTATAAGATCAAGAAAAATGACTGCTCTTACTTGTGCTTGCTTTGTCATCATAGGTTTCTTAATTTTTTTAATACTTATTTTTGACTGTTAGTAGAGAACTTGAGTGTCTTTTCCTATGCATAAGATACATCTTAAGTGTGCACAGAGAAGCCCAGGGCTCATTCAGGGCTAGAGCAGAGAAGGCTCTGGGGAGACCTCACTGTGGCCTTCCAGTACTCGAAGGGAGCTTATAAACAGGAGGGAGACAGATGTTTTACACAGGTAAATTCTAATAGGACAAGGGGGAATGTTCTAAAACTGAAAGTGGGTTGACTGATTGCCTTGCTGTGTGGTTTGATCAGTTTTGTAGCAGTGAGGAGACCTGTTTTGAATAGATTTTGCTTTATGTTTTGATGCTGTATGCAGTGCTTCCATATTTTTGTGAGGCACACCTTGGACAGAAATAACCTAGCAGCCCTAGTGAGCTGCAGCAGGCCCCACGTGGCATGTATGCATTGTTTGACTTAGTCCACTTCTGCACTGTTCGCCTGACAGCACCAGCCCTGTAGTATGCATCCTGAAAGGAAGATGTCTGGCCCAAAGACCAACATTTCCTAGACTTAGTGTGTTTGCACTGAGGAGTGCAGAACAAGCAGAAATGTCTAGGATTTCTTGCACTTTAACAGGGTTTCTTGAGCTGAGATGTTGTAGCAGATGAAGTCTCCAGTTGAAATCCCAGACGAACATGGACCTGTAAGAAAATCTGGACGTTTGGTAGCCCTGCATTATTAACAATGCTGCTCTTGGGCAAGGACATCTCTTTAGAGTGGTTGTCCTGACCACTCACACATGATGTCCTTCTCCTGCTAGAGTTTCTCTTCTATAGCCCTGGCATTTGCTTGTTCCAGGGACCATGAAGCATCCCATTCAGCTTCCAGTCACTGCTTCCAGCTGACACTTAACACATCCAGTACTTCTGGTGTGATTAAACAGTCAGAGGTCTAATCAGACATTTTCAAGATGGAATAGTGTTCATCTTTCGTAAACATTAAAGATGAGGATCTTAAACTCTGAAAGAAAAATTGAAACAGTAGGAAATTCTGAGATCAATAACATGAAAATATGTAGGCTCTTTTCAGAAGTTTTGATGCAAGGGTTTTTCAATCTTGAGTAAATTATTTAATATCTTATTGATATCATTTGCTTCCTCAGAACATGCGTTAATCTTTTTTCCTGTACCGTAATTGTAAAACAAAAGATTAATACCTTTTCAACACTAAGTTCTATAAATGGTCCCATAAATCAAAAATCCTAAAGATGTTTATGTTCTTTTATGGAATGCACTTGAAGGACATCGATTTCTGTCCATTTAATATAACCAGTATAACCAACCAATCTGTTGACTTAGCTGGGCTAGTGACTCTGCTAACTCAGTCTGTGATTTTTGTGCGTCTGTAAAAGTTGAGTCAGTGTTTATGTATTAGTGTGTGCGGTGTGGTATTCCTCTACATTTTGGGTGGGATGACTGACCAGCAGTAGTACCTCAGCAGTATAACTAGGTAGGAAAGGCAATTGCAAATGGACAGGATCAAAGTAAAAGGTCACAGACTTCCTTTCAGCTCCTGGTAGACGGGAGAAGAAAATAGTAAGGAAGTGTCTTCACAGGCACACCTTGAGTTCACTGCTGCTCTTGCACGGTGGGGTCAGAATGCACGCTGCAGGAGTACATCCATCCTCAGCACAGCTCTCTGCAGCTGGATGGCTTGGGCAGAGGATTCGCATCCAAAGACTGAGGTAGCTCAACCCAGTATAAAAATCTCTATCCCAGTATCTAAAATGTAGGTCTAGGACTGAAGCTGGGACAGAAGAAACCTGAATGTTTCTCTCAAATCATAGTGGTACAGGAATGTGACCCAATGTCTATATAGTTTGTAAGTGCTCAGCTATACACCTATAAGACGTAGAAGAAATTAAACCAAATGTAAAAATTGAGTAGAAAAAAATAGCTATTGAATAACTTAGTGCAGTGCTGTGGTGTGATATTGCTGCGATTTTATTCCTGACATTTCAGTAAGATGAAAATAACCTGCAGTCAGATCATGGAACTGGCACTAAGAGCGTTAAGAGATAAAATAGATGTTAAAGGTGCTGAAGAAAAGCTATGTAACTTTAGCTCTGTATTCAGCTGACCCTAACACACTGGTCCACCATGAAAGGTGGGATATGGGAAACTGAACTATAAAGCAAATTCAAAAAGTGGTGTCTTTTGCTTTGCCTGTACTGTGCCACACAATGCTTCTTCTGCACCCAATTATGTTCTTCTGCACAACTTCTGTATTTAAAATATTATGAATACTGGACTGTGACCTCATTCTCTGAGCCTTTCCATGCATTACTGAGATTTGGATATGGAGAAAAAATTGCAGACATATTAGCGTCCCATACTTATTTATTTCTGGTCTGCCTTGATGTTATCTGAAGAGTATGTACATTGCAGTCAAAGAGGTAAAAGCAAATCATGCAGACATCTGTGAGCTAAATTTTAATGAGAAAAATACTTCCTCTATAGGGAAGAGGGGAAAAAATTTCCTTTGGACAAACAGAATCATTAGCAACATAGAAGATCATTTCAGTGTAACTAATGTGACTGCAGGGAAGTTATGCCAGTTTTCATTAGCTATGAAATCTTCCTTGTTTTTGCTGTAAATGATTATTTCTGCAGACAGTTGCAATAAATTAAGGAAGAAATATATTTGGTACTTGAAAAATGGTGGCTGCTCAGACTATCAGTTTTCGTGTTTAACAAGACAGGCAAAGCCCCTCCCATGTCGTCCAAGCCCTGCACTGCCTGGAAAGGGCACTCACTGTCTGATATTGAGCATACAGAATTCAATACCTGAATTCCTGTTCCTGCACCAGCCTCTCCTCTCACAAGACCTTGAAACAGGAAGAATAGCTATGTAAGAGGAGATCGCCAAACAGCCATTCTTTTTTTCCCCGACTGTCAGGGTGTATGGGAACTGTTGAGTCACGGCCTGAACCACTGATTGAGCACCTGGGGAAAGGACCCGATCAGCCCTGGGAGCACAGGTGAAGGCAATTCAGCTGGGTGACTGGAAGGGGTGGAGTCTGGCTGCACCTCTCTTAGATCTCATTTAAGGGCTGACTGCCACTGGGGATGGATCTGTGGTTGGAGATCCCTCCTTTGTGGAGTTTTCCCCAGTGAGTCTAGATCCTCAGAGACCGGTGAGACCTTTTTCCTTTCCTTGCAACACTTAATCCCTCTGTTGTTACACCTCCTGTATCATCTTTCCATTGTGTTGATCTGATTGTAACGCAGGGACATAGCAAATTCTTGTCTAGGCCAATTCCATGTGAGCTGGCACCACTACTAGCCTGCTGTGCCTTCTGCCTAGGAGCTTTATGAGCATAAGAATAGCTTCACTGGTAGGCGTTCAGCCAGCAATCAGAGGTGACCTTGTATTAACCTGGTGAAAGCTACGCAAGCAGATTCCTTCTTGCTGGGAAACAGAACAGGCAATTGTCCATAGGAGAACTTGGAAGGTCACTTGTAATTTCTGGGCTGTGCTGGTGGAGCCTGTGAACAGTCTGCACGACCTCCTCCTCCTTTGAGAAGCATGTAAGCCAACAGGAAAGTTTACCACAACCTTTTGAAAAGGCAAAGTTAATACTATTTTACTTTGAAAATGAAAGTGTGACTTAATCTGATGTTAAATGATCACAGTTATTAGGGCAGTGTTATCATAGGCCATAAAGCCAAGCTTTGCTTCCATGGAAATGTAAAGATGACAGAGGTGACTCCTGAGGCTGTTTTCTTCTATCTGTTTGCATATGTCTGGATCTACGTGTCTATAGTAATGGTACTGCTAATGACAAGCAAGCAGCCTCTGACTTCACGCCACCAAAGTGGAGAGGAGTTTGGGCTCAGGCCCACTGTAACAAGTTTTCTGCAGCACTGCATGGGCATTCCCCGAGGACGATGCTGGAGTTTTTTATCTTGTGCTAAATTTCCCTGTCCAGTAGTTCACCGAAAGACAATGGTAATGCATCATTTAACCTGAAGATGGGAATCTTTCTACTGGATTTGGATCTGGGTGGCACGAGCTACATGCTTTGTTGCTTCCTCCCCATTCGTTCCTGAAGTATGGACTGAAGAGGCATGAAACTCGTCATGGTTCCACAGCATTAACCTAGAGCCAGGAAGCTGCTCACAAGCATGTGTAGATGTGATTCTCGAATCTGGTGAGGTTCTATAAGGAAATTCTGAAAGAAATTTGTTAAATTCTGTATGCTTGGTGCAGTTCAGAACCATGCACATTTTTATGGGCATGTACTACTGCTGCGAGTATAAATTATGACCAGAGAGAGCTGCAACTCTAATAACTGAAAGTCACCCAAAAGTGAGTATAAATAGAATCTCATTAAGCCACTATATGAATCTAAAATGACTACAAGAAAACAAGTAGACTTATTTTGAATTATTTAATATTACTAAAACCAAAATATAATCTGCGTATCATAATAGCTATCATCAACAGTATATTTATGGTAGATGGATAAACAACAAAATTAAGTATCTATGTAGTCTAACTAATACTTTCATACTTTTCCTACATCTTTAAAATATGTGCCACCAATAGAAAGATTTAATCACTTGGTGAATGCAGAATACTGAGCATCTGATGTTCTCACTTAATGGCTTAAACTATCTAATCCTGTTACATATTAGTTGTCATTGCCTATCAGAAAATTACCTGCTGTTTGTGTCAGAGACACGTAATGGATTGGATTAATGTAATCACCTCTAAATAGAGCTACCCTTGGATCCTGCTGAGACATTTTGAAAGGCAGAATGCAACCATAGCACAGTAGTGTGATGTGAACAGAAGGCTCCATGGAAATTGTGGTGGATTATAATTTGTTTTTGCTTTTTGTATTTGACTAAATCTCAAAGAATCAATTTGAGCACCAGGAGTTTTAAGCACTCTACTGTGGAGAGTGATTTTTATCACGAGCCTTGGCTGTTCTTCCATTTGACAGATGTTACTTTAAGAAAAAAGTAGTTCCATTGACATATAATTGATGTGCTGGAGGGATGGGAGAATTATGTTGTCACTAGTCATGAGAGGATATTTTCTCACTGCAATCAGTAAGAATGTTTTCAAACTTTAAAACATTCTCTGTTATAAATTCCCTACTTTTTTCAAGATGTATTTTTTAGAGATTTATTAGGTGCTTTTTTGACTTCTGATGCTGGAGGAGGTTTATTTTGAATATCTATCTGCGTTACTATCTCAGAATAATCTGATTTGTATTTATAAAATTATTTTGAGAGATTTCATTGTGATTAATTTAAGCGTATAGACAATAATAATAATAATAATCCCTTTTAAAAAAAAATGGTTAACTTTTTCTTTACATATGAATTATCTCAAATAGAAGGGAGGTCTGTGGCTCTGAAGGGAAGCTGACACAACAGTGAAATTGCAGTAGATTCCCCACGTTGGCCAGAAGAGGGAGAGATGCAGCTGCTCTGGCTAACGAGATCACTGTTTCAGCCTAAATTGAAACTTGGGCAAATTGCTTTTGTGCCATGAAACCTTGATTAATACAATAACAGGCTGTATTTTACTCTGTCTGCTGTAAAGCAAAACAACCCTAATGTACTACCTAGAGATACATAAGTAAGTCTTAAAGGTAGTGAAACTTGGGCACACCCAATCTCATTAGCTAGAATTTTGATTGCGCACTGGGAATTCCTGGCTTCCCCTATGTTGAAAGAAAGTTTAAGAAATGAATTTGCATGCAGAATGATCTTTCTCTACTGCGGGTTTTAAAGAGTGTAACAAGAATGTTAGTAAGATTGGTCTTCAGTTGTCTCTTGGCTTCCAGGCAACATAATAAGCCAGGTGACAAAACATTCCCTGATGTATTTCAGGAAAAAAACATCCAGTTTCAGTAGACTTACTTTCTATACTAATGGATACACATCGCATGTGGTCTCCTACTGTATTAAATCTCATAGTCTTTTAGGTTTAATTTCAAAGTGCTTCTTGGAATCATCTCTGAAATACTGCTTCCTTTCTAACCTAAAAGCTAATGTGCTTGGTTAAGCTTAGGTAGTGTGGTTTTTCAGTAGCCCCTGGCCAGGCTTTAAGCTCTTGCTTTTATGATGCATTGTTAGAGCAGGTGGAGCAGTGACAGCTGTTTGCATTACTAAGGCTAATGAAATGCAAAGATCACTTTTGTATCCAGGTGTTTCACTAACCACCACACAGCACAGAGTGGGCACAATTCAGCCAAGTGCAGACTGTAGTATGTAGCTGAAGCACCCCAAGTAGTTTATTTTCTCGTTTGCATTTATACATGAAGTACGAGTCAATTGTATGTGGAGCATAGGAATATTTGGCTTGGTACAGTAGCAAGACTTGATGATGAGGAAAAACACCAGTGAAAGAAATAATGAACTAGTCTTTTCCTAACCCTTCACCCAATTTAATTTATACAGTCTGCCATGGTCGCAGCTTCAAGCCTGGATTAAAGCTCCAGATTCAGCTCTAGGGTAAATTAAATTCCATGGGAATTGTGCCATTCACACAAAGACAATTTGTTCCTTTGGAATAATGATGTGCCTCCCCTTTGATATTTCTACTGCTTGAATGCCAAGTCAGCCTGGTGACACTTGCTCCTTCTTCCCGCCTCCCTTGGTGTACAACTGGTGCCTTCAAGAGCTCTTCTGCTCTGGCTGGTTTGTTGCAGTACTGTAAGCTTTCAGAAAAAACACTACCCTCAGCATTTTGCCTGGATCGTTTCCTAGTTCAGATCGTGTTCCTTAGCAGATGGCTACATCCATCTTCACCAGCCAGCAGCGACCCCACTCCTATAACTAGTACTTGGTAAATAGCATGTGGTCAGTAACACTGAGACTCAATCCATTTGGGTGATATAGCCTTAGATGTTTTTACTTCATATTTTGAAAAGCTTTTCTTTTTCTTGCACAGCCAAGCCCATTAACTCCTGTGTTCTTCTCTCTTTGGCCTTAAGTTCATGGGTTCCATTTGTATTTTTGCTGTACCTCAGTGCGGTGGTTGCATCCAATGCCTTTTTGCACACTTGGGGTTTTAATTCATTTCATTTCAACCTTTCTCTCTTTCTCTTGGCAAGTCATTTCATAGAAGCATGCACGTGAGGCTGTGTTTGCATGTTTATTTGACGCACACTACAGTGCACTTCTCTAATTTTTGAACATTTACTTGCTCACTGATCCTATAGAAGATGACTGCTCCTGACATCTTGTATTACCTTGCTGGTTGGGTTGCTGGATAAACGTTTGGGAGCATTAACATGAAAATGACAGGAGCAATCCCTGCAGTTCTTTTCCCTCTAGGCACTCTCCAGTAAGAGAACACTCTGCACTGCTTTGTTTTTCAGGTTGATGGTTTCCTCACACTTCTATTTGGCCTGGCTAGCATTAACACCCTGACAGTGATCAGTGTGACTCGCTATATAAAAGGCTGCCATCCTGAGAGAGGTAAGGAATAAAGGCAGATCCAGTTGTGTTTTCATTGAATTTTATTGTAACTCTGTTTTCCTTTCAGTTACAGAATTTACCAGATACATATTAGGTGCACTGGAAACCATAACATAATGTAGTCATGTACTTGTAGTTTCCATGGAAATAAATAAAAGGCATTACTTTCAGAGTGACCTATGCCCATATTCTATAAATTTTCTCTGGTTCAGCTTTCACCATCCTTAGATAACATTATCAATTTTCATGCCCTTATTATGACTGGTTTGTACCACCCTCAAGTGAGCAATTTGCATTTAAAGCTTGCATAAACAATGGATACAACATACAAGTTTTTTCTATTAGCTGGTATTTCCTCTCTATTAGAGAAGTATTAGCTGTGAAGAGATTATTCATGGAATCTTTTTTCTTCTACAGGAAGTTCTCTTGCAGTTCACTGTAGCGATAGATTTGCTGAAGTTCATTTCACCTCCATCTTGTATTCATAGCTTCATAAGATGCAGCGTTTAAAATGTGCCCTTCTCTTTTGCTCAGCTGTATCACACATTCATTGCTAGTAATTTATGTTTGCGTGTTGAGAAAATCTGACCAAGTACTCAGTATAATGTTACATAAATATTAAGGAACAGAGATGGGTGGCTGCATAAATGCTTTCTGGGTAGACAGAGAAATAATCACCACATATGGCAACAGTGGAACAGACTGAATCATTTGTACCATGTGGCTAATGAAGTTTGACCAGACAGCATTTTTTTTAACAGCGAAAACTTTGAAATGAATAAGAAAAGCCCATGAATTTACACTCACCTTAATCATTTCTACATAAAACATATTTTTCTTCTTTTTTACAAAATTGCAAAACCCAGCTCCAACAAAGAATGTATTTCTGCAGCGCTCAGCAAGCACTGTCTCTGATAAACAGCCGCCAGTCCCGTTGCTCCACGAGTAAACTCAAGCACAAGCATTTGCAAATTTAAGCTTTTCTTATAAATAAATAGTTTTATATTAACTTTTTCTCAGATAGCTGTGTTTTCTTCATTATTATTTTCTGGTTAAATCATCTCATTGCAGCTCACTGCATCAGCAACAGCAGTATGACAGTGGCTATGGTCCTCATCTGGATAGCAGCCTTTTTCTGGTCAGCAGCTCCACTGCTTGGCTGGGGCAGTTATACAGGTAACAGGTATCTTTCAGTTGTACTTATTTGGCACTTCTCCACTGAACTGAGATACTTACCCTTTCTTCTTCCTGTTTGTGATTAAACCTAATTGATTAGCAGCAGAACTGAGAGAAATCATTCATCAGGGAAGATGGATGTGCAGTGTTGCCTGCTTTGGTGTCAGCTACAAAGAGATTTCTTGACGATATCACAGGAAATACTTGGATCAAATATGTATTATCTCAGGGGGAAAAAAAATGGGGCCAGAAATATTTGGCATGGTTAAGCAGTGAGATAAAGGAAATTATCAAAACACATCCTTCAAAAACTGTCAAGATTAGGCAGTTAGAAAATAATTCAAGTTCCAGCAAGTTAAATTTGAAACTACAGTAAAGCAAGCCAGAAGCTTAAACAGTTTAATGAAAGTATGAAAACTAACACAGCACAGGAAGATGATGTCAGTCAGCCCAAGAAGTGATGAGGGTGCAAGATAAGACTACAGAGAAGGAAAGAAAAAAAAAGAAAAAAACTAAAGTAGAAAAAAAAAAATCAGTTAGGTCACACTGAGGTAATTCAATGGCTAAGAGCTATACACACTAGAAAGTTCCATTATGGGAAATAGTTGAGAAATTGTCTCAACTTAAATCTCTAAACAAACCGATACAATAATTTCAGAGCTAAGGCACCATACATAAGCCCTCATCTGGGGGAAAAACAAACAAACATCTCTAGCTTTGGTGCCTTTAAAATAATGTTTACCTACTAGAAGAAAAAAAAATAAGGTGGATCATGAAAACATGAACACAATGTTCAGAGCTGGACGAAGAGGGAGAAAACAAGCTATAATCAGAAAAAAAAGATTAAAATATAAAATCATAGATCTCTGGTGTGGCTGAAAAGAGGTTGTAGAAGGACATACAGGTGGAGATTTCTTCCTGTGAAGAAATAATGGCAGCAATAGCTAGGAACTAAGGCTCTGAGAGTCCAAGATCAAAGGCAAGGGAGAAGTTTTAGGGCCAGAGCAAGTGTTAGGAAAAGACTAACCAGCACTGCAGCATGCAAACATTTATGCAATAAGCTTTGAGGTATCTCTGTATCTCTGGAAGATGCATGTGAGAAAGCACCCATTTCTAAGAACCTTGAGGTTCTCTTCCCAAACCACACTGTTACCAGAGAACTAGGCCCAGTGAATCTTCTATTTGAGACAGTATAACTGTTCTAATTTTATGTAATGTTTGCACTCTAAGTATATCTTAAAACTTGAATTGTCTGGATTCATCCAGGATTGTTTGCTTTGCACTTTACATTTTCTGGCAACCTGGGCTTTTGTATGTACAAGAATCTGACTACCTCTTCATCTGCAGAAGGCATTCTTATACCCATTTTTGGCTTGGATCCATGGACCCAACATAAGGTTATCCAAATGCCCACTTGGATCCTGCATGTAATTTGGATTCAACTCCCTGACAACAGTCTTCAAGACAGCTTCTTTCCGTTAAGAAAGTGCTTCTCCCTGTTTAGAACCAGGGCTATTTCAAATTCCTGGTTTATCTATCTGACTCTGAACACATTTTCCATAGAGGGACCCATGAAGACTGAGGTAGGAGTCCAGCAATGGCAGATCTGGCAGCAGAGCATGATAGTGACAGCAGACTGCAGCATAAGATGCATTTCTGCCTCCCACCTGTTAATTCTGCACAGCAGCTGCTGGAGGTGCCCAGGCCCCTCACTGACTTTTGGAAATGCCACTTGCTGGTGCTCCTGCAGAGCAAGGGAAACACAGCTCTAGATTCTGACATAAAAAAATCTGCAGGATTTTCTTTACATTTCATTTAGAAGATGCTTTCTTTTTTTCCCCAGTCAAAAGTTTTCACAAACCAGAAAATAAGAATTAAGTAAGTCAGAAGTTATGGTTATCCTTTTGAATAATATCTTGGGATCTACTGATGAAAAAAAGGCAAGAGAGACAAAAAAAAAAGTTTCTATTACTGAACACAGCCAGAAAGCACTGCCTAAAGCTTTTGGTGTTAAAAATATCGAGCTCTTTTTGATGAGACTCAAAAGAGATTTTAATCTTTTGCTCCTTTAATTTATTCTATCTGAACCTCCTATCACCCGTTAGGAATTTAGAGGGTTTTTTTCCTTCAGAATTATCACTGAATGTCAGCGAGAAAGTTGTTGTTAAATCACGCAGGCTTCATCTGTACCACATTTTCAGGACTTGTTAATAACTGACTTATGTAATTTTTGTTCATACTTCAATTATTTATAATTCAGTTTATTTCCATGGTTGTCAGGGGGAAAAAGGAAAACGGCTATCCCTCTGCAAACAAAAATCCACAAACTACAGGCAATGCTGTCAAACTCAAGCTTTCTGCCAGGACACATTTATAAACACATCAAAGAGACTAGATAAGCCAACTGTTATTCATAAAAAGCATTTAAGCAGAGGCTGCTCTTCATTCCCACTGCCTTCTCCTTACCTATCTGATCACCCACTGTCCTTTTGTAAATCCCACTAGTTGCAGATCTGCCATTTGCCTGGCGTTGTTTTTAAGGGCTTGCAGCTCCTTTGTAGTTACTTTCCATTTAGAAAGACATGGAACATTTTGCTAAGTATTTATATGCTTTGTTTTCACATAATCTCTATTTGCTTTCCTTTCTCCCAGCATAATAAAATTTACACTGTTTTTTCACTTCTATTAAAAAATAAAATAAAAAGACCACTCAATATTTTTATTTCTTACTTACTTTACTATGTAAGTAGTGACTTCTTACATGCGGCATACTGTATCTTTACAATTGCTTGTTATGCTACTACAGCGCTCACCTTAGAAAGTTACTTTATAGAAGAATGTCAAATAACAGAAGATAACACTGTAGTCTTAAACT
The DNA here is from genome assembly GCA_035772895.1 of Perdix hodgsoniae. Classification (NCBI taxonomy): domain Eukaryota; kingdom Metazoa; phylum Chordata; class Aves; order Galliformes; family Phasianidae; genus Perdix; species Perdix hodgsoniae. The sequence goes on from JAPSGF010000039.1 coordinate 5,926,445, forward strand.
AAATTAATACCCATTTTCTAGTGAAACGTCACCATTTTCTGTCCTGAAACAGCGGTTTGTACATTACAGATTTACACTGGTCATCTAAATAAAACAGAATGTAATATGGATTAAAAGTTGTAATGGTCTATAGCAGTACTTGAAAAATTGGTTGTCATAGCTTGTTAAACTAGAAAGGTGCTTATAGCTTAAAGGATGCAAAATACAGTATTAAATGTAATAAATTAATCATACGAAGCCAGATAAATGTTATGAAAATGCTTAACAACTCACTTTTGTTTTCTAGATCGCATGTATGGAACATGTGAGATAGACTGGGCAAAGGCCAACTTCTCTACAATCTACAAGTCCTATATTATCTCCATTTTTATCTGCTGTTTCTTCCTACCTGTAACAGTCATGGTCTTCTCATATGTGTCAATTATCAATACTGTCAAATTAAGCCATGCATTAACAGGACTCAGTGATCCCACAGACAGACAGAGGAGAATGGAGCGCGATGTCACCAGGGTAAGTCTGGGTTTCATATCATGGCATTTGTCTCAGCAAAACCTTTCTGTCCAAAAATTTGTCCCAACTAGGACAGAAGTGAACAAAACCCATAACCCATATTAAATTTCTTTGTAATCACTACTGAGTCTGAACTGAGTAAACATAAGGGTTGTTTAGAACACCCTTAGTTGCCTAATAATTGTGATGTTGCTACATCACAAGAGAAAAATAACTTAAAGATAATTGGGACAGGTCGTACAACACAAAATCAGAAGTTTGGTTCGGCATATTCTCTTTCAGAAGAGATGTTACTTCTGAGAATACACAGAAATTACAGGGGAGCTTTCAAATTACTTATCCTAGGTTGAAATCCATACCAAATCTCCTAAATTCTTAAAAACCTACAGGAAACTGCAGCTGTTTTTGTTCCATTAGATGAGGCACTGTTCATGCGCACCTCATGCCAAGTGAGATATACAGCTTCTAGGCACAGCTGGCACCATCGAAGAAAAGCTTTTGCTTCTCTGTGCAGTCCTGTAAGCTGTATCTTCAGGAGAACCTGAATGTTTTCCTTCCAGTTCAGTTTCTAAGTTATTTTTCCCTAGTGTATTCATCTCTAATGTAGTCTTCCAGAATAGATTTAAGGTTGTTTTCCTTCTGTCTTGTAGGTCTCTATTGTTATTTGCACAGCCTTCATTATTGCATGGTCACCATATGCTGTCATCTCTATATGGTCTGCGTATGGTCACCCCGTGCCCAACCTTACCAGCATCCTTGCCAGTCTGTTTGCTAAGTCTGCCAGTTTCTACAATCCTATAATCTACTTTGGAATGAGCTCCAAGTTTCGAAGGGACATTTTTATCTTGTTCCATTGTGCCAAGGAAGTCAAGGACCCTGTGAAGCTCAAACGTTTCAAAAATCTCAAGCAAAAACAAGAACCGTCTCAGAAAGAAGAGAAGTATGCAGCAGAAATGCACCCTGCACCGAGCCCTGATTCTGGTGTGGGAAGTCCAAGCAACACCCCACCTCCAGCAAACAGGGAAGAATATTTTGGTATTCTTGATACACCATCTAATAATCCTGACATCGAATGTGATAGACTATAAGTTTTATGGCCGCTTAACACATGCACCCACCTTGTGTTCAGGAAGACCCTCTTCAGATCACTGTCTGAGTGATCTCTCAACTCCCAATCCATCTGTTTCTTGCTATAGCACTGAGAACTACTCAAGCAAATTGGATGACAAAGAGATATTTCCCTTCTGTGTAGGTACAGAATGCTACAAAACACATTACAACATGGGCAGCACACATGGTGCCCAAAGCATTCAATTTTCACACATATGAAAGAAAATGAAGGCTCACTGTGAAGAACTGGAATTAGCTAGCAAAATAATAATAATACTATGCTCCTATCCCAATTTTATTAATCATAGGATTACATTTCCAAATCTGTTTTTTACTCTTCAGCAGTCCCAGCCATAGAGGATCTCTTTAGCTCTGTGGTGCAGCACAGTCTCCTCCCATAGGAGAAGATGGGCCTCCCAGAGATTGCTGTGGAGCTGCTGCTCTAGATCTGCAAGTTGGTAGGCAAAACTGCTCCTCCCTGGATACAGGTTAGAATCGCCATGCCCATATGGGTATGCAACAGGGGCTACACCTGTGTATGCCCAACTCTACATGCGTCTATGAAAGTGCAAGGAACTGTAAATCTTGGTATTCTGTAGTCAATGTATGTTTAACAGAGACTTATACTTTTCCTTGTTTGTTTCCAGAATTATTTCCATCTTCCCTGACTCTTCCAGTGAGCAGGGCCCAGCTATAGATGCACATGCCCAAAAGCTGACTTTAACTTTCCCCAGATGTCTCTCTATCTCAATTGCTTTTCTAGATGACTGTGAAGGTGGAGCATGAGATGTTTTGCAGCCACTGAAACCAATGACAGTAAGAATAAGACAATAAGAGTATTGAAAAGTTTGGCATCAGTGCTATTTACAAAATATAATCTAACAGCACTCTACTGCTGCTGTTCAAGTTTTTGTACCTACCTACCATGGGTAAAATAAATAAATAAATAAAAATAAATGCAAGTAGCAACAAACGATAGCGATTTTAATAGCAAAACTATAGGATTAAATCAGGAGTGAGAACATCTGATACAGTAACATCCAATTATTCCCTCAATTTAATTTCACAGAATGAAAGTTAGGAGGCACACGTTCATAACTCCCCATCTTAGTAATTAACTAAGCACACAGATTTCCATCACAATGTTTTTGTATTAGCCCTGGAAATTCTGTGGGTTCCTTTAGTGCCATTTGCATGATAAACAAGGGTGGGGAAAAAAAAATGATTTGTCGCAAACCACAGTGATATTTATGACCTATGTGGAATCTTTCACCCTCAGCATATGCTAAGATGTAGTTGTTTTCCAACAGTTTGTAACTTCCCCAAGAAACATATTTGGAAAATCAAAGCAAGCCCACCTTCATTTCCTCCATAACTCTATTTGTTTTGACAAAATCACTTGTGTTTTGAAGTTAAAAACAAATAAACATTTTAAGCAACAGTTGGGAACTGTTTCCTTTCATAGCCACAGACCTAAACTGCAAGAATATTCATTCCTATGGAAAATTTTGAGATATGGGTGCTATTTCATTACCATAAATAATTAAAATCAAATAAGTAAACTGTTGGCTTCCAGATAAAAGCACACGCTATAACTGCAGAAACAGATGAAGCCATTTAAGGCAAACTGCTGCCACAGCTGGATGAAGGCAGGCAAGGCCAGCCAAAGCTGGCACAATGTTTTAAAAGCTTCTATGTCTAAACCCAAATCCTCCTTGGCAGCCTCACCGGCCTGAGCTTAGCCACTGCTGCATGCACCCAGAGGTCACTTCAAGATGAGTGCCACGCATCCCTTTGGGTGCAGCTCACAAAGGTACCCGCAGTGGCAACCGCTCTGGGCACTGGCAGTAGCCACAGACACCTGGTTAGCATTTAATCAGCATTTCTGCTGATTTATGGATGTCTAGGGAAAGCATATGTGCCATTGCACATGTACACAGCAGCAGGGGAGAGACAGGAGTAAGATACACAAACCAGATAGAAGCAACATAAGAGGGGAAGAAGAAGATATGCAAGGAAGCGAGGGGTCAACAGCTGGAGGACACAAACCTGCCCGCAAAACAACCAGAAAGTATTTGAGGGGGGGAGGTGGGGGGGGTGAGGGGGGGGGGAGGGTTGGAGGGGGGAAAGGGGAGGGGATGGATGTCTTTGCAAGCAATAACCTGTGCTCCAGGGTATTCTGTAACTGCATACAAGATACACACAAGCACCAGAAGATGGGCAAAAACACCCAGAACCAGTTCATGCTCAAGTACAGGTAAGGGAATATGCTTCAGGGTTTCAAGTGTGCAAATCCACACACATCAAACTATAGAACAGTTGGCCTTCATCCTGCTTTCCAGTTTTGTATTTCTTCCCATTGTCTCTGGTTGCATACTTGTCTGGAGGAGGCTGAACCCTGCTCCTCTGCTTGCTGAGCCCACATCATTGACCTCAGAGAGCCTCAAAGCATGAAGAGGTTGAGAGCATCAGCAAGCAGAAAATACGATCTGGGTGTACAGAAGGGGCACGATGAAGGCCTAGGCTCAATTCCCTATGCATTTTTATGCCTTTTAGTCAGCAGCAATGAAAAACAGTGTAGAAGCATATAGAAGTCGAGTCAAATTATTCCCCTGCCAACCCTACTGCTTGCCAAACCTTGGTTTTTCTTCTACAGTGGATGAATTTTGCCAGGAGAGATGCAAGAGGGCTGTTGTTGTGAATGATGCTCTGGTGATGAGGATGCTCTCAGTAAATTACAGCTTACAATGCTCCCAGTCTACGACAGTCTTCAAAGGAAGGTCGCAAGCCCCTTGCTGAAGCAAAGGCCTACCTGTTTCTGAGTTCTCTGTTTAAAAGTACTGTGTTTGTTTTGAATATAGTAGGACAAGCAATCCTATCTTTCCAAGCTCTTACTGGCTTGTTCCAGCAGAATCTGAGGCATCTATCAGCTGTCTCTCACTGCTAGGATGCAAGGAACCCAGCCAGCAAACCCTGCTAGCTATTCATCATCCATCTATCTCTGCACTCTCATCCCCATTGGCACTGCTGAAGTACTCTGGCAAAAGGTGACATACCACAGCACAGCAAAAGTCACTCTGCAAAAACCTTGAAACACTTAAGCCACTCTTCAAATAGTCTATATTTTCATTCTGAAACATTGCCTAACATTTCTAATTAGATATTCATTAGCACCCACGAGCAGGTAAATTCGTAAATACATTAATTGTGAAGCCATTACAGATGTATCAAAATGTCAACAGCTCTTATTTCTTATTATTTATAGTATTTGTAACATTCAGCATACTAGTATTACACCATAATCACCGCAGTTGTCGACACTTAACACATGCACGTTGGCCTAGCAGGTGGCTCTCTATTACCAACACAACCATTTTACTTGGGCTACATAGCTCAAGCAATGCAGTTAAGCCAGGATTACTTCTGTTCGATTTCCACACGTAAAAATAGTTGCTTCTGGTTTGAGGAAAATACACAAAAACAAAGCTATCGTTTGCTATTTATGCCAAGAAAACCTTTAGGGCTCACATTTTTCCCTGCTGACATATTTGCCAAGCTGAAAATCCCTCTGGGTGTCAGCACATTGAAGTACATAGCAACATTTCTTTACAGCATTGACATTTCTAATGGTAATATGAATAATGTGAGCGTGTAGTCGGAGGGACAGCATACTGCAAGCCAGTCCCTGTTCTCAGTGATACTTATACCTTTTTATCTAATGACTCACGTAAAGCACTTGGCATAGCAGAGACTAGAAAACAGGACATCTACCTTCATCCCTGTGAAGATAATGATACAGCATGAACTTACTAGGGATTGCACACTCTTTCATGGTCTCTTTCCACCCCAGCAAACCCTTTGTTCTTTGCCTCATACACCAACTAGATAAGGGGGATACAGACTCTGTCCATCGCACTTATCCATAGGAGCAATAGACGGAGACAAGATCTTTTCCCAAGGTTAGGACTAGAAAATAACTTGGTTCTTCTACCCTACGAATGCTTGCATTCCTGGGTAATAATGAAAACGGTGTGTGACGTTACTGCACCTGTACTTTCAACTATCCAGAAAACTAAACACTATAAACTAGCTTAACAGGTCAGGTTCTCTTGCAATGCTGTGTCTGACCCTCTCTCTCCCTCTCAGATTGCCAAAAGCTTGGATTCTGGAGCTTTTCAGTACATCAACAAATGCAAAGGACTTCTGAAAATCCTTTGGAAGCTCTGAGGGCCAAAGCAAAGATGCCTGCAGGGTCAAATGGGCCTGTATCTACTACATCTGAAGTGCCCAATTTTCACATGATGTGAAGATCCTACAGTAGTCATTCCCCCATTTCTTCATATACTGATGATCTATGCAATATGAGAAAGCTACAATCAGGAAAATAAAATGGCTCTAAGGGCCTCACGGTTACCACATATTCCTGCTTTCTTGGAGAATGCAATTCAGGTGATTCCAGAGGAAGATGGAATCATGATCTTCTCCAGAAGAGCAGAGCACAGATACTACTGGACACAGATATACAGTAATCAAGCACGACCTGGATGCCTCTTGTAAAGCTTGACCAAGTAAGCACAGTCTAACATAACTCTCACAGTCTGAGTGTGGGTATTTAAATAGATTGCACTGACTGCAGTAGAGGACAGCAGCTTACCATCTGGCCTATGTTTTTATCTACCGTTTTGACTATACAATATGTATTTAGTGCATTTCTGAAACTTTGTTATCTGGATTGGATTTTTTTCATGTGCAATCTGTCTATATAACAATAGCTTATCACAAAAGGGTGGCAAGAATACATTATGCTTGACGTGCAGGAGAAGAACAAGAATAAATTCAAGATTCAAAGGATGTCCATACAGTACTACAATAAAAACACATCCGAAATTTACTAAATAGAAAGTAATAAGAACAATAGTTATAAAAGAGTCACACTGGAATAATAAAAATAAAAAAAAAAGAACCATCTACCAGCTGTCTATGCCAATAATCATCAACTTTAATGCTCAGTGAATGAGCTGTAAGCCCTCTGGGGACAACAAACACATAGCATTTAATTATGTAATAGGACATATCCTAGTAAAACAGAAGTGGAAGGACTCAAGAGTGACTTCAATAGCCCCCTCCACCTCGCTCATTTGACAGCCTTCAATAGCCTTTGACACTGCTCCAGCCAGCCTGACCAATGCAATGAGCTACTGCTTGAGCAAAGTTTAGATGATCACAGAGGGTGCACGTGTGGCTAGAGGCATCTCTGCTGGATCCAGAGTAAGGACAGTGCAAGCCACTCGAGCAATAGATGCCTGTGGCCTACTCACCACAGCACTTGCAAATGGAAGTATTAAATCAAGAATAACACTTGGCAATACAAACAAGAGCACAAGCAGATCTTGGTAATGTGTCCTGGCAAACCCTTGCTACACACCAGGGATCAATTTCAAAGGTATTTGTATCTGTAACACTATAATGTTACGGAAAGTACAGCAGTAATAGCAGGGTGACAAAATCTTTGGCTGCATCAAATGAGGACAAGCCCAAGTGCAGCACTCATGGATGCAGAAACAAAGGAAGATTATTTGCTTACCTTCAGAAGAGCTCAGGTAGTCAAGGAACTCCAGCAAGATACCCTTGCCTCCACTGACAACCCTTAAATGAGGTCTGGGAAGGGGTGGAACCAAGATCCACCCCTTCCAGTAACTCAGCTGCATTGCATGCACCTGAGCTCCCCTGGGCTGGCCCTGCCTTCCCACCAGCTGCTCAATCACTGGTTGACTTAGCATTTCCACTACAGTACCATCCTATATTCATATGGGAAAAATGAGATAAACTTAGTGCATTTGCATCATGCTTTACGCTGTGAGGAACTTGCTGCATGAAATGAGCAAAGCTAACTTACCCAAGAGCAAGCTAGACAATTCCTGAGGCAGTATGCAGCATATGTGTGGATTTAAAGGGAGTGGAAAATGGATTTTTGCTAGCGTTGGATTTCATCACGTTACATGACAATCCAGTGCTCAACTTAGCTTGCTGAAAGGCACTCACATACAGAAACAACCCCAAATGTTATTTCAGACAAAATTATTCCAGATTAATGACCAGTCAGGGCAACAAAAACAATTTATCTCTGTGGTCAATCAGACCTAGGATGCCACAGGTTTCTAAATGAAGATGATATGTCTCAGTCACCTCTAAGAATCTGATTACTTGTTGCAAAAAGAGGATGGGAGAATCAACGCACAGCAACCATTCTTCGAGCCCTGCAATCCTCTGTACTGTGACATTTCACTGAGTCTCAGTGAAAGGAGAGACAAAGCCCCTTGAACCATGATGGCATTTAGGCTTGCGATTAAAGAAACTCCAGAGACAAATGCTAACATTTGCAACTGCTGCCCACTTCTGATACTACAATGAAGGCTCTGCAAATGCTTATATAACCCTTCTATATACCCCATCAACCAGTCTTCATTAGGCAGCAACAAAGAAATGTCAGAAGTGGCTGAAGAGTGTATTTTTGGCTCTGAAATGGGTGTTTGTGCTTAGGCTGAGGGGTGTGGGAAGGGGGAGTTGAAGAGTGTTTGCAATTATTCACATTGCAGCAGTGCACTATCTGTGTAGGTCTATTCATCTGAAATATTGTAGTTAGTATGGCATTCAGCTCAAGAAATCCCTAAATGTCATTGAGAGAGACAGAGCGCTAATTCCTCTGCCCCCGTGCAGTGATGAAAATTCAGGGCTTTGGCCCACATTCCTTACACCGGTACCATAGTACTGACCCTAACTGTGTAAAACCTTGTGATTAAGCCATGTGACTGTAGCAAACCCTGCCACCCATGCTTTCATTCAGAAAGAACCATCACAAACATTACCCTTTGCAAATCCAGGGGCAAATCCCCCTATCCCTGCATAGTAGCACTGCTGCGATCTTCACAGTCCTGGCAGCTTTAAAACATGTCCAGGTTCAACAAGACAAAGTGCTGTCTCCTACTCTTTGGTCACAACAGCAGGCTAGGGGATTGTTTAGTCTGGAGAAGAGAAGGCTCACAGGAGACCTTAACACTCCTTACAGCTGGCTGAAAAGAAGCTGCAGTGAGATGAGAATCAGTCTTTTCTCCCTGGTAACAGCTATAGAATGGGAGGTAATGGCCTCAGATTGCACCCGAGGGGAGGTTCAGGTTGGATATTAGGATGAATTTCTTCTCAAAGGCATTGGAACAGGCTGCACACAGAGGCGGTAGAGTCACTGACCCTGGAGCTGTTCAGGAAATGTGTAGTTGTGGCACTGAGGGACATGGTTACTGGGAATGGTAAGTATGGATTGGTGGTTGGACTAGATGATCTTAGTGGTCTTTTCCAACCTTAGTGATTCTATGATACTTTCCAACAGTGTGGCACAGAAGCTCATGAAACACAAATACATCATGTCTACCAATTCACTGATGTGTTCTCAGGAAGCCCTATTGATAAAACCTGTGTATTCCCACTCTATATGTTGGCTGATGATAGAATGATAGAGATGATGCTGTTGAAATATCATCTGAAATACTAGCCCCAGAATCACTAGTTCCCAGAAACTATCTTCTTCACAGCAACTGACTTCATTCGCACTGTCACAGTTTCCTTTAAATAAAACTGGTAACAAAGACAGCATTTCACAAACTTAAAAAAAAAAGAAAAAAGAAAAAAGAGAGGGAGAGAGAGAGAGATGAAAACTAACATCAATGTCCTCAGTTCTAGGTGCATGGTTTCATGGACCTCCTGATCATCCATTTTCTGCAGAACAGTTCTTGTTTACATGTTGTGTACATGTACCATCCTTGTAGAAAAGCAGATGTGATAATGCAAAAAGCATGCATGCAGAGGGCAGTACTCAGTTTCCCTCTGAAGTTCATTTGCCTGCTGACTTTGACTTCTTGCTTCTTGACTTCTCTCAAACATCAACTTAATTTTAATGCCCTTGACTTTATCACCTTTAGGAAGCCTAGCCTCAGATGTGTGAAACTAAATTATCCAGGAGCTGACTAAAAACTTTCCATAACTAAATGCAGTTTGCCAAACAGCTCTGCCTTCATAATAATACTCTTTTCTACCTTACACATGAAAAGAAATAGAGAGAACAACAAACTAAAAGCAAATACTTGCTGCAAATAGATCACAGAATCACAGAATCACAGAATTATCAAGGTTGGAAAAGACCTAAAAGATCATCCAGTCCAACCATCACCAATACTCCCCAGCTAAATCATATCCCTCAACACAACATCCAAACGTCTCTTGAACACTCCCATGGTCGGTGACTCCACCACCTCCTTGGGCAGTGCATTCCAGTGCCTGACCACCCTTTCCGAGAAGTAATATTTCCTAATGTCCAGCCTGAATCTCCCCTGGCGCAGTTTGAAACCATTGCCTCTAGTTCTATCACTGTCTACACGAGAGAAAAGGCCGACCCCTAGCTCACCACAACCTCCCTTCAGGAAGTTATAGAGTGCTATAAGGTCTCCCCTGAGCCTCCTCTTCTCCAGGCTGAAATCTAATCTAATCTAATCTAATCTAATCTAATCTAGATCTAATTTATTATATGAAATCAGTACCGATTCTAATTTTTTTACTCATTCTTGTAAGGTGGCTTTTTACTAGATGATTAAAAGTGTTCACATATTGAAAGAAAGAAAAGAGAAAGTCAGTACTGTAGGGATGGGATGTCCTTCCTCCCAGAGGAATTTTGATTGCATCAGTCTTGAAGAGGCGCCCTCCAGAAAAGCGGAAAAATGTGCCTTCAAGAGCAAAAGAAAAGCAATGACTTAGGACAGACAAAAACTTTAAGTCCTTTTTTTTTTTTTTTTTTGGATTGGAAATTGATCTACTTACCTCATAGGTACTTTATTCATTCTCTTCCAGTGAAGAAATGCTGTCATCGGATGATACCGCTTTGTCATTTGAGAACAGCATATATTCTCAAATTGCCATCGCAAACTCTGTTTGATGCCAAGCATGCTCTGGCAAAGTACCCAGAAAGAGATCTCATGCCAGAGCTCTACCAGTGGGGCCAGAAACTCTCTGTTAAGTTTCCTGAATTTTGTAGATTAGATTTTATATTTTACTTGAGTCTAGACTGGGCTATGAAGAATGAATTTTATGAAGGCCAAGGAAATTCACTTCGGAGCAGCAGAAACTTTAAGATCTAATAGTCACCTCCTAAAATCAATGACAGCTTAAATGGCCAAAAATGGCTGGATGGAAATTGTCAGCACTCACAGATTTCTTTACAGACTTTCCTATACAGTGGCCAGAGATTTCAGTATCTGAATTCCTTTAAGCATCAATGCAAAGTAAAAACACAGGTTATCCCAATCTAAGGCAAAGATGGCTCAATGGCATAAAGCCCCACATATAGAGGAGGCACTGAAAGGGGCATTCAGCAAACACAGCTGGGGCTGAATACAGACCCATTGCACGATGCACCAGTGGCCTCAACAGTGAATATTTACAACTCATTTGGGCTGTTAGCACACCGTCAGCAGCAGCTCTACCCACCCCACTGAACCAAAGCAAACAGCCAAAGCGCTCAGTGAGCTGTAACATAGGATAGCGCTTAATATTTAACATCACAGCTGACACAGCTTGGTTTTGTCCTTTATTAGCTCACTGAGGAGGGGAACATAACATTGTACAGAGCTCCACAGGCCACATGCCTCCTTCTCTTACACTAGCCCAAATCAGGATTGACTCTTGTGTTCCCACCACAACTACATTAGACAAGCACAACTCACAATCTACATGTCTCACTGATCATAACTACCTTTTCACTTGATGGGAAGGGACCCACAGAAACCATTACCAGAACATAACAGCCTACAGTAAGTTCACAATGAAGATTTTAAACCAGCTTCGTATTGCTCTACTTCTGGGAGGAAGCACAGCAGCTGAACTGGGATCTGGACACACTCAGCAAAACAAACGGAGAAGATGCCTCATCCACCCTTCCTCCCTCTGACCCTCTCTGGCCCTCCCAGCCTCCGACCAGGGTGCAGCAGAAACCACCAGCACTTTGCAAGCAGCATTCCAAGCACAGATCTAAGCACACAGGATAGTATCAAAGAACTGTAGGCGCAACAACATAAATCGTTCACCTTTTGCTGAGTCCTGAGCACCTTCCCTCCCCTCATGTTTGCCTTTGCAGCACCTATTTGCAATGCCCCAATTCTCTCAGGAAGACATGAAAATCATATGTACCTCTCATGAGGCTGTGAAACCTCATTAATCTGTCTATGATTCTTTTCCATTTATAGATTTTAAATAATAATAAACTTCCACACAAATTCCTACCTTTTCAGACAGAAGTCATCACGTTTCAGCATCACCTTCTGAGTCATCTTCAGGTGGAAGAGCCCTCATCAATAAAAAGAAATCAAGACCCTTACTCCACAAGCTCCATCTAGGGCTGGCCCTACGTGGTATGGCTGGATCAGGCCAGCTAGGGCTGGCAGCAAACAGCTGTGGGCAGTAACCTCTTGCATGCCTTGGGTGGAGAAAGCGGTGAGAGACAGGTTCTAGGGTTTTCTGTAGGTAGCTGTTCTCATCCGCATCTTCCATGATTCAAACACCATTTCAACCTCTGTTCTGTGAGCACTGTGCTTTTTGGATTTCTCTCTGTAGAAGTGCTTGCCTTTCTTTTCTTCTGGTATTTCCTAAGAACATGAGTGTAATTTAATTTTCTCTCTCCCAGAGGCATTTTTCACATTCTTTCATTGTTTGCCTTTCTTTGCAAAGGGCCTTTAGAACCTAAGGTGGGAAATGTCAGTTATTGAAGCTTGAAAGAACCGACAGTATTTTTCATAATATAAAAAAAAAAAGAACAAAAAACTAGAAAGCTCAAAAATCTGGAGGTTTTTCTCTTGCAGTTCTCATGGAGATTTGAAGCTGGCAATTGTAAGAACACATATAGTATTGCCAGCTTAACTGTGCTTGTGACAAAGCCATTTATGAGAAATAATTTACTTAACTTGAGGATCGAAACACAGAGCTTACCCTATAATATACAGTGGTGGTCATGGAGGCAGGGAACAGAGGACAGAGCTTATTCAGAGATTTCTTTTTCTAATGAGATTTTAAAGTTGACTTTTTTCTTTTAAATACAACAAGACAGCATCCTTTCTTCTCAAGGCTTGATTTCAAAGAGGGATTTAAAATCGCATTGAATACTCCTGCAGCCTTTGAGGCATCATCGAAAAAAGAGACATGACTCTTCCTAGCCATTCTATTTCTACATCACTGAGTTTATAATTAACTGAATTGCTACAGCATGGGGTGAGATTTATGCATCCTGTCTGTTTTCTGCTTTTTTAACTTGAAAAGAATCACGAGAATTTACGGACTTATAGAAAGAGATGCACTGTGGAAATTTGTGTTTATATCTTTTGTTCCTTGCAGCACACCCCATTGCTCTGTAGGGCTGGAAATGCCCCAGGCAACGTGGTGCTTAGATAAATGGTAGAAAAGGGGAGGTTGTTGATGAACACTGTGCTAATGTACTGAGCAGCTGACTGAGACCATGTGTTGAAGGAGACCAGCTGTTGGGGGATGAACAGTGCTCACTTCATGTTCATGGTGGGTAGCAAATATTTCTATCACCGTCCTGTGATCTTGGTCTTTAGGAAGCAAGGAATAAGGAATTGTGTCTGTACAGGCAGAAAAATATCAATGGTGTGCAAAAGGACAGCAAAAAGGGTCTCATAGGTTCTTCCTCCATGTTGAGCCTGCACTCCCCAGGCCCTACCTTTTTGCACGTGTATTGGAATAAACACTTAGTAGCAAAGACCCAGAGCACAAGAAAGGAGTCTGATTTTTCTGCCTTCAGACCCACCCTGGGTGGACAACAAACAGCATTTCCAGTGTCAGGCTGATGCAAACACACAAAAAAAATTTTTTGGAATGCATTTTAGTGACCGACAGTAGTCCAGATCTTCAATACTTACCAAGGCAATGAGAAACTTAGCAGAAGCACCAGAATACCATCTCTCCCACCCCGCTTCAGCTTAAGAGGGTGGGGCAGGGAGGGGAAGAAGGGAAGGTAAATGCAAGTGTTTCTGCCAGTCCATAGACCTGCATGCTGAGGGCAGCTCTTTCGTCCCTCCAAACTCTCCTTGTATCTGTGTCACATGGACCCCTTGGGGCTCTAATCCCCCAGAATCCTCCCCCTGCTCTGTTCCCCTCCCACTTCCCCACTGCCTTTGCCCTCTTCCCCAACCCCCGGGACCCCATAAACTGTCTCCTTCTCAACTGAGTTCCACCTTGCTGAAACACAAGACAGTCTGTCTCCATAATGCATACCATTCCTCAAGGAAGGTGTTGCCAGCACCTGGATCCACACAGTGAGAGGTTTATGTGAACACAGCACCACACAAAAGGTGAGAGGATTATCCAGGCTGATATCTTCTCCACCTTTCCACTCAGGAACATGGGTTCACCAGCAATTGCTCCCATCCACCAGCAGAGTCTGTTCTGGAAATTCTACCTTCTTGAAGGCAAATGGACCTCCACAAATCCAGCAGTCTTCAGAGGCAGGGAGACCCTGGAGGGAACCGAACTGCCACAAGACTGGTAACAGTGATTTCTGCTCTTACATGCTGAGTCTTTGCACAGGAGCTGCATGCAGAGGGGCTTTTCATGAACTCTGGCAAATACCCATTTTGAAAGATGCATACAAGCAAAGCAAATACATTAATCTACCCATTAAACACACTGGCAGTTCTGGCCCTGCTGCATGTTTGAACACTTCTGTGTGCCAGAGCAGCAGTATGATTTCTGCATGCTGCCTCCAGAAAAAACCTGCATTTTGAATAGTCTTCAGTGCTGAGAGCCAAAGCTGGAGAAGACAAGGATAAGGGCACCACAGAGGGGATGCATTCAGGTTCTGGGAGGCAGCCACGAGCTCTCTACTGTGAAGTGGCTTTTACTGGCATCACCTACTTGCTCTGACACCTGATGCCCTACAGAGCGTAAACAGAAAACAGATCAGGAAAACAGTCAGGAAGAACAGATAGAAGACTGTTACAGGGTTTACATTTTTCAGGCCCGATTTGCGGTGAATGGTTGAGCTTTACTGCCAAGGTAAGGGGCACCAGGATCCAGAGTGAGACCTGGTGTTCTTGGCAAACTGAATTAACAGTGGCAATGATAGCATGTGGCTCACACTGAAAGCACTTAGGGAAAGCATGCTGAAAAAGCCATTTGTATTTAAAGAGCTGTCATCCTCACCTGCAGGCTCCATCACTGAATTCAGCAGAGCTGAAATCTCTCATCAACAAAGAGCGCTCTCCTAAACAGATGACTTTACTCTTCATACAAGGATCTTTATGCCACTGAATCGGTTTTTATATGAGGTTGTACCACTATAGAATACATCCCACTTACTCTGGAAAGGCTCAATCCCCACCTACATTGGATTCGAGATGAACAAAATTCATATGCTTGGCTTCCTACAGACCTGGTTCTGTTCAGTTACTATGCATTTTTGTATAACTGGAAGAGCTGCCAAAAAAACTGATCCTTTAAATGGGATTCCATTGTAGTGACTGTTTGCTTTCTGATAGCAGGCTGGTGAGATGCAAACATTACAGTAACCGTCCATATTATAACAACTTTTAAAGTTGGCTGCGACCCTTCAGGCTATCAGTGCAAACTCCTCTTGTACAGCAGCCCAGGGAACTTGCTGACCCCAGATGTGTTGGGGTCAGCACCCTGGCACCCACTGCTCACTCTGGTATAACTCTGGCAATATGGGGGATAGAAGGTAGGGGAAGGGATAGATTCAGCAGCATGGTGAAATAATGAAGATTCCTTGATCCCCTGATAACTCTTTATTGCATCCCAATTACAAGTGGATCTTCTGGCTGTTTTCCTTTTTTTTTCCTACAGAGAAAGCTCTTGAGATAATTAAAGGAAAACGATATTGTATTTTTTTTTTTTTTTTAATGCTACAGCCCAAGATCTACAAGAAAACCCAGCTGACATCTTGGTCCCATTACTGTCTGCTTAAATGGATGGGTATCAAACTCACATGGTGTAAATTTGTCTCAATGGGTGTTTCTCGGTGAAGATGGCAATGGTCATCTTTCCTGAGACTACATAGTGCATAGTTAATGCACTGCATATTAGATCTTTCTCAAAGTATACAAACACTCTTTAAAGATAATACTAATTTCCGAGTTTGCTCAAACATCTCATCATATTTTCTGTCCAGGCCTGAGTTCACTTTTTGTTATGTCTTTTGATTATTGTAGAGGCAGATGAGATCAAAAATTTCCAAAAATGGTCAATAGTCCTAGAATCACAGAAAGATTTGGATTGGAAGAGACCTTAAAGACTATGTGGATCCAGCTCTCTGCCATGGATAGAGACATCCTCCACCATTCAGGCTGTCCAAAGCCGCATCCATCTTGGCCTTGGACACCTCCACAGATGAGAAGTTCACATTTCCTCTGGGCAACCTGTGCCAGTGTCCACCACTCAAGAGATGCTCAAGTCATTCAGGTATCCATATCATATTAGAGTCCGTTTTGCATTTACTGCTGTGAACCTCAATTTCTGAGCTTGTCTCATCAGAAAAGTAGGCTCCCAGGCAGGTCCCATTTCCATGCTGCAGGGGATCCAGAGTAGAGGACTTGACAGCTCTCATAATACTGGGCTGTCACCCCTGAAAAGGATAATTTAGGCATCCCTTGTGTCCGACTTCTTTGTGGACTGTGCAAAGGAACTTGGAGCCTGGGGCTTACTGATGGAGCCCAGTTTCTTTGTAGTCTCAGGAAAGATGACCATTGCCATCTTCACCGAGAAACACCCATTGAGACAAATTTACACCGTGTGAGTTTGGTACCCATCCATTTAAACCAGGCAAGCCAACATTATGCATTCATTTGGCTCATGATGTCTTTCCATTCATAAAAAGAAAAAACAGATGCTTGGCTACCCTGTTGCTCTAATTATTTAAAGTTTCTGATTGCTGGCAACAGCTCCAGTATACATAATTCAGCCTTCGTACCTTTCTCAAGCACAACACAAATACATCAGTGTATTTCATATAAGCCTTCCAGGACATTGGTTATTTTATTTACCTGAGGCCAATTTAGATGTAAGTGCTTTAAGCAGCTAAAACCAAACAATGTTAACCCCCTAGTTGCCCTGCTAACCCAATTATACTTTTAACTTTCTACTACATACTTGCGCCTTATTTTCTTAGTGTAGAAATGGTCTTTAAGCATATCTACCTTAAGTGCAGGAGTGCAGAAGTCAATATTTTATTTCATAGTGTATCAGGAACACAGCAATGCTACAGAAGTTGAATCTCTTGTTATTTTTTGGGAACTCGGCTCTGCCATGTGCTGCCATGCCAAACGGGCTGCCAGGCTATGCAGGATACCTAGTGGAGCTGTAACATGGAGAACAGTCTGCTCTGTGGCTCCTGGAGTAGTATTTGGTGGAAAAGACTTGTGGGAGATTGAGAGCAGAAAACTTGCTCCTTACCGCTTAAGTACTTGGATAGGATTAGATGTGACGTAGCTACATGTGATCTTGCAGAAATCATTTTGTTTACCCATGTTTTCTGTCCTTTCATGTAGAGTCAGGACCTTGACAGTTCTTCCTTAGCTTGCCATCAGTCACTGAGAAGTGACTGAAGCTACAATGGTTTCTGCACAATGGTCACAGTCCAGTAAGTGCAGCCATGAACACTGTGACTCCTTATGCATCTCCTACCCACAGCCTCATGAGTAAATGACTCTGTGGTTTTAGAAGGTGGCCACAGCCCCACACCAGAAGAGCCGCATGTGCTCTGGGACTGCAGGTAGGGTAGAGGCATGGAGAACTCCTGGCCTTCCCCTTAAAAATTACCCATCTGAGTTTAGGTATGTACAAGGCTGTAGACTGACCTTTTAAAAGGTTTTCTATGACAAACCATTCATGCTAAGCCAACAACCTTGCAGTATGAGGGGAGACGGAAATGAGGGAATCTTTTCTGGGGAGGTGTCCCCAGGCAGGTTCAGATCCAAGCCAGCACAGTGCTTGCTGGACAGAGAGAAAAGCCCATGCAATGCAATAGAAAGGAAAAAACAGGGTGTGATGCATGGAACATCACCACCTGCCTCGGCCCACGGATATATTGCTCGCTGAGCATCAGATCTGGGAGAGGTGAATTTGTTTACCACTTCCAAATAGGTGAGGTTTTCCTCTTTCATTTACCAGTACATCTCAGCAGAGAGAAGGAGAAATGAGGGACCTTACATTTCTGTGTCAGCTGAAATATGTAAACCTTCAAACTGTACTATAAACAAAAGCTTCAGTAAAAAATGTTGAAGTTAGTTAGACTTGTAGTGAGGCTTAGATTGGGTGAAGTGAGCTTCCCTTCTGGTAAGTTAGATTTTCAGTTATTCCAGCAATGGTTTTTACACAAAAATTGTATACTTTAAAACTTCCGCATGACCAATGATCACAAAATGAAGACTTATTTAAAGGTCTGTGACAGAGTTCTATCAGTAAGTATCTGGTCTTTCAGCTCTTCTGGAATATACCTCTCTCCAGGGACTCAGACGAGTTGTCTTCTTCCACACCAGCACTGCCTGCATATATCACAGCATCTCTATCAGCCTTCTCTTTATCTTCCAGTGTGTTGGTAATCTCTGAGTAGATCATAATTCAGCATGGTCACTACATTTTTCACAAAAATGAAGACTTTTTGAAACTGAAGTATTTAGTCTCGCTGCTTCACTAAGGCTTTGAGAGGATGGGTCACAGATACGACATCCTTTGCTTTCAGGCTTCTTATTACAGTGGAATCAAAGCCACTCCATGTATCAGTGCTGCCTGCTTGGAAAGGAATAAAGCAGTGATTTTGGTAAAACGTTTCACTGAAGTGAGTAACTGAGCTGCTGCTGTGAGGAAGTGAGGCCGTGATATGTCTCAACCTTACTTACTAGGCATATTTGCATGTATATATGTATGCATGTATCACTGTATATGTTGTGCAGTAGAAAGATTATACCACCTGAAATCCTTAATTGAACAAACAAACAAAAAACCCACACTATAGCAAAACTTTATAGCTACCACCGCAAACAGTGCTACCGGTTAACAGAAAACTCAAATGAAGTCCTCTGAATAGAACTGATGGCAGGAGGCACAAATAAACAGACACCAAGCATTTTTCCACCCCCTAGATAATAGTGTCCAGCAGCTATTGTCTTCAAACTAGTGGCTTTCTGACTGCACACTCACCTCTTTAATGAGCAGATCCTTTCCTGTGCAAATCCATGCACCAAAGTGAGACCACACACCAGGGTTCACCTCTTGCTCCCGCACTTTGTGTTACCAGCTCTTGGGTGGCTGGGAGTTGCTTTGGTTAGGAAAGAGCACAGCTGGCAGTGCTGGGAATTGTGATAAAGAGAGACAGCCAGCAGCCTCTGCAACATTTTGTTTTGACACCCTTCAGCTCTCCATTACACATGACAATGAGAGGGTGAATAGTGACAAACTTAGGGAGTTTTTACTTTTTCTGCCCAGTCTTTCTGCTCCACAGTTCCCCAAATGCTCATTTCCAGGATGCACAGTTACCTCTTACAGCAACACAAAAATGTGCCAGTCCAACACCAGCATTCTAGACCCTGAACCTTGAGCATAGCTCAGGTGGGTACAGCACAGATGGATTTCACCAGTACTGGCTTTTTGGAAGCAAGAGAACTATATTCACACAACACTGTATTTGAGCTACATCCTGCCAGGTTCAATCATTTTTCACTGGGTACCATTTATCCATAAATTAGGTAATGCAGCCATGGAAAATGAAAAATGAATCAGCTATTTCCCTTGTAAAACTACAACCCCCCTAATAGCAGCAGAGATGGAACATGACCTACCATGTAGACACAGTAACTGTTGCTTTAACACCTTATCCATCATGTTCAGCTTGCCTATGTCCACAGCCCTGAACAAGCCAATACGAGTTCCAGAAAAAGAACCTCAGGAGAACTTTTTGCATGTACCATCCCACTCATCCACTTCTTCTCATCCATATTATGGCACCAGTTTGACTATTTCTGTGCTCTGCCAACACAACCTGAGACTTTTTCTGCCTAAGTCTTGGTTTGTCAGGGCCTTGTTTATCAGCATTATCATCACCATATTTCCTTGGTTCTCATTCCCTGATGTACAGCTCTGTTTCAAAGTCAATTTAGAATTTAATTGCTTTGACTTCAAGAAATTTTTTAGATAACTACTGATCTACTACTATGGAGTTTTATAGGCTATACATGCTTGTGGATTTCTGAAAATAGTCTTAAGTGGAAAATAAGTGGCTAAATACCAGTGAAGGTATGTGTACAAACACTTGAGAGTATTTCTAGCAACATCTGTAAGTAAGAGATTATCACTTCATCCAGAAGTGCTGGAAAATAGCACAGCCACTTAGCTGTAAAACTCCAGTATTTGGATGTCTGGCCTTCAGGACCTCTAAAATTCCTAAGGTCTCAATTGTGTTGCCTAGTATTATTTGAATAAATGAACTTCACAACACGTTATGAAAAAGCTGCTGCTGGTATTCTGTCAGTCTTAACTTGAATTAGCAAGACTTTGGGTGTTGTTTTTTTGTTTGTTTTAGTAGATTTGCTGGGTAGGTCTGCTAGTAGATTTGCTATCAGGACAAGTTTTTTTGTCTGTATACTTTTTTCTGCCTCACAAGGAATTACCATGGCAAGCCTAGATTTCTATTTTGAGAGTATAATCAAAAGAATCAAATGATTATCCATGATTATAAATTAGGAAAACAGTTGGAATTTCTAGATAAACCTCTGTTGCTGTACTGTTCATTGGTATGCTGAGCTATCTTACAGTTTCCATAAGTACTGGATGGAAGAATCACAAACAAAGCTTTAATCACTTTTGCTGAAGCCAAACGTATTTACAGAACCGTTACATCAGAAGTAGCCAAGAACTACATATCTCTTCAATGTGTCTTTTGAGCTCCATCTCCTATGTTTATTCTAGATTTTTGTATGTGAATTTTCACTAATAATGATCTCAGATAAAACTCTTTATGTTCACTCATATGGGTTACCTACAAACATCTGAATACTTAGCTGGAATTGCAAATTACACATTGCATTCCAGCGTCCAGGGGTATCACACCCCTTTCTGTGGTAACATTGTGAATGCTGTGATCTTGAAAGTCTCATAGAACTTTTCTCTTAAAGTTACCTGAGAAATTTAGGAGCTACATGTACAGATACTTAAGAAAAATAGTCATTTCTGTATCATCTCATTTGGCCAGGCCACACTAAATGAGTGCTGGTTTAGAAATCTCTTACAACTTTTTGTCTAACTTCTGCATCAAACCAGACCAGAAGAGAGTCCGTGCTAATGCTTATTTCATACTTCTGCTTCTCTGTGGTCAGACTTACAGATTTGCTGTTGTTACTAATCCTCCAACTCCAGGGTGGCTGTTTACGGAATAAGATGCTATAAGCATGAGCAAAGGCATCGTAGTCTGTCTCTTCAGAAGCTATCTACCTCTTTAAATCTGACTCTCACCTAAGCAATCTGGTACTTATGATCTCTAGAGCTGTCGAATTTACTCCAGGCTGTTGAATTTAGCAGATAGAGTCATCTTAATACAGTGCTGAACTGCATAGGGAAACAAAAAAAGTTGAACCAGAACATCAGGCAAATAAAGCTTCTCTTTCCAAAAGAGAAAAACCTGACACATCTGACAGGCTGATGCAAAAGAAGCACAGAAATCCCTACCAAAAACATGTGGGAGGGAACATATATTTAAAATAGGACCGCCTAATTCAGCTGCTAAATCAGTGTAAGGAGCTCTGTAGGTCTGTGTGTGTGGGAGAGGGAGAGACAGAGGGAGAGAGGAGCAGAGGGAGGAGGGAGGGAGGGCAACGTGCCTTTCACAGAGCTGGGAGCTCGATGGGAATGTTTGATTAGCTCCTCTTTGAAAGAGAAAAGGTGTCCAGGCCTCCCTTCGCCGCCTGCCTCTGATTCTTTAAAATAATGTTGGCTGGAGTTTGTGGTACAGAAAAACTGGGAAAAAAAAGCACTTCCATACTGTGTGGAGAAAAGGAATAAAAAGTTGCACACCTCAAACAAGGTAATTCTGATGTCATTTCTCTGCTATATCTGTTTTCTGGGGACAGAGGGAATTGGGTTGTTTTTTTTTTGCGTGTGTGTTGATGATAATTAAATATTTTCACTGCTAAGAAACTGCAGGGATATAATTTTTTGTTTAACCTTCCAGCTGCGTGCATAAGATCAAAGACCCAGGAAGATGAAGACATAGATGTAAAATGAAACTGTACTTTATTTCATTAAGCATTTATAAAAGCATTAAACCCCTGCTGTTAAAGTGGACACACATACTCACTGCCTGAATAGCAAGGGCTTAACTGCTTCATAAAGCATAGTATATATTAGTCACACACCAATAGGCACATATATGGCTGTTGTTCAAATAGCATGCAATGGGCAATGTGACCTGTTCCTTATGTTTAAAGTGGCTTTGCTTTCAGGACTTTCTTCGCCTCTTTGATCAATAGGAAGGTATGTGTTGTATTAATTAGCACTACAAGTCTCTGGAGACGCTGATCTCCAAGACACCAAGTGGAAAATTATGTTATTCCAGTGATGCGTACTTATACGGTGTGAACTCCCTTGTTAGTTGGATAGATTCAGACATATAAGCAGTACAGTAGCCTAGACTTCATGTATGCTTTTGTACTGAGTGCTTATTTTGCTTCTGTGAGTCCAAAAATGAATAGCATTGTCAAGCCTGCCATAGCCATTCAGCTCTCTACAGAGAGATTAGAGTCCTGATAAGTCTCTTCAAAATGTGATTTCTGTCAGACTAGTACAAACATGAACCAGATGCCCCAAGCAAACTTTCATCCCTACTCAATATTTTGTTCCTAGAGTTTACATGAATTATGCTATATTCAGAGCAAAACAAGGAGCTACAGGTTGAAGAGGCAGATCCCTCTTACCATACATCCCCAAAATTTAAACAGAAGACCAAAAACAAGAAAAAAAAAAGAAAGAAAGAAAAAACAAAGAAAAATTTAGTTCACTTTAGATGGCTTACAAAATTTATTTGAGAACAGCAGTGTATGTTTATAACGTGTTTTGCTGAATGTTTGCTAAAGTTAAAAACACCTTGCATTTTATTATGGACAAAGGCTAGCTATCTTTTTCTGTATCTGTAGTACCATGTACATCAGTCCTTACTCAGATCATCACCTGAATTAAAGTGACGACTGTGAGGCCAGTCTCTTTAGGAAACACAGACAGAGCTCAAGGAAAAGTAACTGCATTGCACATGCACATTACTTTCTGAATATTGAATCGGTATCTTACTGTAGACCAACTTACTTTGCTTCCACATTTTTCAAGTGTTTTAAGTTGCTGGGCTGACAAAAAAATAAACTGTCTTACCAATAGAATTGAATATTGCATTGTGCTTCTGCCTGAGGCAGGAAGTTCTTAACATGCTCACTATTTTCTGTAAGACAGTTTCTTCCCTGGCAATGTCCTTGAAGAAGTCTTACTACTGCTTGTTGAACCAAGCGGTTTCATAAGCAACACTGCCAGGTTTCCTCGTACTTGGGATCCAAGAAAGAGTCTATATGTTGGTTCTCTAATGCCTCATAACAGGATCCTAGTGAAATCTTTCCTTTAGTGGGAGTATTGATAAGGTATTCACTCCTTCACCCAGCTACTTTCTTTCACAAAAGTAGTAGGAAATTACTTTTCATGCTCCCTTAGGTCAGACTTGATTAAAATGAGTACTTCTAAAAGAGGACTGCTAGAGACAGCATAAGCATAGAAGATGGGAACAACTAATTACTTAAGGTGAAATAACAGAATTATTATTTCTGGCCACTGCTTTTTAGAAAACACTACAAAAAACAAACTGAATTTTATGTAGCAGTGGCAAAGACTTGATTGTAACTGGTCTAGCTGGAAAATTTTTATATTTTTCCTTTTCACCTCAGAGCTTCAAATACAGCTCTAAAAAGAAAATAGTGCCCAGTAGCTCAACATGCTAACCCAACAGCTATGGCTGTACTCCTCCCCTAGTGCCTTGAGGCTAAATGCAGAGAAAATGCTCTAGCATACAGTCATGAAATCTCTGTACAGAAAGATAGGCAGGTGCCAGATCAGTGAGGTGCAGGTTGTCCCATAGCAAGTGGCCCAGGGTTTCCTGAAATCCCTGAGAGACATTCTGGCCTCTTGAAGCTCTGGACCCACCATTCAAGAATTCGGAAACTGAACACTGACCATGGAGCACGCCCTTCTTTCTGAATGCCTGTCCATCATACAGGGCTCATTGATTTGCATTAGAAAATAGAAATACAGAACAAAATAGAAATCAATGCAGAACTAAAGTTTGAGTTTTTTTCACCTTGCCCACCTTGAGTAGTCTTTAAGGCCAGAGTCATAGGGAGAGATAGGTGCTTAGCACCTTCTTAAGCACTTTTTTGAACTCGCTCATGCACAAGGAGTCCTGTTGTTCCCAGTGCTCCTGGCCTTGGGTGCCTGTGCTGAGATTCAGCGGGGGACTGGGACAATGCAACCACTGTTTGGAGCCGATCGTCACACTGAGACTATAATTATCTCTCTTCTAATGACCAGCCAAGCAAGATAACAGTTTTTATTCCGTGTTTAGAAAACAATGCCTTACTACAAATTGGTGGTTCATTCGCTTGTAAAAGAGCCTCTCTAGCAGTCTCAGAGCAGATGTCATTCTTTTGCACTCTAGTTCGTTTATTTATTGCACACTTCACACTTGGAAAACTTGCGTGAATGCTGCAGAAGCAGCATAAGTGGTGCAGAAACGACCAGAAGAAGCTGTAGCTGTTCAGGCTGTATCTACATCAGTAAATTAAACCCTCTCTGGCTCATGACTGCCTGCATCACACAGGTGAACTTTTTTTTTTTAAGCTCCCAGCCCACAGGGGCTGCACGTGTGGCTGCAAGTGCTATGGGAGGGAGCAATGAAACCGACTCCCTGAAAAGCCCTGCAGAGCAAACTGCAACAAAAAGGGAGGAGTGAAGGGGTTTATTACAGGTAACACAAGATTGCATATGACAGATGAGATTTTTCTCCAGTACTGTGGCCCACAGACATGTTGGGGTAGCTTCAGATGTGGCGTAGGCTCCTAAGGCGTCTATGGGGATAGCCATAATCACCAGCAGTGATTGCAGCCTGCATGGATATGTCTGACTCTTGCAGACAGCGAGATGAATCAGAAGTCAGTAGTCAGGACAGCCTAGCACTCGCGGTTGGGTACCTGAGCTCTGGCTCAAATTCCTGCAAACATTTAGCTCCAAGCTTTGTGCCCTGGAGCAGCTGCAGTGTTTGTGGTGTTTGAGGGCTGCTCCCACATCCTCCGCCGCATGCTTTGCCAGCAGAGAAGTAGAACCACCATTCCCCCTCTCCACAGCCCTCTCACCCTCCACTTTTTGTCAGCTTCCTCTGAGCTGGCACCTCTGCTCTCCCTCACAGTGGGACAGTGATTGCACCATTTTATTTATTTTTTTTTTCCAGCAGATGAGCCCTGGAAAAAAAAAAAAGTGTTGGGCAGAATGAATATTTCTCAGTGAGTCGGAACCTGCATTTTAAGTTGGAAATGCATTTTAGTTAAAGTTATAATACCGTCTGCGTTGCCACTTTGCTTTTGAAGAAAAGCACCCAAATCTATAGTTCATCCCCAAACTGGAGACACCTCTGGATTCAGAAGAGCATTCATAACTATTTTTACTTTATTCAGATTTGTTAAACAGTTCTTAACTTGCCAAGTCTGTCATGACTGACTTATCTTTCTGGTAACTTAAGCTGATCCTACCTCTGCTTCATCTCCAGAGCTGAAGACGTGTTAAAAGTTCATTCGTACATCCAAAATGTATCTCATTCTACAGGACATCCTACAGATACAGATATTAGAAAAAGCTCTAAGGATGCCAAAAATATCTGCAAACTGAAAATACTATTTTGGCCTGCCACCTTATAAAATAGCTTTGTAAATTTAATGCATGTAACAGGGAAGCCAACAGTTTCTCAGCTGCCAGCTGGTTTCCTATGAAAAAAATAAATTGCCAAATGACAGTTTGACATGAGCCAAATTTTCTGGAAAAATTCTGAATGATCTTTGTGTAGCTTCTTGCAATCCTTTAATGTCCCCACCAGGATGGACTGGGGATTTCCAGTGCCTCCAGGCTATAGTACATAAAACTGGAAACTTTTACCTCTCCAAGATCATTTGTTTACAGGGAAGTTTGAATGCAACCACATCTGTACTTCTCAATCTCCCTGCCAGGTTTCTTTAAGGGTTCAGAAGGCTCCATTCTTTCTATTTGTACCAAACATATAGCTTACCCTGGAGCTCTTAGAACAAGAGTGAGACAGAGA
Source organism: Perdix hodgsoniae (assembly GCA_035772895.1). Lineage (NCBI taxonomy): Eukaryota > Metazoa > Chordata > Aves > Galliformes > Phasianidae > Perdix > Perdix hodgsoniae. The sequence goes on from JAPSGF010000039.1 coordinate 5,952,519, forward strand.
GGAAAGCTAGCAGCAGTGCTGTGTGCCCTAGCCTTAGTCACATCTGGTGAATCTGAGTACTGCAAAGGTATGGCTCCATGACTCTGGTGGCAGTCAGCATTGCTGCCAGCCTGCTGAGGACAGTGGAAGCCTATCTTGTTCACCACTCTGACAATGCATCTGCAGCACACCAGCATTTTGTTCCCTTGGTGGAAGAAGTGGTATTTGGATGCGAAGAGTAGGAAGAGAGGCTGCCTGGACAGGACAATAAACAGGGAGGAGAGGAGTGTGGGGAGGGAAACAGTTACAAAGTTTAGAGCAATTACACTGGAATAATTTGGAATATTTGACCTTGCAAGAACCACTTGCATTGTCAAATATAGGTATCAAATATTCACCTATGAATCTACCAGGAATGAACGTAGATACCTGCTCTTTTCTTCCAGTATGCCCAGGTCAGACAGGTTTTCTCTTGCCCTGCTTTGGCAATAGTCTGTCTACCAAACTGCCTCAAAAATATAAGGTGATTTTGGATATAGAATCTCAGGCTTCCATAATCTACACCTGTTCTCACTGGTGAAATTTGTGCATCAAAAGAAATACATAAGTTAAGCGATAACTAGAAGTAAAAGCTCATATGGTAGTTTCTTCAATCCAAAGATCAGAACAAGTATCTTAAATGTGGACATCTGTTATGCAATATTGAGATACACAGGATTTGTGTTTCTATTTTTAAACAGAGCTTTGACCATAAACTACAGCTTCCTGCTGTGTGATTGTCAGATTGTTCCCAGTTCAAGCAATAAGCACAGTTTTCCTTCTTGATCCTAGATTCTCAGGAACAGAATCCTATGATTCATCTCTACGTTGAAACTGCAGGTTTTAAAAACTTCTATTTGGCAAAATTGGTAAATCAATATCAGCTTGGTCCTAAGAAATACTTCTCAACAATTTTGACTGCACCTCGACTATCACAGTACCCACAGTACTTCAGAGAGGCTCTGAAGGCATTGCTCCCTGCCACCACCTTTATTTAGCTCTTCAGGTGCCTTCAGGCACCTCAGACATTAGGGGATACAGTTTCAGAAGCAAAACCACATCACGCTGTCTGCATGACCAGTATGCTAAAGAGCCTCTGCCCACCATCTGCCACAGACTACCAACACACGTACCATAAGGCTGCACAGTTTTATCTGCATGCAGTTGCAACAATCAGAAAGATCAATGTGGTGGAATGGTGACCCAGGAAGTATAATGACAAAGCGATTAGCACAGTGGAAAGGTGTTAGAAAGGAAAAAGGAAAGCACTCACCCATCTCTGAAGATCTAGACTCACCGGGAAAACTCCACAAGGGAGGGATCTCCAGCCAAAGATCCTTCTACAGAAGCAGTCAGCCCCTAAATAAGGTCTAAGAGAGATGCAGTCAGACTCTACCCCTTCTGGTCAAATGGGTGAATTGCCTTCACCTGTGTTCCTAGGGCTAACTGGGTCCTTTCCCCAGGTGCTCAATCAGTGGTTCAGGCCATGACTCAACAGTTACCATACAGATGTCATCTGTGACCAGCAGCCCCTCTTCTTTTTCTTTTCAGAGATCCAGAACTACCCATAACATCCTCATTTATAATACTAACGCCTATGCAAACCTGTAGATCACTTTCATCCCAAAAGCAGCCTGGAGTCTCAAGATGTCTTCTTGAGCCATTCAAACTGGAAACAGTTTTTACAGTTTTCCACTGGCTCCCTGTCCATGTCCAGTGATAGTTCTCAGACCTGACTACAGGTGGGCTGCACACTGATACCACAGAGATGAATACAACTGAGACTGCCTGTAGCAAAACCAAAGTGGCAATGACCACTTGCTGAGAAGGTCAGCCTGCTGCAGTGCAAGGAGTAAGGCTCTACTGGCACTGCAGCCTTGCAGCATGAGCCCTTGAGGAGCAGGACTCACCTCCAACCCATGAGGAGAGGGGTCAGACATTCAGGCCTTAAGATCTCTCTGTAAGGCAGATGAAAAACATGCAACACATCCACAGAAGTACGGGCAGACTCAGCTCAAAGACTAAAGACTAACCTTTGCCACCCTCTGTGAGGAGAATAAGAAAGCACAAGCTAGCAAGTGACCTGTGGAGCTGCTTGTGGCCCAGATCTGGAGGACATGAGCCTGCAGGAGATCCAGCAACAATCCTTTTGCTTCTGGCTACTTCAACAGCTCATGCATCTCTACTGAGCATGCCAGTGGCCCCTTTATATCCCATGCCTATGGAAGGGGGTCAGGAAGGATGAGCTATGTCTGCAGGACATAGTCTGGGGTGGTTGCCAGCACAGAAGCAGCTTAGCTTTCCAAAATGCTTTCTGCAGCTTTCCTGATGCTTTCTGATTTCCTGAAGATATTTTGATTTCCTTGATGAAGTCACCATCAATCAATTCAGTTCAACAACTTACTCCTTTGGCAGGAGGTAGTGATAGTTGTACTGACTGAACGAATACAGCTTCCATTCTATTTTTCTGTAAGATGATATATGAATTTATCAGCATGCTTAAGGATCAATTTTGTTTTCAACCTAGATGTATAACTAACCTTTGTAGCAAAGGGATACATGCACTTTTAATAAGCAGAACATAAATATACTAATGTTTCTCTAAACTTCTGCTTCTAAGTTCTTACCATACAAAAAGGTGTTAAACACTGTCTGAACATGCCACATAAATTTCAAATCCATCACCAGAGTGATACGAAGTTTCTTCAGTGCTGTTTTCACAAATTCTTCACTTTTAGACCAAATATATACCTTCAGGGGAATTCTGACACACTACAATAATTCTTAGTTTGCATGCAGCATAATAGCACAGTTATTCAGTGTTTTTTTTCAACTGTGCATCCAACCTGAGAAACCATGTACTGCACTTTAAAATGTCCCTTCGACTTTTTAGGATTGTTCTGTTGAAAATAGAAAACTATGTTTTACAAAGAGCAAAGGAAATGTAGCCATGAATCTTATGCTTTGAACCTACCACGACCCTCAGGTCCTAATGGATTGCAGATTTTTCCATTCCCCTTCCATCACCCCTTTGCTCTCAGTTTCTTTGGAACACTGCAATGCAAGGAACGTGGCTGGGCCCTGGCTGGTGTTAAGCAGAAGTCATTAAATTAGGAAAGGGAACGAGGTTGCCTCCAACAGTGAGGAAGTTCCAGTGCACAGAGGGAGAAGGGCTCAAGCCTAGGAGAAACGGAGACATATACATGAGGCATAAGAGCTGTGAGAGACAGACAAACAAAGGTATTTGTCTGGACAGGGATTCACAGGTTGCATGTAACAGCAATTCCCAATGAACCAGGAAAGCTGTGCATCCAAATGAGAAAAAAGTGACATATGATGATTTAGCAGAAAACAGGGAAGCACAGTGTAATGATCATCATAGAAATAGATGTCTGGATATTCCAAGTTATGCTTTCTCTGTGAGTGGGTGATATATCCTAAATCTATTCCTTCCTGTGCTGGGAGGGACAGGCCAGACCCGTGTAATTGGCGGTTACCTCTGTGAGACAGATGAGAAAGTATAATCACTACAGTTTTATTTAGGTCCTGAGAAAGGTCTGGCAAGTTAAATCAGTTTTAAATAAATTACCTTCTTCTGAAAGAGCTCTGTGGAAAGCAGAAAAAGCATTCATCGCTGTTACTTCAACCTTGGTTTAATTTCAGATCTTTGCATGAATATAAAATGAGTGGCACAGGGCTCCTTGGGTGTTTTTATTTAGCTCTAAATTGCTGGGTATAACATCTTTTCATTATACCTGCCTGACTGGTGCTATTTCATACTAAATTCTTCTTGAAAATCTGCACATAAACATTTCTTGAAGTGGCTGTGAAAAAAAAAAAAAAAGAAAGAAAAAAAAAGAAAAGGGTTTGTGCAACTTAGCACTGGGACATCTGACTCAGCAACCCAGTGGATACTGGGTGTCAGTAGCTCTCTTCTAAGATGGGGACCTCATAGAACAGATCAGGCACCACTGACACAGCAGTCAATCAAAGCATCTATAATGAGAGGCAAGTTGTGACGACCCTTGATCAGGAAGAACTGTATTCAGGGCTGTCTGCAACCTCAGAGAGCTTCAGCACACATTTCTGTCACCAAATTCATCCCCATCGTCAGGCTCCAGAGCATGAAAGATTGGGATATTCCCCATTCACTGCTATAAAGCAGGACCCTGCACAACCATCAGTACTAGAAAAATGGGATCAAAAAGACAGCAAGTGAGAAGGAGCCTGACATGGTGCCTGCCTGCTTGCTTTCCTGAGAACAGAACAGAAGCAGAGCCTCTGAGTGAGGGAAAGCCCCAGGACCCTACATCCTCCTTCCCATGTGAATGTCCAGCCACACAGCTACAGCAAGGCTCCTTTGGCACCTTCACAGCTCTCAGAATCCCAGACACACAGCCACAAGCCAGTCAGCTGAATTTATTTGAAAAACAGAGCCAACGCCTACCTCTGTGTAACAAAATGGAGGAAACAAGCCCATCTTCAGGCAACAGAGCAGTGTCCAAGAGCTTGCGCTCTTTTCTGAAGCAAAAGATATAAACAGCAAGCAGGAACAGCAACAAACACCCTGCTATGAAAGTGTGATGACCCATAGTGGGGAGGACTACTGTAGACCACCTTGTTATTTTTCTCTGAAAAGAAAGGAGGGTAGGTATTGTAGGTATTAGCCCATTTACCTAGTTATTACCAAACACACAGCTGTTATACTGGTGAGCTAGGGGATAGCACAAAACAAGGAAAGAGTGAAGCGTAATTAAGAAAATAAATTTTAAAAAATCTAAAATCTTTTACCCTATAAGATGTTGATCAGCTCTTGTTTATCTGAACCAGTGTGTTCACACCTACACCAAACCCAGTTGATTTTCCTGTAAGGAGCACATATTTAACTCAACCCACAGTGCTTGAAGATAGCTCTGTTAACTCCAAGCTACTTTTTGAATAGCTTTGAAACAAAGTCCACTTCTATTTTTTTAACAGCTCCAGTGTTGCCGCTGTATTACAGCCCCTTGAGAAGGAGAACAATAACACACACTATTGGGTACAAAGAGAGTACAGAAATTACTTTCTGCAGCACAGGAGATTACAGGAAATAAACTGCTTACGCCTGCAGAGACAAAGCATGTGACAGCAGCAAAGAATTTGTGTTTGCACATGTGACGGACAGCACTGTCTTACACCAAGCATCAAGGACTTACTTAAAGCCTCCAAGTCCATCATCAAATGTACAGTTTTCCATACAACAAGTTTATAATAGTAAAAAACCATCTGTCTGTTTGTAGAGCTTCTTTCATGTAGTAACTCCCTTGGAGAGCTTTATAAAAGCCAAGTTGATATAATAAAACGTCAGTGTAAAAGTCTGACTTCATGTGCTGGAAGAATGGCTTGCTAATTCTGTCTTTTCCCTGGCATTCAAGCTTTTTCCAAATACTTGTGGTGGAGAAAAAAGAATCAACATTTTTTCAAATAGAAATCTGATTTCAAAAGGTTAGGATAGTACTTATACTTCAAAAAACTGAAGAAGATTCTCCTTGCTGGATTTGTGCTTGATTTGACTGAGATTTTAGCAGTGTGAATATAATGCATTTACACTGCTTTCGTGTTGTAGGAGTAATGTGTGTCATGGCAGTTGGAAGGATACAGATGAGGAAATGTATTCAGACAAAGGAGATTTAATGCTAAATGGTCACTTGCTGTCTGCAAGTAATTAATGGAAATCTCCTAAGCATAGCTGGCATTATCACAAATCATGAAGAGAGTCACAGAAAAATGATGGAAGATGCCAATGAATCAGGGGTTACAAAATACCATCCAGATCATCCATTGTTTTGGTTCACTAATGAGACACAAACTCAAAAGGCACCTTAGCATCTCATTGCTGGGAGTGAGAGGGTCCACAGCAAAAGGACATATCAAACAAAAACAGGTCTCTGGGCTGGGCATTAGAACATTTTTTTCCCATTTTGTATGTATGACAGGAATTTCATGGAGTGGAAAAATAAAAGTATGTAAAATCCAATTTACACCAGAGACAGCATAGCTCAGAGAATGAAATGCCAGGTTCAGGATAAGGTTGTTACTTCCCCTGCTTTGCCGACCATCTGAGATTTTGCTGGAATTGGTTGTGGCTGTAGAGCACACTCCTCTTAAACATAAGATTTCTCATTTTGGCTTTTGTAAGGTTAATTACAATGTGGATTGTTTTCTTTCATATCCACGTGGCCCCTTGCACTACATCTCTGGAAGACAGGTGGTTTGGCCAGGTATACTTCTGTAGCAGGGAGTAATCAGGAAAAGAATGGCAGAACAATGATGTGGAAACATGGAAGGAACTGCTCAGGAGAAGGAGGATACCTGTGATTAGTTTGTATCCTTGTAGGCTGGCCAAGATCTTCAGGGTTGGCAGGAGTCAGGAACCACATAAACAGACCCAGAGAAAATTGCCTTTCAGAAGGGCTGATGTCTTCTTAATCTCAGGCTTGCACGCACACATCCTCAGTAAAGGCAGAAATCAATAATTTGTCTCACAATCAATGGCATGATTGCAAGATACTTTATGCAACTTGCTTCAAGAGTGAGATTACTTATGTTCCTCTTACATTTGTGATGTTACAGGATGCACTTGAGTGTGCAAATTTGTGAGCACTCCCTAGAAAATTAGTAAATTAACTCGAACAACTGCATGTCTGTATCTGTCATGTCCTCTCCTACCACTGGCTTCAGAAATAAACCCTGAAACCAATGAAACCTTAGTTTTGCTGAGGTAAAAGTTGAAGTCTGACAGAAGTAAAAAAAGAGTCCATGTCTTTTCTAGAGCCCTAGCATCATCTCTGGGGATGTCCGCTGCTCTGCAAAGCAAACTCAGCCCAGAAGAAAGGGGCACAGGACATGAGGACTGTGATAGGTTGATGAACGCTGTATGCTCCCTCTTCCCTTACCATTCCAGTATCATCTACAACACTTCTAAATGCAACCTGATCTACTCATGTTTTCCTTTTCAGTGCTCCTTACTGATCCAGACTTTGTTTCAGTCACTATGAAGGCCTCAGTCATTGCAACCTTCTTTGGTAAGTACAGATGATGTGATGCGATTAGTAGTTAGTAGGCTTGTACTTCTGTTCCAGCTGATCAGTGGCTGTTGGTGAAGTAAGCCTTGGCACAGCTTTTCAGAAATGGGCCGCCCAGATTTCCTGACTTTTGCATAGAAATATATAATACAAATTACTCAGAGATTTCTGAATGCCTGACTATAGCTAGACACATCAGGTGTATCACCAGGGCTGAAAATATCTGTAACTTAAAGATTCATTACAAAGGAAAATCAGCAATTAATTTTGTATTGTGAGCATCTTCTTTTCCTCCGAGTTCTACAACTAGAACTTTTCTCCTACCAAGAAGGTTCCAAAGCAAAATGTTTATAAATGTGTCCTCTTTTCTTTCTCCTAGTAGTCTTTTTCTCTTCCCAACTCCCTAGTTACTTAATACACAGAGATGTTGATCCGCTAGTATCTCTATCACACCAATTGTAGTATTGCACCACTCATGGAAACAGTTGGCTTTTTTGTTGTTTTCTGGATTATTTTGTCTCAATGACATCTTTTGACAATCAGTTCCACAGAAAAATATGCGATCTGTTGTTCTTGAATCCCCTTTAGAAAGCTGACATTTTGACTGGACAGGTTAACCAACAAGCAAAAACTTAGATGTGTCATTAAATGTTCCTATTTCATTTTTTCAACCAGTTGATTAAAACTTGGGAAATCCCATGCAGAGGAGCTTGTGGTGACTGACGCTGGCAGTCCACCTTTTTCCTGAAACTGTGTTTTTGTTTTTTTTTTGTTCTAGGTGTACTTCTTACATGTACATATGCAGTTAAGGAAGCCACAAAGAAAACCAAGAAGGCTAAGCTATGTAAGTAAGTGAACCCATTAATATGCTTGGCTGCTTTACAGCAAGCAAGACTGATGCATAAAAATGTCTGAAGTGATAATATAGTGACTCTTCACAGTTCCTTAGAGAGTCAATGGGAACATACATTAAGTAAAAGTTATTGTACTGAATTAATGTGTGATACTGGTCCATGAGTAAAGAGGACACTGTGTATTTCAGTATTAAAATGTGTCTTCATTTGTCCCCACTCACCATGCAAGGGTCATCATAAGGCTTTTGAAAGAGATCTAAATATATGAAATGAATCTGCTGTAACATAAAGCATATGTAGTTGTTTAGCATGAGAGAGGTTTTGTGTGTCTTATGCACTAGGATGCATAACTTTCAGTCCTACAAACTGTTTTCATTATTTAGTCAAAATACAAGTATGCTGGGAGGTGATGACTTATACTTAATGCCCTGTGCAAAGTAAATTGTACCCAGCAAATAGTTTTAAAACTATGAGGAAGATAATGGGATGTGGCTGCAGCCTAGCATTCCAGATGGCACAGAATTCCAGGAGCACGGGGGAGATTTCGGAAGCATCATGCCTCCTGCGTGCATGGTCATTCTTGGTCTCTACTCACGGCCACCCACCTCTTCCCCTACTGCCTCCTTCCTTAGTGGTAACCACAGCCCAGGTAACCACATTTCTTTCACCCTCCATCAGAGAGTCATATCTCCATTAAAGAAATAAACACTGAAGATCAGAAATAATGCTGGAGGGAGCCTGCTTTGCAGAGGGGTTGGAGTCAATGATCTCCAGAGGTCCCTTCTAACCCCTGCAATTCTGATTTAGTGAATATCCTCAGACTTATTCATTCCATCCATACAGCCACAATCCTTGGTACAAGGCTTGTTACGTGTTATACTGTAGATGCAGAGGACACAGACATTTCTTGTATCACAAAAGCATTGGTAAGAGCATAAGAGGAGGGCATCCCTTTCATTCAGTTACTCATTCTTTTATGACAAGATCATTCAGCTATGACAACATTCAATCTGACTTTACCAAGATTTTGCTCTCACAGACATACCTCAGATTGACTGCGATGTCAAGGCTGGGAAGATAATAAATCCAGAATTCATTGTAAAATGCCCTCCAGGATGTCAAGATGTAAAGTACCGTGTTTATGGCACAGACATTTATGCTTCTTTTTCCAGTGTGTGCAGTGCTGCAATTCACAGGTGAGTGGGTTAAACTGAGCCAGGCACCCAGAAAGAATCATCACTCATGGCTTTTCAGGTCCTTCAAAGTTCCCAGTGCATTGTAGGTCTGTTTGCAGGCTGCTGTTCTGGTGGAAAGCACATGAGAAAGGTTGTGTGTGTTACTATGGATCCAGTGCTGACAACTCTATTCCTACTGAAATCAGTTGTGTTTGAAAGTGTTCCTCAGCTGTAAAAGTGTCTTGAGATTTGCACATCTGAGACTACTGAACTATTCTCATTCAAGTGGGATGGAACTGCTGCTACTAATAAGGTTTCAGAAAAAAAAAAAAGACGTATCACTGGCAATGAATATGTACAGCTCACACACTCATGGACTGGTTTTAATTCTGCGGATTTGAATTTAACTGGTTTTGATGTCAGAGGCTGAGTAAAGTGCCTTTCCTCCACAGAAGGAAATAGTGGACAAAGAAATGCATAATGAAGATTTTATAGCACTAATTTTGCCAAATTTAATTTGCCATGCAAAAAATGTGCAGATATTTTTAATGGAGAATCACTTCACAACCAAAACATTGCATTACAGGCAGGATGCAAAGGCAAGATGCATTCAGATACAAGTGCAGGAAGAACTTGTAGAATCTGATTGACATCTTGGCTTCATTCAAAGAGTTATCACAGTGCTTCCAGTTCTGAGAAATATCTGGGAACTTGAGTAAGTTTGAATAGTTAAGACTTTGAGACTTTGTACCTTATTTGAAAAACAATTTCCCTTGATATTGTGTAAGAGAACTGTAGCAGCACTGAGAAAGTATAAGGGCTCATGAATCTTTGGTGACATCAGCTGCTCTACTGGTGGGAATTCTCTGCCCTCCTTCCTTTCACAGTCCCATCCCGTGAACTGCTGTGGCCCTGTAACAGCCATACTTCAATATGACCTGCTCAGATGGAAAATTGTGTTAATGTGAAGCTTTTACTTGCCATGGAAAGCTGCCTCTAAATTAATATAAAATGCAAAACATTTAGCTTTCTTAATTCAAACTGTCTGGCATGAGTTCTCACTTGAACATGTAAGAATACAAAAGCTCTGCTATAAGGGGTGATGCTTATGAGGGGACAGCAGAGCCCTCCCTGTGCTGAGGTCCACTGCCCAGGAAGGACTGCATGGTAGTGAGTCTCACTACCAGGCTGCACCCCTGGGTGCCACTGGACTGCCATATACTGGCTACAGTGGCTGCTGCTCAGCCCTGTGCTCTGGTGATGGCCTTCAAGGGACTGGCTTTCACGCAACAAATTCTTCTTTTGGATATTAGTGCATAATGAAAATTGTGTGGTCTGCAAGCAGAGCTTGTCCCAGTGGGAAGGTACAAAATACTGATAGAGGATGCAAATTCTGCTGTAGTCCAAATGCCAGTTCCCTTATTGTTGGAATGAGGATTTCAGTTTTCCCCATTTGCCAGTTGAGTTTGGCTAGGTTAACTTACATGGCACACCTCCACAGCTTCCAGTAACATTTTATTCAGCTTACTCTGGACTGAAGTCAGAACCAGGCTCAGTTTTCTGTGGATAACGCACACTGAAAAACAAAGAAAACATTAGTTTTTGAAAAAGAACAAGTCAGGAAAATGGGAGGTTTGTCTTCGATTAGCCGAAATTATTATTGTTGCATGGCTGGCCCTCCAACTCTCAGAGTGCATCTCCACATGTCTTCAGTCATGCAGTCATGCTTGTAGGAATTGCAAGGAGAGCAGAAACTTGTCCTCCTGTGCAACTCAGTCAGCCTTCAGCACTGACCTCGTAGATCAGTGGCAAGAAAAAACACAGACTGACAGTGCTATGCAGCTGACTGCTCTTCTGTGTTGATGAAGTACAATTTTTCTTAGCAGATTCAGTGGTAGCTTCATAGCTTCACTGTAATTCCTGGCTTAAAAATGGAAGTATGCACCTCCCACCTCTTGCACTGTTCAACAGTTTTTTGCAGCTTGGGGGAGAATTCCCACCTTTAGCTACTATGTTTTCCCCTTGCAGTGGTGCAATAGACAACACAGGTGGGAAGATCCTTGTTCAGAAGGTGGCTGGCCATGCTGGGTACCGGGGGAGCTTCTCCAATGGAGTTCGGTCGCTGTCATTGCCACGTTGGAGGGAGTCCTTCCTTGTCTCAGGTACTGTGCTGAAGCACCTTGGTTAGTGTTTATTCTGGGCTTTTTATGGAGAAGCAAAGAGAAATACACTCCACTCAAGCTGTGCGCTGCCCATTGCAAGTAACGGGTCTGCACTGACTGCCCATGGGCATCCCAGCTCCTGCTGTCGATGCTTAAAGTCCAAGCCTTGGGAATGGTGGGTAGGTCTCCCCTTGCATTTGCTCCCCTGAAAAGTACTGCAGCCAAGCAAGCTAAGGCCCTGTGTGAGTCTGTGTCCATGTCTTCTGAAGTGACTTGTTCCAGTGCTGTGCAGTGAAGCTATATAGTTTGTCTTGCTCTGGAATGTGAAGGTTTCCTCCATGAGTAAAGCAACACCTTTCAGTATATCTGTTGGATGCAATGACCAAGGTTTTCTGAGTTCCTAAATAAAATTAAGTATGCATAGTTTAACGATATATACATTTAAAATAAAAAAACTCTCAACCCATCTCAAATCCAGGTACAAATGCCATATTGCATTTGTACAAAGCACAGAATTAAGAAATTCGATTGCTGTAACCCAAATAAGTTATGAAATGCTCCCTTCTCTCTTAGACAAAATGTTGTGGTATCTACCCAGCACAAGGAAATACATTTTAGTACTAATTTATTCTTCTCCCCATTGCATACAACAGCTCACTTGGATTCAGTGGTGAATGTCACAGATGTTTTTGTAGGTTAGATCCTCTTTGCACTGGTTTCATATTATCTCAAACCTGCCTGAACTCATTCTGCCCATATAAATACAGGGTCTAATTTACTTAACACACAATTTGTAAATCCAACTTCTTGCTTCATCCAGACGAGGGACCATCTCTTGCTGGTCCACACTTCTGAAGGTTTGGGATAGGTATGGCCAACTGATATTAGTTAAATACATCATTTCTGGAAAAATCAACAGCTCAAGCAATGGAACAGCCACTAAAAATAAAGAAATGTTTTCATGTGAAAATTAGTGGACCTTATTTAATAAGGTCTTAGAAGCTGACCAAATTAAACTGCCATCTGGAGTTTGCATTAATATATTTGGATGCACTTTTTACAGCATTTTACCATGGGTACACCACACCATGAGAAGGATTTATTTTGGATGAGTATGGCTTTCCTGGAATAGCTGAATTGCTACTTGTACTTGCTGCTGTTTTTTTCCAACAAACAGCACATTGTAATTCTGCTGCGTAAATAGGAAATAAGATCTTTTTACCTCAGCAGCTGCTCACTTGTCATCCTATAAAACTGCAGGAATTTTTGATTTGTAGTAATAAATCTTTACTCTTAATTAATGAGTCACTATGACAGATGATATTAGAGAAAGTTAGAAATATAGGCAAAGAGAAGATCAAAAATCTGCACATATATATGCATCATGAGATTTGTCTTTCATGCCTCAATTTCAAGTATGTTGAACTGTCATTCTAATGCAGTGGAACTACATTACAAACTGCTTCAAGCATAAATCTAACATAACATAGTATGCTTGATACCACATTTCATATACAAATAGGAAGGAAATTCTTACTAACTATACCTGCAGAAAATGTGGTAATCTTAGAGAGGAATTTAGAAGACTAAACTCTCAGGAAGGCTGTGCCAACCATTTATTTCCAGTTAGGATACTGTCATTGAGAGGTTGTGATGTTTACATTATGAATAAACATCCACACAAAAGAGCATGGAGGAAGAATCCTTAGGAGATCCAGGCAATGAGGTGGCGTGATTTAGGAGCAGTGGGGAACAAGGCCTGTCCCCTGGGATTAAAGCAGCCAGCACACCAGGAGGTATGCAAATGCACTGGTGTTCACTTTCAAGCACTGAAATGCCTCGGCACTCAGCTGAATGGCTCCATTCAGTTTAGGGGGAGTTTGAAACGAGTGGGTTAAGAAAATAGAGTCCTAAACCTCTGGGTTTGCTAATTGCAAATAGGCACAAGGGGGTGAGCAGCCACCATCCCATGGCTTGTACTTCAAACAGCCAGAAGCTGAGGTTTTCAACTCACATGAAAACCCATTTTTAAGTATGTTAAGCAAACTCTGACCTAGATTCAACTTTTTCCAGATGACTTATCAGTGGAAAAGGCAAATTACCATAGCTCCAGAAAGCAGGGCCACCTCCAGGTCAGGCTTCAGAGCTACCATTTGACAACATATGGGATGCAAGCTGATGTTTATCAAAAACCACAGAGTCTAGGAGTAGCCAGCTTCCCCTTGGCAGATAGCTTATTTGCACAGTGAAAGTCTAAATTTTCATGAGAAATCAGATTAGCTCTAAGATAAGATAAGATTATTATGCTATTGCCACATCTGTGTGCCAGTAACTTACCTGACAATTCTGAACTGCTGGGGATAAAGAAATGCATTTAGATATCATCTGCAGTCATATATTTTTTTCACCTTTCTGCCAAATTTTGAAAAGAACTCCCTACTCCCACTTAGCTCCTGAGGCCAGTTTTGCCTCTGGAAAAAGTGGAAGTGAAGATCTGCTGTCCTTAATTTACTCCAGCTTATATGGGAAACCCAAGAAAAAGGACAAAGCTCTTTCCAGCTTGTCTATGCACGTCAGTTGCCAGCCTGGCTTCTGAGGGAGCTGTGTTGACTTCAGTGGAGCTACTCTCAAATTATACCAATGTAAATGAGAGATGAAATGGATCCTTACAGAATTGCCCCATTAGTAACTCAAAGTAACTTCTATGAAGTAACTCAAGGTAACTTCTTTATTGATATCTGAAATTTCGGAGAGGAGTAAAACAAAGGCTAGAGACATGCAAAGGTACACGAGAGGGACAGTCTGTTCCAGCACACAGTCTGTACAGATGAGTTCTGTTGACTGTTGTTGTTCTCTAACTAGCCAGGATGACAGCTGAATGTCCATCTAAAAGAACCACTGAGGACATAAGAGAAATCAATCTTATCATCAAAATTCAGGTTTTGCAGGAAGTAGAGGTAGGTCTAACTGGAGGTGGTCCAGATGCATGACATATCATTTTGTAAGGAGTCACCAGGGAGTGGAAGTCCTTCTCTATGCCACATCCAAGCTTACACAGTTATGCTTTTTCCAGCTCCTAGAGAGCAGAGCAGTCTTACCTACACTGAGCTTGTCTGAAACATTTTACATTCAATGACATAGATATGCATTGAGAATATAAAACTGCCCCAAGAAATGGAATTGCACGGCTACATGTACCAATAGAGATAGCATCTGGTGTGGCATTGTGAAGATTTATGTTTTGATGCTTAAATGGGAAACATACCTTATTGTTTTAAGACAGGACTCTCATTTTAGATCTCAATATAGCTACCATATGTCCCCACACACAAGCAAAGCCTTTGCTCACTGTTATTACTGCAAAAGACCGTTCCCAGAAATGGCATGTTGCAAAAGCAAGGTCTGAAAAGAATGGTGTGTACTTGACAAAATGAATCCCACATCAAATACACTTTCTAGTTCAACTATGTATTTGGGAGCTGGAAAAAGGCAACCCAGTGAGGCTGTGGGTCTAAGCACAGTTTATACAGATGTTCTTCAGGACTGATTCTTTCGTGCTTAACACCATGTGAGAGCAAAGAAATAAACTGAGTGACCTCTACAAATCCTTCCCAGGACTGTATTTACGTGCTTTCTATCTTCTCTTATTATGCTGGGTTTCAGCACTGGTATTTTTAGTGTAATGGTTTTGAGATTCCTCCATCACATGAGAGAAATCCTCAGTTGAAAACGAGTGAAAAAGTGGGATCTGATTCTGAACACATATGTTAGATGGGAGGATTTTGTGTGATAGTGTGCAGTGATTTTTTTATTTTTTTTTTATAGAGGGTAAGCCAAGAAAAGGTGTGACATATCCATCAACTCTTGAATTCTCTTCCTCAAAGAACACAGCTGTTAAACCTGGCAAGTAATTATGATTGACTTTCCCTTATATCTATTCACAACTATCTGTTGTAGCATCTCAATTGTGTAATAAAGAACATTTAATAATTGAGACTCTGAAGATAATGTACCCCTCATGTTCATTGATGTTACTATTTCATTCAGTTTTCTCGTGGTATTTTTTTATGTTAAGCATACAGAATTATCCCAGACAATTTCTATTTGTTGGTCTTATCCAGATTTGCAGGCCTCTGTTCCCATCTACTTTCCCCCTTGCATTAAATCTGTGAGTACGGTGTTGTACTTGTTCTATCTGAAGTAAGTCTTCTGTGTTAGCTTTCTCATGCTACTTGTGTTATCTTTTGGGATACCTGATGTGGAGAATACAGTAATACATAACAATATTAACAATACAGATGGCAGTGCTCAGCAGCTTTAGGTAAGGATCATAAGGTAAGGAGTTACTCTGTATAACTTGTTTCGTCTGCTTCCCATTCTGTGAGATTGAACTCAGCTTAAATAATATTTGTCAGTAATTCTACATCAAGATATATCAAGATACATACAAATCTGCACCTAGTGGAATGTAAATGCAAGGGAATTGTAAACTAAAGGCTGGGCTTTGAGTGATGCACACTCAGGCTGAACAACTACAGTGTTTAGATGCCACTGTGCACGTGAAAGCCTAAAAATCAGGAAAGATCTCTGTACTTTCCTTCCAAGAACCAAAGAATAATGTATAGGAGAAGAGCAGGACTCCGAATAACAACCATGCCACCTTGGTACCCATTGACAGGCATTTGAATGCATGGGGAAGATGCACATGTCCTTACATCACTCTTCGCAGTGGATAAGCTCATGAAGACTTGAACTCAGCAAATCCCAAAAGAGTCACAATGGAGAAGTGTAGTAGTAAAAGATATTACTTTTTTCTTTTTTTCCTCCCCTCACATTCCAGAGGAAAGGTCTGGAATTTACACAGTTATGAAAAAAAAGCACAAACAAATGTCATTTCCAAGATGGAGACACCTCATGTACACTTGAATATCAGCTACCACCTAGTGGAGTCTTGATCAAAAAACTTATGAAAGGAATTAAATTCTTTAAGCTGAGTAAAAATCTCTCTTTCCTTCTAAGTGAGCCCATAACATCCAGGGTTTGGCCCCATGAAGATCTGACAATGTCAAGCAAGAAAGAGCTACATCTGAATGTGAGTTAGTGACTGAAATACTACATCCTAGTTGGTATTCATCAGACAACCTACACACACCAGGACCCTGACTCACATTAATCTTATGAGGATTGGTTTATTAGTGGTAAAACCCCGTGTTTATTGCTCACTTCAGAAATTCTGTTGACATTGGCAGGAGCTTTTGGGCAGTCAGATGTCTAAATGAAGCACCAAAAACATGCGGCATCTGCTGTCTAGAGGCATTCATCCATCACTTTTTCTTTCCTAGCAAGGAAGCACTGATTAGACTAACAAAACTTTGTAATGCTAGGTGGTGGGATGTGTCCCTTTGGGAACTGATAACCTCCTAATGGAAAACTTTATTTTATTCCGGACTGCGTTTCTTAACGTGTTTCATTTTGCTTTAGAGCCTAAGAAACCAGAGCAAGACCTAAAAGTTCCAAAGAGTGCAGCCACGTCTGATACATCGGGGAAAGCCTCGGAACAAGGTAGGTGTTGGTAATCTTCGTTTCTTTTTCTAAAGAAACTCAATTACATTTTCAATCACTTGTTTCATTGCCCCTGGGCTTTCTGCTGTAGCGTAAGCTCACAGGTTCCTTGCTCAATGCAGCCAAAGTTACAGAAACCACTGCTGTACCCACTCCCTGTTTCTGCAGTAGTGTCTTGCACAGGAAGTATCCCTTTGCCTTCTTATCCTTTTCTTAGTGCAGCAGCATGGAGCAGGGTACCACACAGCCCAAAGAATGCCATTCACACTGTTTTTTCAGCTGAGTTGTTTTGTTTTTCTTCTGAGCTCACTTTCAGCATTATCCCATTAAAAACTGATTGAGACCTGAGTTTTTCTGTGGCTGGCATTTGGTGGTAATTAATCCACCAGACAGTTTCACAGTGATGCTTTCCAAAAGGGAAACATCCAGCAGTAAAATGCAAGCTTTTGCTGTGTTGCAGTGAAAAGGCTGCATGAAGGCTCACCACTCCATTTCAGTGAACACAATCTGTCAGGCCATCCCTGAGGACACAGACAGGGAGGAGAGGAGCAGGGATGAGATGAACATGGAATATATTTGAGGGTGACTTTAATAGATAGGTGAATAAGTAAAAGGTAAAGATTCTTCTAATACGCTGACTAGAAAGGACTAGAAGCACACTAAAAATTTTGCATAAGACTATTTAGGATGCACATTTTTGCAACTAGAATTGTCTCTGTTCTTATGATAGATCATTTTAAAAGCAGTAGCAACTGTCAGCTGAGTCAAAGCGAGCAGAAATCGGCATCCCTGAGTGCTGCTCTTACCACAACCCTAAGACAAAGCCCTCCTGGCTCCTGCTCCAATCCTGTCCTGAATCCCAGAATCCTGTCCTTCTGCCAGTAACACTTTGGTGGTGGTAGGCAATGCCTACTTCATTCTGGTCTATGACTCAGAATTGTCATCTTTTATTATGAGATGCCTGCTGATTTCTATATGGATTTTCAAAGAGTTTAATTATACTGAGAAAAGATGACAGCAAAACAAAAAACTGCAACTTCAGCTGGCTGTTTGAACCCCTGTGCAGGCCTGAAACTGTAAGGCTGAAAGAGAGTTTCTCTCTTTCAAAGCACAGAAAGTGCAGGAGAAACATTAAGTCTATGACAGGCTGTTGTCAGCAATTCCAGTGTTACACAGGTACATGAGCTATTCATTCACTCAGCAATGAAGACTCTAATGGGGTCTAGAGATGAGGATGCTTGTAGACATCCTAAGGAAAATATCACCATCTTGGTTGCCTTCAAGAGCAAGAGTCACTAAAGATGTTTTTGTGCCACATAGGATGTAGTAGAGTGACTGTATCAATGTTCCTGCAGGGGACACAGTGCACAAGGTATATCTGACATCACCGGAACCAATGCCAACCACACAAATGGCAGCCACAAGCCCAACCCCAACGACCACAACCACAGAGCCTTTCAGCACAACACCAAAGCCAACCACAACACCTGCAACAACAAGAATCACAACAGACTCAGTTGCAGCCAAGCCTCGACCTGGATTGCACAGGGTCAGGGATACAGGTCAGTAGTACAGATGTTTTCATTGCTTTCTTCCTGACTAACAGTTCTTCTAAAATTAAAGGAACAAGACACTCAGTTGAGTATACCATTATTTAGTAGATCATTGATACAGCAGTTCAACGTAGGCATACTATGAGTGGATAAAGAAATTAACTCCTGTCCATCTAATTCCATGCTGGAATTAGAGTTGTAGTATAGTCTCTAAAACACACATGGAAGTGTTTGTTTCACATCAACTCAATGTGGTTAGACTCCCCAAAATAAGTGCTCATCTTCAGTAAGCAGAGCAATTACAGCTAGTCATAATCTTTGGCATCTATACTGATTCTTGTGGGAGGAACTTTTCCATCTCTAAACACTGTCATGATTTTCAGGTATAGTAGTCAACGGTTTTCTTGATTCATATGTCTGGACTGAATGTTCAGCAAATAGGTTAAGATTCAGTTCAGATTTAACTCTGTGATAACTTTCAATAAATGAAAGTTGTAATATATGTCTTTCTAATAGCTCTTGGATTTTAAAGATGAAAACAATGTGAAGGAATCCCCCCATATGATTTTTTCACACCTGGTTTTCCCTAATCTTTTCTTCTCTTCATTCATTTTATTCATACATATCGGTGTCTTTTTGAATGGTTCGGTTGATGAAAATAAAAATCTCATATTTTTAGGTTCTAGCAGTGTCCATCCTGCATATTCCTCCGTGGCAGCTGCAGCATCAAGTAAGTACAGCAAGGAAATATGTGCCACGAGGCATGCAGTGTGGTGTATTTTAAGGCAGCAATTATTCAGTAACCTTTCAAGCCTCAGCAAATGCAGTGGTTGAATACAAGTCTGTATTTAAACTGAAAAACATATGTTAGGCCTGATACATCAGAAATGTTGATCACAAAGAGTTCTGGGGAATCCTTTCTAGTGAATAGCTGCAAGTGACAATACCTGCTTTGCCAAATGCTGGATTTTGCAACTCCTGAGAAGAAGTTTGTGCTGCTGAAGTCAGATTTTCCTGTTGCATCCTCCTGTCTTACTCTCTTAAAGGAAAATTTGATTTACTTGTAAGATGCATAGTACAGACAGTTTCATTGCTAGTTAAACTTAGGGCTGAGAGCTCTGAAATGCCAACTTGAGTTTTTGTGAAAACCTCAGGCTGCGGTTCCAAGCCTGGCATAAATGTGATGTTATTCCTGGCACATCACTTGTGTTTTTGACAACAGAATTGTGGCCATTCAGAGCTCTGCAGCTTCATCCAGAAGACTGCCTCCATTCTCGCCCACAGGCTGCAGTGCAAATATGTAGAGGGGTTTTCTCTATCAACGGGTAATTACTCAGTCAAGGATGGGAGAATATTTTCAGCTGTTTGCAAGTTTCCGAACATGACACTGTTTTGGGGGTTGTATAAAAGAAAGCTGGATTGGGTTTGTAAAAGAGAGCTGGTAGATTTCATACTATTCATACTACTGCTATTTCATACTATTGCTATTTCTGAGTGCCTTGAGCTTGGTTCTACTCTCACAGATGTCAATGTGGCTGTACCTACAGCTCAGTAATTCAAAGCCAGAGTACGTGGCAGGCATCTTCTGGTTAATTCAGGTCTTGAGGGAAAGCATCATTAAGTCAAATTTAACTGTGAGCCCAGAAGTCTCCTACCTGCCCACACAAAAGGGGCACCATGAGCATCCCCCTTCATCAATTCCATGTACTAGGAATAAGTGAATGACATTGCACACCCAACAGAGCACACTCCTGCCCTGCCCTGGGGTAAGGGCAGGAGATGGGAAGTTAATTTTACAGAGCCAAATGTGCAGGTATGCGCATGGCACTATATGCAGAAGTGCAAACATAATTACAAGCAGTTTAATTTCAGTGGGAATCTGAATCATTTTGTATCTAATATTCATGTAAACCTGGTCCTGCTTGTTGCTCTCTTTTCTATTTCATGTTCCCATCAGCTGGCACAAAAGAGGCCATTACTTTCTTCACTGACAGTTAGAAAAACCTATTTGAGGTTCCCCAGGCAGTAAGAGGTGCATGTTGAGGGTGAAGCTTTGACAACACTGAAGTTAGTGGGAAGGCTATGCTTGTCTTAAATAAGACCAAACTTCGAGTCAAAAAGCAGAAAGGTCAAAGGCAATTTTTAAAAAAATTACTCACTATTTCAAGTATTTCTTCACTGCAGTGTAGTTCTGCGTCTCCACAATTTTCTTTACTGAACTTACAGACATAAATTAACTCCCAGAGATTAAAGTGATGAGATTTAGGGACAGGTCCTAGTGAGCTGGAGAAATAGAGGAGGTGTACATCTGATTTCACAGACTTGGTTTCTAGGACTACTCAGTATCCACCTTCTTGATTTTTCCTGATTTGTTCTTGATTCTGAAGGAGAAGATCTGTTTTTAAAAAAAAAAAAAAAAAAAAAAAAGGAAAGAAAGAAAGAAAGGAGGGAGGGAAGAAAACATAATTACAGTCACATACAAAGTAGTTAATGAGCTTTTTCTATCTGAGGAGCCTTTAGAACTCACTCATATTATTCAAGCTCTAGTTTCTAATGATGCTTTTGGCTCTGCACTCTGCCCTGCTCAGTTCAGCCTCACCTCTTTTCTTTTCAGCTAGTGACCTTGAGCTGGGTGCTGCCTACCACAGCCTTTCATCCTCAGCTGTGACTTACCATAGTAGCAAGAAAAAAAAATAGGAAAGGATTGGGTAGATAACAGCATTATAAGCAACAGCTCTCATCCAACAGTGTGAAACCATCCTGGCTCATAGGAATGGAAAGCACTGGATGAGGTCTGCACTGGGTGGGGGCAGATGGAGCCTGTTTTTGGATACAGCCTTTTCTCTTTGGATAATTAGTCCACCAGGGATGCTGACTACGTTGCAGAGGGAATTCATGTTTCTTGAGTGGAGTAGCTGCTCACCTTCTCAAACAAGTTTTCATCATTTGTAAGGCTTGGCACCACCAAAAGCTGCACAGAAACCAAACCAAGTGGGTAACGAGTGTGGAAACAGAACAAAAGTTGTGGTGCACAGGATGTAGGAACTAATCTCTCTCTTACCCTCATGTAGGAACTAATCTCTCTCTTACCCTCATGTAGGAACTTATCTCTCTTACCCTCATGTGCACTGTTTCAAGTGGCCTTGTAAATACAGACACTCAGGCAATCCTAAACTAAGGCAAGCTTTCAGGCTCAAAGTTAATTTTCTTCCCCTTCTTTGGTACGAACCTATCTTGAACATGAAAAGAGCACCCAACTCTATACTGGGCTGCTGCATAAGCAGATCTCGGTCTCCACAGCCAAGAAGTTATTTTGTGCTACCTGCAGATCACCTGGAACAGAGCTAGAAGCCTACAAAGTTTAAAAACCTAGCAGGTGAGCCTGTTATTTCCCAAAACAGGATCTCTTTGCCTTGTAGATTTTCATGGTCTCTCAGGACAGCTCACAGAAATCCCATCAAAGGGCTTCCAGCAGTCTGTGAATGTTCAAATTTGGGTAATGCACGCATTATTTGCTGTCACTTAGTTTTGTTATATGAAGCCTGCAAGTAGCAGCAGTTCCTGTTTTCTTAGACAACCATTACAAATGATCTCATTTATGATGTCTTATTGAGAAATATCTCATGGGTCTGTTGTTCTCAGAAGTCAGCTAAAACATTCCTACTAATTTCAGCAGGCTTTGGAATGTTAACAAGCTTCTTAAGAGCAATTAATGAAAAGAAAAGAATGATTGAAGACGTTCTTCATCTGCAAATGCTTTGAGAATTCTGTATTTTTGAACAGTGGGAGTTTAATGTATTAACACAATCGCATTAAAAAAGCATTTTGTGTAGACAGCAATAAAGACATTTCAGACACATGAATTCTCCCACATTGTTTTTGTTATTGTTTCATTATTTACAGTCTGCCTGCTTGCTTGTATCTACTCACTGGCTCTTGTCTCAGATAGTAAGCTCTGTGCAGGAAGTGTGGTATCTGGTCTGGGTTTTGCTTGGGTTTGTTTTTAACATTCTTCACACAACTGGATAGCATTGAATTAGAAATAAGAGCAATAATGAGCTTGAGCAATTGAGAAACTAAACTTATTAGGGAAAGCAGATCACAGCAGTAACTACAAACATCTTAAGTGCAAAGCAGAGACAAAGTCATACTCATAACTGAATTGAATGTTAACTAATCTAACTGGGCAGAACAAGGCAATTTTTCTTTAAGCTGACTTAAAATGTAGGGTTTTAACATCTGAAAATGGGTATCAATGAAAGCTCTCTGTCTGTGAACAACTAACTCTCATAGGAATAAAATAAGATTCAGGTAGCAGTAGTCCTGCACCAAACATGGGGTACAAATGACACTTCTTCATTTTGATGTCCACTCAGGACAAGTTCAGGCTTCACAAGGAAGAGGACTGAATATAGGTATGTACTGAACCAACTAGCTGGATCTTTATTGCTAGAATGCTAGAAAACATTGTCTTTCAGTTCATTTACTAACCAATGCAATATTTTCAAAGCATTCAGGGGCACTTCCACATCTGCAAGTAACAGGAATATTTTGCGACCCCATGCAGGTAACCAATCATTTTCTTATTTCTCCCCATTACTCGCCTCTAAAAAGCAGATATTACTGTAGATATAGCACAGCAATAGCATAACTTCTAGAAACAACAACAAAAAAGGAATGATCAAATTTAAAATTGTTCTCAGAACAATATCCTAAACCTATTTATATAAGTACTTTATAATACTTGCTAACGCAAAATGCCAGGAGAACTTTGTGTCTTGGTGTCCATAGGCCTAACCTCAAGAGATATCATAGAATCACAGAAGACTTGAGTTGAAAGGGACCTTAATGCCCACCCATGTCCAACCCCCTGCTGTAGGCAGGTCTGCCACACACCAGCTCAGGCTGCCCAGGACCTCATCCATCCTCACCTTGATTGCCTCGAAGGATGGGGCACCACAGCATCTCTGGCAGCCTGACAATTGCTTTCAGTTTCCAGCTCCTGAGCATGGTCAGCATCTCAGGACCTGCTGCTTGTTGCTCCAGTGCACCAGAGAACAACTAAGTATCTACTAACATTCAGACTCCTTTCTTCTGCTTTTGCCACCCTCCCTAAGCTTGTAAATTATTCCTTTTGTGTGTGTGTTTGTTTGTTTGGGCCTTATTTGTTAGTGGTGTTTTTTTGTTTTTTTTTTTTTAATCCATCTTGCATTTGATCTGAAAACACATACAGAAACGTAGTTTGGTGCCCCCTCATCCCTGGAGGTCATGCTTCTCTATCCTGGCCAGATGGCATCTAACCTCCATCTCTCTCTCACACTGTGCAGGTATTCAGCGCCAAGAGCCTATTGCCACTTTCCGCAGGCCTGCCGGGTCTCCAGCCCATCTGGGTGAGCCAGACTGCTAGGTGCAGGTTTTCTGCCTTCTTTCATGGTTTTAGTAAGCCTAAATTAGCCCATATGCTGTTCTGCAGACCAATTCTCTGTGTAACGAGGGGCCAACCAGCAGCTTCCAGAATGAGTAGTCAGTGCACAGCTTGGACTACTAATGAGCTGTTCTTTCAGGCTGCGGGAATCAACTTCCACCACCGTGTTTGTAATTTACCTTATTTGTTAGTCAAAATGAAGAACAAAACCCCAGCCCTGTGCAGTCTATCAGGTCTGCGGTAGAGCTAAATTTTCTGCTGTTCCTCTCATTCTCAGGAACCTCCAGGCTGATTACAATATAGGGTTTGTCTTAACAGTGAGGGTAGAAACATCATTGATGCATTTCTTCTTTCTCACCTGTGCAATTCACCATCCAATTCATCAGCAAACAGCCCTTTAAGTGGCACTCTGGAAGGCTGCTGGCAACTTCATGTGGCTCCAGAGCACTCGGGGGTGCTCTATTCTGTTACTTTGCTTTAACACTATTCCTGTTTATTTCAGTCCCTTTCTGTTCCTTCATTTCCATCCACGTTTGTCTTTCTCATGTTCTTTTGACCATACCAATACCACAGCCTTTTCTTTCTTTTTAATCTGATAATTGTTAAATTCTCTCAATCCTTTTTGCCAGTGTCAAAATCCAGTGCTCACCATCACAAGGGAAACAGGGGGGGCAATATGTACCCATGCAGAACAGCAGAGCAAACATGTTGCCTGTAAAAGTGCCTAACAAAGCAGTGCATGAATTATATTATACCGTGCACAGGAGGGAGAGCCTGGTATGGCAGGGAAATGGGAAGAGCCCTGAGATGTGCTGACTAAGCCTCAGTCTGTCCAAATCTTTGCCAGAGGAGCAGGGGAATGCTGTGCTGAATCTTGTTTAAATCAGTCACAGTTTGTTCCCACCTTACATATCTGAAGATTTCCCCAAGATGATTGCAAAGCACAATTATTCTATAATGAACAACTGTTTTCGCAGCCACAGAGTAAGAGAGAAAAATCCCACAAACATATACTTGTTGTATTCCCTACAAGCCCTGATCTTTTTTCAGCCTGGGTCCCAGCAGCTCAGATGTGTTGCTTCCAAGCAGCCAATTTTTCTCACGGTCAAAGGGAAATTCCTGGACAACTCCTTGCTTTCTTGGAAAGGAGAGCTGTTTTTCTTGATCCTGCAAAGCGAGTGCATACTGTTCAGCAAACAACAGCTATTGAGCTGGGCTGTCAAGGAGCTTCCTCTACTCAGCTCAGGTTAGCAAAAAGATTTGTTTGCTTAGCTTCTCCTTGCCTGCTCTCAAGAAGGTCCCAACTCCTCCAACCCCTTGACAATTATGGATCATTTTAATATTTTTTTAAAGATCAATCTTGTAGTATTTTAAAAATCAACCTTGATTTTTGTGGCATTATCAAAGAAAAAAAAAAGCCTTAGCTTCTTAAAAAAATACTCTTTTTTCCTTTCAAAGGAACATTTAATTGAGAGCTTGCTCTGTGATGTGTCTAGGATTACATCCAAGCATAGAGCTTTTGCCTGGATTCATGAATCACTCAGAATTAGTGCATTCTTCATCTCTGCAGCCAGATACCCAAATCCTTGGCACTTGTGCTTGTCTTCATTCAGGTCTTCTCACTACAGAAAATTTTCAAAGGACATGAGCCGTGGGAAGACTGCTCAAACAAGCCGTACACAGCTCCTCCTCATTACCCATACACAGCAACTTGGAAGGACCCACAGTTATCTGAGTCAGTTGTTCTAGAGAAGAGTAAATCTAAGAGGAGTCCACCATTACTCCTACTGACAAAAAAACAGTCTTTTCCTGGAGTTACTGAAAAACATGACTTTTCTGAGGTTATATGGTCAGATAAGCTAGAGGAGCCTGCACTGCAGTCACACTGAGGTGGCAATCTCACAGAAAGGTCAGTGTTTCATTGGCCGGAGGACACTGGTAAACCCACAGCTCCCTTTTCTTTTTTCCAGACCAATATCTGGTTCACCCATTGGCTGTAATCTGGAGGCCAGCCACCAGTCTAGCTGGGGATGCATTACTTTTTGGAGGAGTCCTTCTGGAGGTTCCAAAAACAGACACTTGGGAGCTTATTTATGAAAGCATTAATTTGGTTGGAGTTTTTACATGCCTGATAGGCTGCAAACAAGATTCAGACACCTTCTTTGTTTGAACAGGTTCAAGCAATACAGAAATCAGTAGACTGCAGATTTTCAATGGGAAACAATCTAGGAAAAGCAAAAGTATACCGAAGTTGGTATAATTGTCTCAGTGTCAGTGTAGTTCTGAGGAACATAACCAAAGCAGATCTAAAGAGGCATACTGAAACATAAAACAGATGAGAGCTGTGGAGCCAGTGACATAAGCCTACTAAATGTGGCTTGAAATGTGTCTGTAAAGGTTTCCAAGTTTACTGATATCCTTAGCTCCTTCTCATGAATAGTGATTCACTATATAAATTGGCTTTTGTAAATTGAGCTTTTTAATCTCCAGTAATTCCATTATTTTCAGTAATACTTTCTCTTTTCTTTCATGTATGAAAGCAATGGAAACAGACTTGTGGAAACCTGGACTGAGCTTTTTTGACACAGGTAAATATTTAAAGCATTTGGTATCTGGACCGGGAATTATTGTTTTCCATCACATGTGGGGAAAGCTCACAATATTCATCAGGCCCATGGCATTGCTGATAACAATCTCATTCTAAGAAGTAATTATGGCATTTAAGATGACAAATGAGGTATGTCGTTTACATCTCAGTAGTTAAAATTATTTTGAGCCTTCATCATTTTCAAGTTCCTGCCAAAAGTGAGAGCAGAACAGATGAGCTCTGCAAAGAATTGGCAGTTATACTACAGGAAAGAGGTTCTAGCTACTGAAATTCACTTGTAAATAAGAAGGTATTTTGGGAATGCCACAGCTGGGAAAGCAGTCTAGAAATGCCATCAATGAAAAAGATGGCAGATTATTCTGATGCAAATGTATTTAAGAAGGAAGGGCATTCAGATGAGAATGGTGGATTAAAAAATAGTGGGCATTACTGAAATTTTCTAATGTTTTAGCCTTAAAAAGTCAGAAGACAGCATTTGTAGAACTACGGGTGAGTGAGAAAAAAAACCTTACATTTGTAGCAGGCTTCAGAGCCAGAAGATCAAGACTTGAGAAATTCTTAGCCAGGTGCAGTTTGCAAGTGCACATCCCACACGTTCAGTATTTAAGGGATCTCTTTCCTTAAGAACATTTGAAGTAGACTATGCAAAGTCTATTACACAAAGTCCATGCAAAGATACGGCAATTCATCACAGCATGCTCTTACTAGGAGCTGGACTATCCAGTACAAGGTATCTTTTCCATTACCAGTTTTGCTGCTGGAGAGAGCTGTGCTATGTTGGTGGCCCTTGCAAAGACCATCCCCCCACACACCCGAAGCCGAGGTGTGACTAATCCTCCCACTGACTGCTAAGAGCAGTGTTGCCTATTTGCATTAGCTTGCAAATCCAGTAGCAGTGGCTCTTCAGTCAAAATTTGCCTAATCTCAAACGTGAACAGATTTCCCTTCTCCAGGGGTGGCACTCTGAGCCAGAGAGTGAGCATGTTTCTATCCAGCCTTCAGTGGGTTCAATTAGAAAAAACTGCAGTGCAGTGTACAAGGCCAGTGGTGCAGAGGGGCACCCCGAGGCAGCAAATGACAAATTGCATTGAATGCAGTGAAAGGTTGAGTGTGGGAGAAGGGATGTTGTATTAACAGTTTCTCAGAATCTGAAGCGTCCGTGAGATAAAGTCTGATGAATTCAGATTGTCATTTCAAAGGAATGGTTCCTGGTGTGCATGCAGTCACTGCTGTCTTGTTGAAATGAATGGGCAGTTTAATCAGCATGGACAGCTGTGACAATCAGTGAAGAGAACTTTAATTAGCATGGAGTAGGCTACCCATGCAGTAAGTTCAAATTCCCATGGCAGTAACAACCTTAAATTGGACTGGCAAAATCCACAGATTGTGACCACCTCCCCAATTAGTGGGGAAGGTTATTTAGTGGGTGACCTTATTGCTACAGTGAGCACAAAGCAGCTTGCTGACCCACAACCTCTGAGAACAGCTGGTAGCACCAGCAGCCAGAACGAGGAGTGCCATGGTGCTCAGGTGCGCCGTGCTGACAGAGCTCATGGCAGCTTTGGGTATGGGCTGCAGATTTTATCGAGCACAGACAAACACATGAGGGAAATAGCTGTGAATTAACTTTCCCATAAAGTTTGTTTGCTAAAACGAGAGGCACGTGTTAGTATCTAGCCTGACAACAGCCTTTAATCCCTCTATTTCATGATCTGCAATAAAGTAAGCAGGAACGCAGTGTGTATGTGGTGCCAAGCACTATGTGTTGGAACATAGTGCTGCAAAGTGGAATGTGGCTTTGGTCTGCTACTGAGGGTAATTACACACCTGTGATTAAAGGCTACACTGGAGTACATGCAGTCATAAGGACAAGCTGCTGAGTATTTCAAGTTTCAAAGAAAAAGAAATGAACATAAATGAAATGGGGCTAAACTTAGTGCCCTTTTCCTCATTCATATGGGAACACCCAGTGTCCTTCACAAGGCCAAGCACAATGCCCAGCCAACACAGTGTGCTACCCAGTGACAGATGCCTGGGGATGAGAAAGGCTGAGGGCAGTCACACGGGGCTGGTTGATCCCTGCTGCAGAAGGTATCTCCTTCGCTGGCAGCTGAATTTAGAAGCGAGAGGCCAAAGCAAGACTTCTGCTCAGTAATGTCCCCGCAGCACGCTATAGCCAACCGCAGGGGATAAGGTTCCAGGTCTGACACCAGTTTGAGGACACAGCCTCAACAAAACCTCCTCTCCTGACCCAAAACTGCATGCAGCTTCATCATGCAGGGGAAACAGCTCCAAGCAGTTGTATTCTTGTGCTCATTCCCATGAGAGGTGAGCTGGTAGATGTAAATAGAATGGAAGGTAGACTGGTGGGAGTTGGAATTTCCTGTTTTCTTGAATATTTTCTGCACTATTATGGCTCAGGCATTAACAACTTTGGCAGCCAGCTCAAGTGGTGCACAAGCTCAGAGCTGTTATTGTTGCCATCAGATTCTGATAATGCCTTTACTGATGTCCCTTGGCCACCCACTGTCTTCACACATGCAGTGCTCACACACTGGGGCTGCTGGCTGCCCTGGCAATGCAGATGGTAGAGGTGAGTTGCCAGGACTTGCTGCCCACCCTCGCTTCCCTTTCACATTTAGCATCTTCTGACTTCAGGTGCTCAGCAGCAGCCCAGGGGCTCCCTCCAGACACCCCTGCAGACACCCAGAGCTGGGGCAGCCCAACATACCTCAACAGAGCCTCTACTCTCCTCTGTTTCTCCAGGTTTTGCTTCAAAGGAGGAACTGAACCTGAAGCCATTGGAGGCAACCTCCCAGGGGAACCCAAGTACGTACATCAGAATTAATCTCATAATTACACAGTACCATTTTATTAATTACCTGCTACTAGAAGGCATTCAAATTAAATAGCAACTAGGACTTTTTAAAGAAAACCTAAGATATTTAAGGAATACATTTTCCTGT
Source organism: Perdix hodgsoniae (assembly GCA_035772895.1). NCBI lineage: Eukaryota > Metazoa > Chordata > Aves > Galliformes > Phasianidae > Perdix > Perdix hodgsoniae. Next base: position 5,981,906 of record JAPSGF010000039.1, read on the forward strand.
GCAGAGGATCAACAAGTGCTCTCTGCCCCTCCCTCTGACAGATGCAAATGGTTTTGTTTTTCCAAGAAAGGCATTTCAAGATGTAGCTTACCTGGGCATCAGGACGATGGCTGCTCGCTGCTCCTCTTCAGGATGAGCTCAGCTCCATGCTCTGGGCACACACAGCTCCACTCAAGGCGTTGTGATGGTGCAGGACAACAAAGCAATGAGCTGCAGCCAGGGATGGGCAAGCAAACCCTGATGACCGCACACACTCCTGTGGCCGCACAGGCGCTCTTTCTGATGCGGAGGGTGGGAGGGAAAGAAACCGCCTGAGAAATGGACGCAGTCAGGAGAGAGGTTCTGCTTCCTGACTGGGGTGCTGAAGGAGCATTGAGGAGCCCTCTGTCTGGGGATGGAGATCTCACATGCTCTGAAAAGCAAGCCTTGCAAAGTCCTTTGTAATTAAAGACAGGTTTGCCCATTAACTTATCTTGAAACGGGGCCCAGAGGAGAAGGAGGAAGGGAAGTAAACCACAGATGCAGAGATAGGATCATCCACCTCTTCAAGAGAAGCCTCCCTGGCAGAGGGGCTCACCCTCCTGCTGACCCCCTGACCTCCTGTGCCCATCCTCCCACAGCTGAGTGCTTACTTTTGTGTCATGGCCTCTTTACCTTAAATGCTGAACCAAGCATTCCCATATCCTCAATTGCTCCACCTAAAAATCCTAATATGTTTTGTCTCATCAAAAAATGCCAAATACACCTTACAGAAGTAAGAGAGAGGAGAAGAAAAGGGGAAGGACCTGCCCTTGGAGATCCAAACTCACTGTAGGAAAGCAGAGCTCAGTACAGCTCCCTACAGAGCACACGTAAGCAGAGTCCTGCTGCTGATCAAGTGCAGAAACACTTCTACCATTCAAGTGCAGTGAATTAAGTTGGAGCAGGCATGTAAATCTCAGATTCTGTTAGCTAAGAAACTTCCACTATGCATGTGGACATCCCATGAGGTATTTCCCTTTTAAGGCCAGGAAATTCAGGAAAATTTGGCCCCTAATTGAGGTATTATTTGCTGTGGGTTCCCAGCCTTGCCTCACTCTCTGCTGTGAAAGAACATGCTTTTCGGTCACGCTTCTCTAATTCAGCATTATTAGAATTAGAAAAACAGACAGCTACGGGAGAAAGAATTGAAAGTAATGAGATGGGAGACAGTTGCATAAGCCAGTGAGAACAATCGGCACTTTGTCGCCTTCAGGCTATCTAATGATTAAAACACATGATTTTGGGCAGTCTGATTGGTAGGAGGTATCATCAGAGACAAATCAAGAGATAAAGACAGCAGGAGAAAACAGTAGCGCTCCAGTTAAGCCAAATTTTGATCCACTCCTACTCACGGTTCAACTGACAAATGTTTCACCACTAACGTGAGGAGAAGTAGAGGCAGGCTGGCAGGGAGCACAGGCAGCACATGCAGAAGCACAAAGATCAGGTTCATCTGAATAATTAGCAGGAAGAGTTTGACTGCAGATGCAGCTTTTTTCTGAGTCAGGCAACACCAAAATTGTGCTGCTGTACACACACGGGTGAAACCCACAGCTGCATTGGGAACAACTGAAGCTCAGGTCAAACATGGAGTGAGTGGGAGCTGCCATCCCCTCCTCACCAGCAGGCCCAGCACAGGGGCAGTGAGAGCCACCTCCTGCCCCACACACTGGCTGTCCCCAGGTGCCCAAGGACACTTCACGGTGGCCATTGACAAAATAGGCCCAGGCCAGCCACCACGTCACCATCAAAAGCATTTTAGTAGAGCAGCAGGAAGAGTCACCAGGTGCACTTCAAAAGTACTGCTACTAAAAGGACCAAAACCATTTTCTCCGCTTTTGTGTCTCTCCTCAGGCTGCAAGGTAGACTTGTCCTTCTTGATGGATGGGAGCTGGAGCATCGGTAAACGCCGCTTCCAGCTCCAAAAGCAGTTCCTCATTAATGTGGCTCATGCCCTCGGCATCAACAACGCTGGGCCTCTGATGGGCATCGTGCAGTATGGGTAAGGGCCACTTCTGCACCCAGGCTACAAACCTAGCTCTGTTTCATTATTGCTGTAAATGAGAATTGAAATATTTAGAAACAGTTGTTGCTGAAACACCCTCTACAATTTCACTAGTATGGCCTCACTGATCATTTATCTTTTCATCCATATTCACAGCATGGAGACTTCTTTTTGTTAGTACTGCTGATGCTTCCATGCTGTGACCTCCACACTGTGCAGGAGCTGCTGGAGCAGCACTCCTCTCCCCCAAGGAACCCCAAAGGATAATGGGCACAAGCATATCAAAGAACAGTGTCAACCTTGCTTTGAGAAAGTCTTTTACCCCTGCCTGCCGCCTTCTCCTTTTTCTGTCACAGCCTATGGGAGCAGTGAGGCATTCAGCACATTTGTTAGAGACAAGCCACTCCATCACCAGATAACGTGCGTGGCTCCAGCATGTTAAAGCTTGACAGAGGAAATTCAGGATGGGTATTAGGAAGAATTTCTTCTCAGAAAGTGGTGAGGCAGAGGAGCAGGCTGCCCAGGAAGGTGGTGGAGTCATCATCCCTGGAGTTGTTCAGGAACTGTGCGGATGTGGCACTGAGGGACATGGTTAGTGAGCGTGGTGGGGATGAGTGGTTGTTCGGACTAGATGATTGGAAATGACATTAATAATTCTATGATTCCTGCTCACACCCAGGAGCAAAATAGGACAGAAAGCTCTTACAGCTTTTGTACTGCTGTATGTAAGGCAAAAACCTGACAACTGCTTCATGTTTCTTTCCATCTGCCAGTGATGACCCTTCCACAGAATTTAATCTGAAAACATACACCAGCCCCAAGGACATAAGAAACGCCATTGAGAAAATCCCTCAGAAAGGCGGACTTTCCAATGTTGGTAGGTTACAGGCTGCATGCACACCCTCAGCATAGGGAGGGCTCCAGAGCCTGGAGTGCTGACAGCCCTGTAACTTATCCTCAATCTCCTCTTTCATTTCAGGAAAGGCACTTTCATTTGTCAACAAAAACTTCTTCTCGGATGCTAATGGAAACAGAGGTGGAGCGCCCAATGTGGTGGTGATAATGGTGGATGGGTGGCCAACCGACAGGGTGGAGGAGGCCTCCAGGCTGGCCAGGGAATCAGGGATCAACATTTTCTTTGTTACTATTGAAGCAGCTGCTCAAAATGAGAAGCAAAATGTTATTGAGCCAAACTTTGTGGACAAGGTACTTACTGGGCTGGACTTTGTCTGTACACTTGCCTTGGAGTCTATCAAGTGATTTTGCACAGGGGCTTAAACACAGTCACACTTATGAGACATTTCCCTTCCTTCTTACCGCTCATGGTTACTTCTGGTCCTGCTTAGACTGTTAGGTCTCACACTGCCATGCAGCAGTGCTGAAGTCAGAAGGGTGACCTGTCTGAAAGCTACTAAGAACAAACTTTGTCTCACAATAAAGCTCTGGTCTGAGGTTCATCATGAAGCAAATGGCTCTTTGTTGACCAAGGATTGGCACAAACCTGCAGACAAAATTTTCTGAATGTATAGCAGCATGACAAAGCACAAAAAAAAAGAGAAGAAAAAAAAAAAAAAAGGGAGAGAGAATGCAAGCCTTGCACTATTAGCATTTGGCACTGCTCAATAGTGTCTCAGGGCAAGGTGACACAAGGTTATGGCAGGAGACATCTACCAAGTTCCAGACTCACTTGGGCTCAGAAGCATGGCAGAGTTATCTGCTATTGTCAGAGAACAGATTCCTGCCTGAGCCACACTGCTTTGCCATGAAATAATTTCCATTAGTTTCAAGGCTGTTTCAGAACTCCATTGTTTCCTGTCAATGTTTAATTGGATTATAGCCTGATTTGCATTTATTTTTCAAAATAGCAAAGCTACAGTGAGTCTCTGTGAGCCTATCAGAGAGCACAAGTGGGAGAGTGCTCCTGCTCTGTACCGCCCTTTAGTTTCTACCTACACTCACCCAGATCCCCCTGACCTCTAACAGCTGCCTGCAGATCTGCTCCCTAGAAGTATTTGGAGATAAAAACAGACATCAACATGGTTTTTGTCTGTCTGTCCTTAATTATCTGGCAGAGCCAGAACAACTGGGAATCTTTAAAGGATTTTACACTTTTATCAACATTTCTTGTTCTTTTTTTTCTGATTGTACAGCCAGGGAGAAAACAGCTTCAGCCCCAGGTTTCAGTTCAAGGCAGGAGGGTTTGTCAGCAGGGAAATCCATCCTTGTTGCCCTAACCCTGGGAGGGAGGGAGCTGAAGTTGTCATCTGGCAAATGTTGGGGCTTCCAGGTGGAGCCCCACAAACAGCATCTCTGCGATTTGGATGCCTTCTCTACAAACAGTGTAACATCTCAAAAAGCTTGACAGGTGGCAAACCTGGTTATTACTTTTCTTTCATGGCAATAATATCAGCTCCATCCCACAGTTATAAAAAGGGGGAAGAGAAGAGACAAGTATCTATAGAGAAGTATCTGTAATGTTATGTTCACGTCATTTCCCAGGGAAGCAGATGGCAACTGGAGGAGAGCCCACTCCAGACTCCAGCATTGCTCTTTCCAGGAGCCTAAATTTACAGTTTAGCTAAAATCCCAGTTGAAACAAGCAGACTGAATTTCCACTACATTCGTACTTGTGGTGTTTTGCAGGCAGTGTGCAGAACAAATGGCTTCTACTCCATCATGGTGCCCAGCTGGTTCAGCCTCCACAAGGTCGTCCAGCCCTTGGTGAAGCGGGTCTGTGATATCGACCGGTTGGTTTGCAGCAAGACGTGTCTTAATTCGGCTGACATCGGCTTTGTGATCGATGGCTCCAGCAGCGTTGGCACCGGCAACTTCCGCACAGTCCTCCAGTTTGTAGCCAACATCAGCAAGGAGTTTGAGATTTCGGATACGGACACCCGTATTGGAGCCATTCAGTACACGTACGAGCAACGACTCGAGTTCAGCTTCGATAAGTACAGCACAAAGCAGGACGTGCTGAGTGCTATCAAAAGGATCAGCTACTGGAGTGGTGGAACCAGCACAGGGGCAGCCATCAGCTACGCCTCTGAGCAGCTCTTCACCAAATCCAAACCCAACAAGAGGAAGATCATGATTCTCATTACGGATGGCAGGTCTTACGATGATGTCCGAATGCCAGCCCTTACAGCTCACCAAAATGGTAAGTTCTACTATCATTATCTGCTCCTCCATACCTCCACACTTATTTGGGTCAGAGAAATACTCTGCTGTGACGCAAAAGCATTGGATGAAACCTTAGGAAGGAAGCATAGCACACACTCTAGGGTCTCATCAAGTGTTAAGCAAGATCAGCATCTGCTGTATATCCGAGTAAGGAACTTTCTGAAAGTAACACAGAACTAGAAAGATGCAGCTAGACCTAGGAGATTGCAGAGGATTTCTACTGTCTCAATAACATATGAAGCCTCCTTTGTCTTTCCAGTCAGGATATCCACACATTTCCCAGAGCAATTGTAAGACACAGAAACAAGGAGCTGTTGTTCAGAGCCACAACCAGAGCTTGGGCAGTTCCACAGCAGATACCAGGCATTTCTTCCGTTTTGATAATGCCACTTTTATTTAATTATTATTATTTTATTATTATTATTTTTTAAGAGAGCACTGCAATTCACTGCCAATTTTTTCATGGCCTGGTAGTTATGTCTGCAGTATTGGTCTTAACCAATCATATGTAATGCAATTAAAACTTTTATGCTCACCTTTATCTCTTGGGTTTCTTTCCAGGAGTTATAGCTTACTCCATTGGAGTTGCTTGGGCTGCCCAAGATGAACTGGAAGCCATTGCAACAGATCCAGATAAGGAGCACTCCTTCTTTGTGGATGAATTTGACAACCTCTACCAATTTGTTAATCCGCTCATCCAAAACATTTGCACAGAGTTTAACTCACAGCCACGGAACTGATGGAATGGAACAGGCCAGGGTCCTTGGGCGTCATGCTGAAAACACACAATGCTACAGGAACCATGCCAGCTCTGAGCTCAACAAATACTGGAATTATTCTTCTCTGGCACTTTCCAGTTAATGAGGTCGATTGCATCTCTGTCCTTATGTATGATAACGCTCTGTGTAGGCTACTGATTTTTCCCCTGCAGGCTTCAGAAACTCTGATTTGGATGGATAGAATAACAGGTGGGAGACATCAAGGAGGGAGTAAATGGAGCTGTTTGGAAAACCATTAACGGTATAGAGCCACACCTTAGGTGATTCCCACCTCAGGGTATACACAAGAACTAAGATGTACCACCTGCTTCCTGCAGTGGCCAGGGTCCCCCAGGGAGCTGCTACACTGCTCTCCTGCTGTGGCAGAAGCACCTCCCTCTGACACTGCCCATTGCTCACAATCCAGGATAGGACTGACATCCTGAAATCCCAGACACGTACTGGGAAGATAGTGTGAATTCAAGTATTGAGCTTCATCCAAACCCAGAGACCAGAAAATCAGCAAGTGGCCGGGGTTGGGCTGTGGGACACACATCCATTTGCCAGTCCCCATAAAGCTCCATATCTGCAAGGCAGCCAGTGCAGGAGCTGGATCTCATCTCCCACAGTGTTGCATTAAATGTGCTTAAAAAACAACAACAACAACAAAAAAAAAAAAAAAACAAAAACGAAAAAAGCAACCTTGTCCCCTTAGCTCACTTGCACCATTTTTTGCCATGCAGCTCAAGGCCTCTGCAAAGCAGGAGAGCCGCGGAGGCAGAAGAGGCTCCTTCAGTAAAAACTGTGGGCTTTTGTTGCTCACTGTCTGAAAAGTTTCTGAGACCCTGACTGCTCTATCACCAAACATGGCACAGTTAGAACAGCTTACAGAAGACTTTAGCACGAGGATAATTATTCAAGAGCCTTTAAAAAGGCTTAAGAGGAAAATATCTTAAAGCTCTGTATTACACACTGGGAAAAGCAGTATTTCTAGCATTCACAGACACCCTCTTCTGAATTTGGTGTGGACTTCTGTTGTATGGATTGATTTCAAGACATGCCTTTACAGCCCCATGTTATTCAGAGTACATGGCTCTTCTGCTTATGGAGAAGCAGCCAAAGCACTGCTCAGCAATAGGAGGAGTAACATGCAGAGGTCAAAAGCATTGCATGGCAGGTAGCAAGCAGCAGTTGCTGGTGGTTTCCATCTGGTGTCATGTATGATAATACATCCCTTAAGCAGAAATTACCAAAGGAAAGGCCTGAAGTTTCAGTGCCTGTACAAGCATGTGTGTTCATGCACCTTATGGTAGTTACAGCACTGCGACAGGTTTGTGGAACTAACAGGAAACTGAAAGGAATTAAAGCTCACGTTTCCCCTCTTATTCACAAATTAAATTTTTAATGTTGTCATTCACACAAAGCAAATTAGGGTAAACTGCCACCAAAGGAGAACCCTTTCTGTCAACAAAACTGACACCATCTTTCAAATCTTTGTTTGGAAATGAGACGGAAGTAGATTAAAAATTTCCAGAGAAGTTACCATACTTCAAATCAATGCAAACAGCGCATTCCACACAAATTCCCCAGTGTGATGACACAAGCCAGGTGAGGGTTCCTTCACTAGTGCTCCAGCCACTATTCCCAAAGCCATGCTGGATGAAATGGTGGTTTTACATTGCATTTACTGGGGACTTCATATTCTTAATACTGCAGGTTAATTCTTAATAGACATCTTTCCACTGCATATTAGTGGCTGTACTGGACATACCTTGGCAGCATAGGAGAGCAGCACTCTGCAGATGGTCCCGCACACTGTGCTCGTGCTCTGCAGCCAGAGCCACAGGTGTTCTTTAGGACAGACATTTTCATTTCTACTGAAAACTTTGAGCAACAGCAAGTTTTCGCTCTCCACAGAGAAGCTGAACAGCTATCTTCCTCGTCAAACATTTGCTTAGGGCACGGCAGGGTTTGCTGTTGTCTAAATGGTTAATCTTGACTTTACAGAACACCTGTGGTGCTCAGATGCCAACAAGCCATTCTATTCACTTCTTGAGATGACCTTGAAATTAATTTTTAATCTGACTCTCATCTAAATTGAGATGCCTTAAACACAGCGAACTTGAGCATAAACCTCAGAAGTCCCAATACAGCCTTCCTTCAACAGAAGTGGATCAGCACAGAATGCGCTCCTCTATAGCCCCTCACCTTCCATAGCAATAAAAACACTTGTCACATCTGAAGTCTCTCAATAATAATAATAAAAGATAACAAATCTTTATAAATGTTTGGAGGAGTTACGCTCATTTGGAGAAAGCAGAACTCCTTCTGTAACACATACAAACTGTTTTGAGCTTCTCAATACAAGTTGCTATATCTTCTGCAATAAAGATGTCCCAAAGGCATACAATGTCTATTTGTATATATGTAGTTACAAAAAAAAAAAAAAAAGCAACAAATATGGTCCATGCCATGTAGTTTCTGAAATGCAGCTGGTTTCCACAAGGCTTTAGAAGGCAAAGCAATGATGGGAAAAAAAAAAACCAAAAAAAACACAAACCAAAAAACAAACTGTACAAAACAAAAAACAACAACACAAAAAAACCCCAAGTGTTTGGGTGCATTTCTTCTACATGCTCAGCTGAAAAATAAGCCTAGAAGGGAGCAAGCAGGGGCAGGAACAACAAATTCCCTGTCAGAGGAATCAGTTATTGCAACAGAACCTACTGGTCTGAAAGGTCTCAAATACGTACACACATCTTGCTAAGCCTGCAAGATAGTGTCTTATTTGAAACAAGACATCTTTTGGAAGCTGAAATATAATAAAAACACAGGTGCCATTCTTTTTAGATGTGGGACTGAATCAAAAGAGGGTTTAGATATCCCAGCACTCGCTGCTGGGCCACTCAGTATCAGATGCCTGACCATTGCAGTGAGGCCCTGCAGCCTGGCTGAGGCATCCAGAAAAGCAGGGCACCAAAGCATTGGACCTGGAGCCAAATTTCTCACTGGATATACAGCCAAAAATGAGCTTCTGATCATCCTTTCCTTACAACATGGGTATCTACACTTTTCAGTTATCTCAGCAAATATAATAACCCATTTCAGGTTCCTCAGCAGGGTCTTACATGGCTAGGCCAGCAGTGGAACGCTTGGCACCTCTGCTGTGCCACCCTGTGCAGGAGGCATCACCCATTCCATGCACCCACTCGCTTCTCAGCTGCTGCCACTTTGTTGCTTCAGCAGGCAACAGCTTTCCCTGTGGCAGCTTCTCAATTTGCTCTTCCACAAGCCGGCAGAGCAGCTTCTCTCCTCCCCACACTCTTTCCAGAACTACTCTCTAGCACAGAAGGGTAAAAGCACAAGAAGCCGGTTAACACTGGTGTTAAACAAGCAGACAGCCAACCACAGTGCCAAGCCAATCTGAATCTTCTTCACACATCTACTAGCCTGCCCATCAGCTCCTCTCTATCTATGTGGCAAGTCAAAGCAAATTACATATCAGAAATATTACCTAACACCAGACAGTAAGAAAAGTCTTCTGTGCTGTACATAAATTAAATTATTTCATGGTTGAACACAATCACCACCTCAACCATTCTTCTAGTTGTTTTGCCTTGCCCACCACTGTCTCCTGGTTACAGAAACAAATTGAGCCCATTCCATTTTCTTTTCCACCATCACCTCTCTTTGAGGAAGTCTTGAACAGTAGCAGGCAACCCACATTCGCTAAGTTGCCTCTATATTGAAAACATTGCAAGTATACATCTGTGTAAGTGAATGTCTCAAATTCAAAGTAGTCTTTAGGCCTCCTGTGTGGGAGTGTTACTCCTACATTGTTCTTTCTCCTGCTCCTTATCTCACGAATTTTCTGTTGGCCCTCTCCAGAGGCAGAACACTGAGTACAAGCAATCGTACCATTGTTTCATAAGACAATTCCTATTACTATTTTCCCATGAAGAGGGAAGAGGAGTAGTACTAAGTCAGAAAGGTTATTTTACCTATCATGGAAACAGAAGAGATGAGAACTTCACTTAGCCCACCTACAAGCTTAAAAAAAACCCAACAGGATGGACCTGCTAATGAGTTTTTCTACTCAGTTCTGTGTAGGTTCCCATACCACCCCCTCAACAGTGTTGTTCTGATCGTTTTCCTGTAGAAACGGAGCTACCATCTGTGATGTGTGGTTTGCTCTCCTTAATCCTCTCCTGAAGGGTAGATTCGTGCACTTATTTTTATTTTAAACAAATGTTCCACCCAGGAAGCGCATCATGCTTCGCTGTGACCAGGGAAGGCTGATGGAGCAGCTCCTGATCAGCGGCACTGTACCCACTTTGCATGTGTGTTCAGGCAGGAAAACACCAGGGACAGAGTGCCTAAGTGCACGGAAAGATGCAGGGTTCCAACAATGCCAGAAAGACAGAACAGTACAGAACCAAGATATATGGAGAACAGAGAAGTTGAGACTCTACTGTAAATGGTAAAACACTTGACAGATCTCAAAAACATTCACATGAGGTTACATCAGGTCCCTCCAAACTCCTGTGATAGACTGTGTGCACTACCCGCTCCTCATATAGATACCCCAAGAGCACAAATTTTGTTACAGAAACACAGAATTACAAACACAATACCAAATGTTGAAAAATAGTATTTATTAGCACCCAATTTACATAATTATATGGTACAAATGACACTCACTTGCTGCTGTAACATTAAATAAAGCTGCTTTTAAAAACCATTGCTTATTTCTGGAAGTCCATGTGATTTTGCTCAGCACAGAATGCAGGTACAGTATACACCTATCCCACTTCACTACAGTCATATCAATATAAATACCTGCATGGTTACCTCTATGTGGCCTCATTTTAAATGGCACACTAAAATATGCAGACCTATACAATTTTAATGACAAAATATTTACTTGGACTATTCAGGCTAGCGAACGTAGTTTTAAATATAACCTATCCAAGAACCTTCACAAAGTATGAATTGCAGCGAAAAAGAGAAAATTCAGGGCTGCAATTGAGAAGCTCAAAAATATACTGGCGTATTTCAAAATAATCTCTTTCTGAATTTTCTGTCTTCGCCATTTGAGATATTTATCCAGGATTTTAAAATATCGATTTTCAGTAAAAGTTAATATGAAGTGTTTGAAGAAGCATTTTTCTTTATAGCAAATATTTATACTTTTTATAACAAAGGCTTATCAAATCTTTGGAGAATGATGATTTTCACTTTCCTTATTTCCCATAAAAGCCTTTCTGAAATCTTGAAATATATGAAAATTTGGGATCCTGACTCCCAAGTAAACCATTTCCTTCACGAATTAGAAAGCAGTATCTCTCATTTAAAATAACATTCACTTCTATACAACAGTAGCATTTAAAGAAGGTAATCTGGTGGCATTCTGACAACTTGGTACTGAGCCATATACAAACTGACAAGCAGACTATTACTCAACAAGTAGGCATTTCTCATTTGGATCCACCACTATGCAAGACACTTGAAGCCCAACACTGTTTCAAAGTAGTCATTCAAAACTGGCGTGCAAAATAATAACCTCAGCATAATTCTGAAGGGGAATCTTAATTTCCTGTAGCTGTTTAAGCAAGAGTTCAAGAGTTCAAACATTAGTCACAGTAGCCTTTTCCTATTAACTATTTGTCATGGAAGTGACCCACAACAGAAGAGGACCACATGTAAATATTGACATGTAAGTGGTTATCACCTGTGGTATCTTCTCTGAAAGAACTGTTGGGTACCTCTAAATTCAACAGTTTTCCCTAGGGAGGGGAAAGGGTATAGATGACTATAGATGAATATAAACAACAACAACAATCCAAATCGTGACCATACTGAAAAACTAATTAGTTTTAATTACTTCAATCTTATGAATGTAAGTCCCATAAGACAAGGAAATTTGTCTAGATTTCTTTTATTTAACCTGACAGTTTCTCTTAAAAGAAACCAATTGAAGATATTTAGATGAAATACAATGCAGGTGGTTGATCTGCTGACAAATGTCAACAAACATCTTACAGCAACAACAGTCTTCTTATCACAGATTTCTATAAGATTTTCAGATGCATGATTCAAGGAAGTTGAAGTCTGATTTTCAGTCTGATTGGGCTATAATGAGCTATAAAAGAAATTATTAGCAAACATCCTCATTTTACATTTCCGGAAAAAGTACTAACAAATATGAAACTGTTTTCAAAACCTATGCATGTTTGTAAATGCTTGACTGCAAGGAAACAGTTCTAGGAGCCACACATCTGAAAACAAGCAACATTCAACAAGCACTATCTTAATGAGAGGAAGAATAAAAAAATAAATTTTCAATGGAAAAATATTAGCTTGAAGTCCATTGCTTTTCCCTTACACAATGTTTTTGGCTGCTTTTTTAAAGTAATCCATAATTATGAAAATATTTGGCTTGGAGACAAGTCATCCCTTTTCTTACAGAAGAGTACAAATGCAGCTTGGTAAATCTTTTCTCAGCTTTCCAGTCTAATACTCCGGTGTGAGGACCAAGGGTTTCTGTGAAGTAGTAGGGAGTAACTTTGAGGCCTGCAAGGGCTCGGGGACCTTGCTAGCACAAGGCTTTGAGCAGCTTCAAAAACATACACACAGGCATGGTTTAAAATGAGGTGTAATCTCCCAGGATCACAGTGTGGCTTGGCGCACAAACTGTGCAAAATTAGTTGGACACACAATAAGATGACTCAGAGACAATCAGGAACAAAGATAGGCTAAAGCATGTGTATTGTTAAATACCTCTTTAGTTCAGCTATACTTCACATTTTGTCATCCAGCATCAAACCTCCCTTTAGAATGACCCAGTTCAGACCCATAAACTCTACTGTGGAACTGGAATGACACATTCTGTAGTTGAATTCAGATTCTCAAAAACCTTGAATGATGTAGCACTTCCCATGTTTTCACAACAGATCAAAGGGTAGAGAAACCAGGTCAGCAGGCAGGATCAGAGAACTCAGTACTGACTTACACAAACTGGGACCAAGGAAGCATAGAACAGCCTGTTGGTATTGGGAGGGGCAGAGATGAAGCTGAAACCCCAATACTCTTCAAAAAACGTTCTAGATCAATATGCTTTTATGAAATTTATCCTGCAATAAAAATGCACTCTAGCTATGGTATTACGACTCCAAGAAAAGATAGATTTAAGTGGAAAGATTAAGAGTGAAATTTCAAAAAGACTGATAACCTTCACAACAGGTACATATGTTAGTACAGGCACAGTTGTAACTTTGAAGGTCTCATTGCCAAGACCTTCCCTCCCTGGATTAGTCTCATCAGTTGCATACTGAGCATTTGTCTGTACAAAGGCTATTTACATAAAGGTCACTCTTGCACCCTCCTCACTCCCCAGATGTTTCTTCATTCACTCTGTTGTACTTAAGACTATCTCTTAAAATGTGAGTTTTTCATGATTGCATTGCCTACCACTTTGCTTTCTGTCAGATTCATTGCTATTCAGTAGCAATACTGCAGAGGTTTGCCTAACAGTTCACAGGCCATTAGTTTCATTAACAGTGCGCTCCTCTAACATGATGACAGTCAAGACTGTTCACATATAGCAACCTCTGCAACTAAACATATTATCAGATTTGAATAAGCCATTTTCAATGACTACATGCCGTTCATGGAAAAAGGGAGCTTTAGGTTTCCAGAAAAATTGTTGCTTCCTCTCTGTGCTCAGTAGTAACACAGCTCAACTGAACATCACTATGATGCTCAATAGCAGCAGGTGTCCCCCCCAAAATCAAACATTTTATACAAAACAATTTACTGTATGTGAACGTTTTACTATCATTTCTGATACCTTCATTTTTAACAGTGTAGGCCAAAACAGTTTCCACCAGAGCCACAATTTTCAGGCTGTTATAAACGCCGTATTACAAGCAGCATTGCATTTTCACAGTTATTTCCATGAATTCCAGCTTGTCCACAAGAAAGCTGAAAGATACGCATGCCAACTGAGTTTCAATTTAACTGAAACCACCGGTCCCATTCACTTACAGGAGAAAGTAAAGTTTAAAAAGACACAACAGTATTTATCAACACAAGCAATTGTTTGGGGCAGCTTGTCTAAAGCAACAGTTTAGAAATTTGCATGATCTCCACCTCTGACACAATTATTCCACAATCTGGCAACCAATGGGTGCGTGAATAAATCTGAGGAATCATCACAGGAAGGCTTCACTAAGATTGCTACTCCACCCTTTAAAGGTTTCCCCTTGCTCCCTCTGCTATCATCAGGTCAAATTCTACATTGCTTCCAAGCCTAGTTATCCTGAGCTGACACCAGTCCCAGGGAGGGCACATTGGTTTTGGCATTTAAACTGTTTAACCTTCAGAGTTCAGCCAACATCCTCCCTCACTGTTCAGCACAGTGACCACTACAGATCTTCAAAACAAAAACATGAGTAATCTCATTTGCAGGAGCTATTCATGTTAGACTGCAAGCTTGATGCTTCAGCAAAGAGGACTCCAAAGAAGAATGCTCTCTATCAGTCCTGTACAGGCACAGGAACAAACACAATAGCTGCATTTTCCTCCACAACTCAGCCTATTTTACAAGGTTTTACTAGGTTTACTAGAGAACATTCTTATTTAACATTTCACACCGAGAGCTCCCCAGAACAGTCTGCAAACACTGCCAAACCACAGTCTGCAAGTGGTTCCAAACATATACCTTGGGAGGTATTCCAAACACTCAGATGGTTCTACCTGCTTCTTAACTTCTTGTTCCTTGTGTGATGGACTAAGGCTGACAACTGATGCATGAGCTTATGGAAATCACTGCTCCCAAAAATGGCACTGAGGAGTAGGGAGAGGGAAAGGGGACATATTTGAGATCAAACAGGTGTACCACAACAGGCAGCATAACCAAGTCCTTTATCTGTCACATAACTACTCAAAAGGACGCATTTCTGATTACTGATCACAAAGCTGTATGGTAAATGCCACATATTTCCTCAAACATATTACGGATGGGACTGCATTACATAACACCATTTGAGAACAAACAGATAGAAAACAATCAACAGTATGTGACATGCCATTATCTTAAGACTTCTTGCTAAAGTCTTTTAAGTAATAAAATCCTTTATTTGGTACATCAAAACATTTTCTTCTGAGGCACAAAAAAAAAAAAAAAAAGGCAAACAGATTTTTTGGGAGAGAAGGAAATATTTTCCACAACAAAATTATATCTCGAGCTTCCTCCAGGCTATTCCAAATCATCAACTCATTTTGTACAAGTGTTTTGGCAACTGAATCAAATATAATCAAAGTGAAAGTATACAACAATGAAATAAATTAGAAATAAAAGTGAGAGTATTTAAACCTAGTGGGTTCATTTTAAATGTATGAAAGGATTGCAGATTATCCCCCATTAAATTAGTTAGCAAAACCAAAATCAGTAGCACAGCCTAACATACACAAAAAATTCTACAAGTTAACCGTTAAAAAACGTATCATGTCAATTAAATACATGAAAAAGGGCAATGGTAAAATGCAATATACAGTGTCACACAAAATGTCACTATTAGTTGTTTTTTTTCCCCCCCCCCCCCAGGAACAACCATTAAGTTCCATTTTGTTTGCATCTTCAGATGGATTTATCACATTCACAAAAGTTACCAATTATACTGAATCAGAAAGAACTGCATTATAAAATGGAAAAAAAAAAGAGTTCCCTCAGAGATCAGAAGTTCAAAGCCTATAAAAATAGGTTATGAATTAAGCATCTAGCTGCAACAGAATTGTAAGTACATACTGAAAGTGAAGGAGAAACTTGAGAAGCAGCAATGCTGAGTTAAAGAAAAAAGTTGTCAGAAATGAGACCTGGGTACAGAGACACCAGCTAAACTAAAATGTTTGGACTTCGTACACAAAAGTATCACGTAGAGGGGAAAAAAACCCAAACCCTCCACATTTAACAGATCACCTTCAGACTAAGTCCGACAAAGCACAGTAATGGAAAGGCATTGTGAGCACCAGGATACGGAGACATGAGCTAAAAAAGCTGAAAACAAGAAAAAGTTGTGTAAAAAGAGCAGACTGAAAAACAGCCTAGAGAAAGGGGAAAGGAAATATGCAGCTAGAGCTAGTGCATACACAAAGGTTCCAAATTACAGAGGTGATGAGGAATATTTAAAATGGCACAACATATGGCTTGAAATACCAGCATGAAGTTACAAAAAAAACCCACTAAACATCAAATAAATCCTCCAGTCAGTGAGAAACAATCATTGAAATAATCTTCCGAAAGAAAATTAATCATTTAGAACACGTACAGAACCTCACTGGCCAAGACAATATTAAAATGCGTAAGTCAACAATCCTGCTTGAGCGAACAGATGGACTGGGTAACCTAAATAAATTTTTCATCCCTAACTCCTATGATGACGTTCAGAAGATCTGACAGGCTCATGCACAATACCCTGCAGTCCTACAAGTATGTGAACAAGTACAGTAAAAAGACATTGACATCAATTATGAAGACCAGCACAAAAATATATATCCACAACCTCTTTGTAAGGCTACATTTGTTTTGCTTTGTTTTTTAAAGGCACCTCATCCTCTAGCTATTGCCAGCTTTAAAAAAAAGTCACTTCTCAGTTTGAGCAAAAGCTCGATAGTGAGAAGGAAACATCTTTCAATTCACATTTGAACAGCCACTTCTTACATTCCAATTGTAATCAGAATGACAGTCTTTAAAAACGAGCATGCTGGCCTATTCGTTTTATGTACAGCAATTTAAACAACTTTAACTACATACTGTATTGTGTAAGCAAAAGCACAACATTCATTTCATACTCACACCATTATCCTTTGTATACACAAACTCAAGAGAACTCTTAATACTAAAACATTAAAATGCACCCATAGAGTCTTCCCTTACTAGACATATTTAATACATGTTTACAATATATATACACATATGTAATATACATAGCTTTTAGAATTTTTCAAATAAATCTTTGTAATTTCCTCTCCAAAAAGAAATAAAATAATGACACTAAAAGAATGAGTCAAGTACACAGAACTCTCACTAAGTTGAATGCTCAGTTTTGCAGACAAGCTTTCCCTCTTTTTATAATAACCAAAATGTTTTTTAAAAACTCAATCTGAATCATTATCATAATCATCTGTTTCATGGTAGAAGTTCTAACCTTACCTACGGAAATATATTGCATATCAGTATCATGAAGTGACATATCTGAATATTCTGAGCAAAAAAAAGGTACTCCAGGATACTTCAGCAGTAAATATAATGTGTTGCAGGCTCAAACAGCACAGGTCAACCTTTTATTCTAATAATACAGTTAATCTAAACTCTGAGTTCAGCAACAATAGTGGTCCCATCTCTAAATATCACTCTAAGAATAACATGGTCAAATCCGATGTTGATATCTTTCAATGAGTCCTTCTTAAAAAGTGTCAGTGTAAAGGTAAAATGATCAGTTTCTTTCCAGTCTTAGCCTCAGGCTAAGATTGCATATGTTGGGTTCTTTCCTACTCACATCAGCACCAGAAATAATCTAATAATAGGCAGAATAAATTCTGCCTTCCATTCCAATTTGAGGAAAACACCAACTCCAGACTGAAGAGCAGTAAGGGCTCTCATAGTGACACATAATACAAAAGAATCCACTCACTTTCATTATAGGGAGGGATAAAAGGGAAGAGATAAATTGACACCAATTCTGGATTAAAAGTTACTTGTCACTTGAATCAACAGAGAAATTCTGAATACTGAGACAAAACACATCTGTTGAGCAATTTAAAAAAGCACTCATTTCTTCAGGTAACCTAATTAATGGCACAATATGCCCAGTGAAGCACACGTGGAAAAGTTCCACAAATGCTGTAGTCTGGAAATGCCTTTACAAGTAGTAGAAACTTTCACACAGATTGACCTTTGTGCAGGCACCTATGATGCTAGTAAGACTCATACAAAGCATAGGTTTAATCTTCAAAAGAAACTGAGTATTTCATGGTTACACAATGCCCAGAATGATACCCTTTTTTTAGCAGGAACAGAAAGAGGAGGAGATGAACATATGATAATTACACTGTAAGAGTTTCTTTGGGAAATCTTATAATTTCTTGTGCCAGATCTCCAAGAATAAACAGTATTATAAATCTGAATAAGTTAATCTGCTACTAAAGTATGTACAGACTGCTTCAGTCTGCTGTTAACTGGGACTAGACTAAAGGCTCAGCTTCTAGCCACATGCTAATGCAATTTAAAAAATTATACAGTTTTGTTTGCAAACTAAATATTTGCCATATAATACCAAATATTTAATAAAACTTTACTGTATTTCAATTTATGTTAGTAATTTGCTTTTCTTTATCCACATTTATCTTAGGCTAGCAGCCAGGTGGCTGAGATTAAGTATCAGCTACTGCTCTCTGAATGTGATCTACTTGTTAATACCAAAGGGATTAAGGGATGACAAAGTGCCTCTCACATGACACAATAACAAGCATCTGAACTGACACTTTTTCCAGATGATTTAATCTTAAGTACATCAAGATTCCTCAATAAGAAGCATCCCAGAAAGTTTCCCTCTTTTCCCCCTCTCCCTGAAGCAATTAGACCCCTTCTTTCCAGTACTCCATTTAATAATAGAGAACACATAGACCTAATTTCACCCAAGGCCTGCCTGGACGAAAATTCACATCCTCTGAAATAAAATTGCCTTTTCTTTTTTTTTTTTTTTTTCCTTTTTTGAAAGTAGTTGAAACTGAGAGTTTCCAAGCTCTCAGCACCAGCTGAGCTCACAGAAACCAGAACAAATTTCAATTTAGAAAACAGCACCCTGCAAAAACTAAACACTTACAAACATTCTCTGATTGGGCAGGAGACTCATGCCCTTCTCTTCTCTTTTGTGCAGCTGGTTAAATATATACAAAGCTAAAGTCGGAAAGGGACACACACTGTCATACAAATACTTTTGCCAGGGCATCTGCTCCTGCACTGGCAATATAACATTTGGATGGGTGGAATGCCACATCATGAATGGACTCATCAAATTTTTTGCGATGAGCAGTGAATTCTTGGATGCAGGTCTTGCTTTCAAGATTCCATAAGCGAATCGAACAGTCGTGACCTAAAGAAAGGAGAAATGGTTTTCTTTATAATTCATGCTTGCTACCACTATGAGAAAAGGAAAATGAAATTTAATGTACTTACTGCCAGACATCAAGTACAAGCCATTAGGATCGACAGCTAAACTTGTAACTGCATCTAAGTGAGCTACCATGGAGTGGATCAGTTTTCCTTTGAAAGAAAATAATTCAGGTTACTTTCTGCAATTCACTGTTATCTGTATTCACTGTTTAAACCTCACCACAGCCCATTTAATAAGTATATTATCTTGTCCCATGATTGAATCAGCAAAAATTCTAAGAAAACCCACTCTTTTAATGTTTACAGGCTCAGTAATGCTGCAGAACCAATACCATCAACTCTGTTTGTGTGCAAATCCATCCTGATGCTGCAATCACTGTGCACATTAAATATCTGTCCCGTAAGGGACCCAAGTGAGTTGAGCAGTAAGACCTTGACTGAGAAGGAGGATAAGGGCTGAATATTCTGATAAGCAATGAATCTAAACTAAATAAGAATACAAAATTATTTTAATCAACTCAGAGTGATGTTCTAGAACAACTTATTAATATTAATGATTCTGTGTGAAATATACAAAAGCATGGCTCAGATGTATTTTTTTGGTTGCAGAAAACAATAAAGGAAAAACTGAAAAGCTCAGTGTTTCCTCTATGATACATTATGGCATTATATCATCAAACAAATGATTAATTTTCAGCTTTTGTCTCAGTTTCCATTGGGTGTTCCAACCTCTTCTTATTTAACACATGTGAAGAGTAGCTAGCATAAAATCAACTAGAATGTAAAAAGACCTCAGTTTAACTTTTAGGGCTGTGATCTGGAAGCAGAAAAGTCACAAGCTGAAGAAAATCAACATTTGCAATCAGACAGTTCAATGCTACCACTCCTAAAAAAATTTTCTTTATGTAATTTAAGATTATACAGCTTAGTGCAACTCTCACCACAGATTTGAAAAAATATTCTAACTGTGTACTGTTTCTGCAAAAAAGAGAGATGGAGAAATAGAGTGTATTAAACTGAGAATTATGCCCTGCAAAGAAACTGCTACCTCCAAATCATTAAGTAGAGATCTTAGAAGCAGTAAAGTGGTGCCTAGGCTTCCTGCCCTCATATCAAAACTCTAGACAAGCACTATGAACATAAGGACATGAAAATTAAGAAACTGCCTTTCATGTTAATTATTGATAACCACTAAGTTTAAAGCATTTTAATAGAATTAACAGAGTGATGAAGGTTCCTTATCATTATCCCAATAAACTTTTAAGTAGACTGGCAATTCAGGGGCTCTGCCAGTGAAAAAAGGATTTTTGTTTCAGAGGACATCTAGTTCTTAACATTCTTCAGCATTTGTGTGCATAACATTAATCATAATGAAATTCTGCTTGTATTTTATGTCATGCAGCTAAATACTATGACTAGGTCCTGCTGAAAAGACACAGATGCATACCTGTATTGTTGTCATAGAATTTGATGTGCCTGTCTTCATGAGCAGTGATACTAATTGGAAGAGTCGGATGGCTGATGACTCTGTTTATCTGACAGGATGTACTGACCGCTAGGTAAAACAAAACAAAACAAAACATATTGACATGTGTAAATTGCTAAGGTCTTTGAAAAACTCAAATTAAAAAATGCATATGTAATCAATTTTATCTGCAATGTAATTCTATCACATAACGTAAACTCTCTCAATCAGCACTTTATATATGTTTTACTCTAAAATACTTTCCAAATTACAAACACACAATTGCATATGCTAGCTTTACCTTACATACAAATGTAAATATAAATAAATAAGGTTCACCTTTTTTTGGTAAGAATGAGTATTCAAAAACAAAGTGAAAATACTATTTTTGCATTTCCCCACCTCCACACTTCTCTTCTTGTCAAGTCAAATTTTCATTGTAAGATACAGGCAGGCAAGTTAACATCATAGTAAGAACGTTTAAAAGTAAAGAGGATTCCTCACCACCACAGAACAAAAGGCATGTACTATCATTAGATATATAGTGATTAAAATTGGAGAAAAGAATACTAGGCTATAGTATATATATATAGTATATATATGAGAGGCACATACTCAGCATTCAAGAATCCTGAAATATCACTATTTTATATTTATATAAATATACATGCACATGTGTGCAGGAACTAGAAAATTATAGAAAAGATATTTTGGTGTTTTTTTTTTTTTTTTTAATAGAAACCTAGACATTGACTTGTCAAGCACGATGAGACTTAGAGTCCCTAAGCCATTTCAGATCACTCACCTCCTATTGCCTACATCTTGTATTATGTATTTAATACAACTAATGTTTAGAGCACAGTTATGTAAGTGAAAATACTCAACAGACTACTAAATGTCATACAGTGACCTTTTTTTTAAAAAAAAAAAAAAACACAAATTTTTTTTTACAGTTGTTTGGTTTTTGTTTTTTTTACTACAGTGAGGAGAATCCTGCACAGTAAAGTAATAATCCAAAGAAAGGAGGTGGGATTTTCTGTTCCCTCTTAAAAATGTCAGATTTGTTAAACTTCATGAAAAGAGATGAGCAAAACTGATAAGGAGGGCATGCTCCCTTTTAAAAGTATAATCATACAGTAGCATTCACTAGCATAAAAGTTTCAGCTGAAAAAAAAATAAAAATCAAAGTTTTAAAAAAGGACTGAACATTTTTATAGTTCTCAGGTTACCATTTTGACCCAAACATGAATCCTTATGCTTTAGCTCCTTCTGTCCCCTCTCTTAGTGATGGGTAACACTGCCATGATCCAAAGCATTATTAAGGAGCTTGTGAGCTCTGCTCATCTCCTTCAGTGAAAACTTCAAGCAAAGCCTAACTGAAAATGAACCCATACCGCTTATGAAAAATGTAGAACTTGTCCTACACATTCAGATTTTTCATGAATTCCACTTGAGATTTGTCTGATACTGTCTCTGACTTGCAATTTTGGACTAAAGAGACAATTAAAAATCCTGATTAAAAACAACTCAGGAAATTTTGTTCTTTTCCTTCTGCCACAGTTCCTTGAAGAATAAATTACAGTATCTGCAGTTCTTCTACCTTCTTTCAAAGCAATGTTTGCTCTTCTACTAAGAAGCCTCTTGCTTTGGTATAGTAATAACAACTTACTCCTACATCTTAAAACAGTGTTTAACATAATACATGACGCAAGTTACTAAGATACACCATTTGCCTAATTGCTTGGAAACCCTGAAAAGACTATTAACAGTATTTTATTTCAATCTAGCAATTTTTTTCTGTTTTGAATACATACCGTTATCTATTCCAGACTCCAGGGTAAGAATCCGTTGCCGTGTCTCCATGTTAAAAATGCTAGTGTGTCCAGTGTTAAATGATGCTACCATGAGGCTTGGGTCACTGCTCACAAGATCTACTGAGGAAGGGATTCCCATTTCTAGAAAACAATGCAGAGAACATTTTCATAAGCAGCAGACTGTGTAAAAAAATAGAAAAAAAAACAGCAAGCACTTTGATATTTAAAGTCTCATGATTACGAAATGTTACATTTTAAAATCTACATTATGGCAATCCAAATAGATGGTCTTGAGTGATCACTACTTTAAAGCTGCTTTTCTGGTATGTATTTCAACATTTTTTATTGAGAAGCTCTATCTGGAACTGAGGTTGGACAGAAATCTAATTTGAAATGTGCTGGAAAGTAGGTACCTCACATTTTACCTGCCCTGCTCCTTTTCTTCCTCTAAATGCAAGAAAAAATTTCAGCCAAACCTTCAGTGCAGGGACATAAAATCAAAACAGCAAAATCATTTACATGACAGATGATTTTAAGCTACTATTAAACTGGACAACTTCAGAGCTTAAAAAAACCCCAAAGCTTTCCAAATGTAAATTTTACATGCTGAAACTATCAGCATGGGAAGTTACGTAAGTACATTAAAAACCTCACATTACGTAACTTTTTCCATCCTGCCCATTATATATCAGACGACTTTACACAGTGGCCATCTGAACACTACAGGACAGAAAGCCAGATCAGGAAAGGTTGAGTATGAGAAACATCCTTTACAATTTCTGTCCTCAAACGTACTTTCCCTAACAACTAAATGAAAGAACAATACCATTTCCAACAGATATCAGGAGTAGAAGGAGAAAGAGGTAAAATCATAGAATGGTTTGGGTTGAAAGGGATTTTAAAGACCATCCAGTTTCAATCCTTCTCCCAGGGGCAAGGACACCTTCCAGCTGTCCAGGGCCCCAGCCAAGCCTGGCCTTGAACACTTTCAGGGATGGGACATTCATAGCTTCTCTAGTAATCCTGTTTGAGAGCCTCACCGCTCTCACAGTTAATAATAGCTTCCTAACCTATATCTGTACTCTTTGTCCCAGCTCTACACTTTCTGATAAATAGATCCTCTCTCCAGCTTTCCTGTAGGCCCCCTTTAGGAAATGGCTGCTATAACATCTCCTTCCAAAGCCCTCTCTTCTTCAGGCTGAATAACCCAGACGATTTCAGACTATCTTCCTAGGAAAGATGCTCCACAGCCCTCTGATCATCCTTGTAGATGATCCAACAGATTCGTGTCCTTCTCAGTGCTGGGGGCCACAGAGCTGAATGCAGTACTATGGGTGGAACCTCACAAGAGCAGAGCAGAGAGGGACAATCACCTCCCTCATCCTGCTAGTCCTCTTTTGATGCAGCCCAATACACAGTTGGCCTTCTGGGTAGCCAGGTGCAGGACCCTGTATTTGGCCTTTTTGAACTTCATGAGGTTCATACAGGCCTTCCTCTCAAGTCTGCCCAGGTCTCTCCAAATAGCATCCCAAGTAACCTGTAACACTTAGTTTTTAGATATGTGTGACTGTCCCCCTGTGTGTAGGTATCAATATTAGCTGGTGTCAGAATCCAAATTTACTACTCTTCTAAGCAATAATAACAGTATAAAATCCAGTAAACAAACAAGAAAGATATCTACTCAGTAGCCAAGATTATGGTGGCCTGAACAGTTATGCTGATGAACTTAAAATTCCATACCTTGATTATCATTAAATACATTGAGAGCTGGAGCAACTTCTGTAGCTTTCCACAAACGTACAGTGCCGTCTGCAGAACAGGACAGCAAACGCTGGTGTGTGCCACTGTAAACCAGACCCCACACTGCATCAGTATGGCCTACAAAAGCACCTCTTAGAACAGAAGGATCTGTGAACAAGAGACAAACAAACCACATTTCAAAACAAAAATTGAATTAAGTGAATAGTTTCATCTTGGTCTGCGCTTATGGAGAAGCCTTAACAAGCTAGTCCGTAAAAAAAACAACAAAAACAACAGCCAAGACAAGCTGGTCTTATCAGTATAACGGAGTAAATTATTCTATTATTCTTTAATTTCATCCGCACAAGTGGCATTCAGATTCCCAGTTTGTAAAAAAACTTAATAACAAAGTTTCAGTAGAAGAAATGGTATTAGAGATAATAAAACAGATTTTGAGTTTAAAACAAAGCTCACTCTCAAGGAGTCACTAAAGGTACATGTCAGTCTTTTTTCCAAAGGACAGCTTTGAGGCCAATTGTATCTGATGCTATGAGATGTGAAGAACATGTTAAAACAGACACAAGGCTGAGGCCTGTTTATAGCTCATAAACTTTAAAATATGCGATTTTATCAGTTTGAATACAATATTAACAGTTTTAGTCTAGACTTTACAACCTCTTTATCTCAACAGCATAGACTTGTCAAAGAACATTTATATATACATTTCCTGTCCTTCTTAGTATCACGGTTTAATCCTATACTTTTTCAACCTAGCTGTTTGCCAGAACTGTAATGAGAGCTCTTTTTTCATTTTCTTTTCAAAGCTCTTTTTAAGAAAATGAAAAATTCCATCTTCTCATCAACCAACATCAACATTAAAACAAATAATTACTTGAACTGGAGCAAATGTTCAATCTTCTCTTAATTTTTCCAAGAAATACTACCTACAAATTATACTATTTTAGCTACATAACATTAATGTCACTAAATGTGTCCTTTTGTCAGTATCTGACAACTGTGTACCATAAGAGTCGTAGGGGTCGATGTTTGGATTTGTTGTATTCCAGCCATGGATGAGGCCATCAGTTCCCCCACTGTAACACTGCTCACCATTACTGCTCATCACCACACAAAGCACTGGTCCACTGGAAGAAACCACATTCCAAAAATTTAACTATTAACATTTTCATTAAATGATAAATACTGTCAAATGATTCTTCAAATTTTCCTGTTAAATACAATTAATATACTGCATTGGCTGCAATGGAAATTCTGCATTCTCAGATCATAGGCTACATTACTTCCTACAATAGTACCCCAGCAATATTTGGTAATTTAACTACAGTCAGAACAATTCAGACATTTCATATTTTGAGATGATAAATTTTATTATTTTCATTTCATTTTTTCCCTTTCTAAAATTTGAAGATTTTTCCATGAAAACAATTCAGCAGATTTTAATTCATTGGACACAGCTTCATTCTATATATAGACATATCTGACAAAAAGGCAAGAGCTTAACGAATGGAATACCTTGAATGTGAACTGCATAATTTGTAGCTTTCTCTTTTAAAAATGGTAGCGTACCCAGTGACAGACAAAAATAGATGAAATTAAGTAGGCATTTTAAATAAAATGGGAATAAATGTACTGCATGGAACCACTAGTTGACATGGTAGAAACTGCTTTAAAAATTTTTGTGTCTGCTTAAAAACTTGTATTTCTCAAATAAGACAGTGTTCTTATCACTCACCTGTGTGCTCTGAAGGTATATATTGGCTCTACATCAAGAGAAGCACTCCTAAATGAAGAACAAGAAAATGTTAACATACATATGACCTTACATTATGCTTTACAAAAATGTGCCAGAATTAATAAGTTCTTAAAAATCACTGCTACCTCTTTCGAAATCTCCGCTACAAAAAATCATGTCGAAACAAGAAGTTGTGTACCCAGTGATTCTTTCCATTCTTTCAAGATATGATAGGATTTTCATTTGCTTGTCTGATTTATAGACCTTCAAGTCTCACACACCAATAAAAGCAGAAAGTACATCAGCGGTGGGGAAGGAGCAGAGTGCTATCAGTATCAGATGGAATGTTTCCTTGTTTCAAATCCCTACCCAAGGAAGGGGTCTTGTAACACCTTGCTTTTATACCAAAGCTCTAACACTGTTACAAATCATTTGAACTGCTGCTCAGGACTTTGCAAGTCAGGTGTTGGACTTTTTTTTTTTGCTTTTTTTTCCTTCTTCAAATACAAACTTCAGGACTACCACAGGCATTGTCCAGTCTTCATAAAAGGTATGATGCACATCCTTCACTACATTAGCCTAATTACAAATTTATTCATTTCCTCACATCCCTTCCAATACAAACGCTGTACACATAAGCCTAGCAACATCATTCTCAGTGTTTAATTCTGAACGTATTTATACATGCACATGAGTATACATTTACTTTTTACATATAGGCATGTATATTTATATATTTACAAACAGATTCAAGCACACTAGGAGGTCACAGACAAATATTTTTAATAATAAATTAGTTTCCCATTTTAGTCTACACACGAAATACATATATTCAAAAAAAAAAAAAAGGGAACAGTTTTTATTTTTGCATGCATAGATTTCTTCTCATACACTCTAATAGTCTCCATAACTCTCTAAGAGGTTTTTTTTTTTTTGTACTTAAGGGACAATTCCCATTGACTCCCAAGGACTACCAGATGAAGCCATATCTACAATTTTATTTAGATAAGTAAAATGCTTTAAGGAAGTAAAAAAAAAGATCTTACTTTTTTGCTGGGGCTGTTTTTTGTAAATTCCACATTTTTAATGTATGGTCTTCTGAAGCTGTTATTAGCACTGGCTCAACTGGGTGAAAAGCCAAACCTCTTATCCCATCAAAGTGGCTTCTTAATGTGAATTTGGGGTTCCAAGTCTTTCTCAGTGCATCCGTATTGTTTCCTATCTAAAAATAATAATTAAAAGGGGACATTTGTAATTAATCTGGAAGAGACAAGGAAAGGAATCAGAGCTTTAGTTTTCCATTTTCAGAAGATATTTAATTACCTATTTTTCATAATAACCTGTTCTCAAGTAACATTCCACTTAAAGCTCATCAGACTACTCAAAACAAGTATGAAGATAGAGATACTCCACAAAGGCAACAAGTCTAACTCTGCAGCAATGCATTCTGTGCAAATCTGAAGTCCACATGTCTACTAGGTTGCACAATTTAAAAGCACCTTTCTGACTAATACTGCTATCAACTTTGGTATTCGAAGGTTGACGTACCTATTGGCTCATTCATTAACACTGGGCTTGAATCAAGCAAACTGCTGTGCCTGAATATGTGAAGTACCACTGACATGTTATCTATCAAGCAAAGATCATCTAACAGAAATGGAGAGATGTCTAGCAGGGCAGAAAGGAAAACAATCTAACATGTTTACTTAAGGCAATACAAGTTCTGTGATAATACATGACAAGATGATCTTGCCAGAAAACAAAAAAAGGTGAAAAAGTCTTGGCTACATACTAAGAATGTAACTGGCAAGCACTAAGATATCATACACACAGAGATAGCTACTTGGCAATGAATGCATTTTACATAGATCCAATAAGAGAGCCTTAAAAAAATAAACAGTTACTTCAACATTGATCCTCTGAGCAGACTTTTTAAAATGCCAGACGGCCTTCTATGACTTTGTCAACCAAGATTCTCACAGTTAAATTTGCCCTACTATAATTACTGCAAACAATCCGTTAGTAAAACATTGACATAAACAATCATGCTTAAGATACAAATAATTTCACTACATAGATATCCTATGGATAATCCTAAATAATTGTCATTAACTTCCATAAAGAAATAACTATCATGAGACACTGAGAATCTACATTTTATTCTAGAATGTGAACAAACAATAGATTTAAGAACAAGAATTGTTTTCTTTTTATTTTTAATGTTATTTTTGGATTTATTAACTATGGTTCACTGAGGAGGTTCTACAGATCTTAAACAAGAAAGGAGGCATAGCAAAATGTGCGTTCAGTCTCATAGTATTTCTTAGTAATTATGTACTGTCTGTTCAGTGAGACTGCTCAGTTTCTTTGCCAGCCTACTGAGCTCAGCTGGCTCAGTCAGGGAACAGACAAATGCTGGAGCCTGTGCAAGGATGGAGCAGGACTGCAAAGTTAGCAGTGCTGTCAGATTTCCTGAAGATTGGCCAAGAAAGTCTGTAAAAAAAGGGTACAACACACACAGAGTATCCAGATAACTGTAGAATTTGCCTGCCTGAAGATAAGCATCTAGCACCTATTAAGGCGATGGACAAAACAGAACTGGCCTCCAGGTGCCATACCAGATGCACAGGTCCTGCATCAAATCCATAGACACTCCAGATTGCCTAAGAAGACACGCCAATACTGACAATAGTATTCACAGTTTGTCTCTTATTCAAAGATTTTCTTTCAAAAGAGTTCAATATGATACGAACTCCAGCTGTTGGAGTGGGTCCAGAGGAGGGCAATGAAGATGATCAGAGGGCTGGAGCACCTTCCCTACAAGGACGGGCTGAGAGATACAGGGTTCATCAGCCAGGAGAAGAGAAGGCTCCTGAGAGACCATATGGCAGCCTTCCAATACAGGATGGGGCCAATAAGAAAGCTGAGGAGAGACTTTTGATAAGGTCATGTAGCAACAGGACAAGGGGAGATGGTTTTAAACTGAAAGAGGGTAGATTTAGACTATTTAGACTATGATATTAGGAAGAATTCTTCACTGTGAGGGCGGTGAGACACTGGGACAGGTTGCTCAGAGTGGTTGAGGATGTCCCCCCCCCCCCCCGGAAGCATTCAAGACCAGGCTGGATGGAACTTCGAGCAACGTGGTCTAGAGGGAGGCCTGTAGTAGAAGGGAGGTTGGAACTAGATGATCTTAAAGGTCCCTTCCAACCCAAACCACTCTGTGACTCTATAATTAGCTTATAAATTGTGAAGTAGACTGGGGCAGTTTCACTCAGGAGATCAGCAGCAGAGATGGAGACAGATCCTAGTCCTGATGCACTATCTGTTCGGCCACCCCATCATTACTCCCTCTTCATTCACAAGACTCCCAAAAGCTCCAAGAAGCTCAGTTACTAACAGAACAGCTGGCCTCCTTTTCTCTCTTCCCACTAAAGTTACAACAGCGAGGTAGCCTGATGTTTTAAAAAGCACAGTTGGTGGGGAGGAGAGAGGAGGAGTCCACTCCAGAATTAGCACCTGGCTTGGTTTAATTGTTATGTCTGTGTCTAGTCTAACTATACAGTGCATACAACTTGAAAATTCCAGAAATAGCTGTGGTATGCAGATAGGATTACAAATATGTCTGATGTAGAAAGTTGAAGGCAAACAAGCAAGAACCTACTGCAAAGCCTAAAATCTCCAGTTTACTACACAATGTGTTATCAGTATATTAAATGCAGTAATTCTGTCGTTTAGATCCTCTTACATACAGAACTCATTCTATTATGAAGTTATGCAACAAATAAATATTTTAAGTAATATATTAAAATAATCTACACTACTAATTGAAAGCCATTTTTCAATTTACAGCCAGTCAAAGCAATGTTTGAAAAACCTAAACAATAAAATGAAGTAGGATAATACTGCTATGTTTTGGAAGAAAAGAATGCAGTAAACACAACACCGAGAAAACAGTCTGAAAACAGGAAACTGCAGCTCTTGAGAGAAAATACATTTAAAGACAGATCCACACAAAAATTTTAAACTTCACTGCCTGTATAATATAGAACTGACTCTATAAAACCTACTACATTTCTAGTAATCCTACTAAATCCTACCTGATTTTCAATTGGCAGCTAACAGAAGGTGTGAAGTGGTCCAAAATAAAAGCAGATTATATTATCTGTAAGCTATACTTACAAGGAAAACCAAAAGGGAAAACTAATCATTCATTTTGTTTCAGTAAAGATCACAACAAGAGCAAAGAGCTTTGCTAACAAATTTTTTTTTCCAAATGCCAACACTGGAAAAGATAAGGGGTGAGGTAAGCATGACTATGAATTTCTGATATCCAAACTTCACATAGGATTTAACAAGTGAACAAACAGAAATAAATACTCCCAGACATGCATGATAGTATGCAATAGGTAAAGAAATGCTAGATTCCATAAACAAAAGCTCTTATCTCAAGATGTAGAAACAGATTATATGCACACTTGATCAATTAAGTCAATACTAAGCTTCTGTACATATCACATCTTCTGAATGTATAAAATCAGAATCTAATTGAGTTTAACTGGTAAAAAATGAAATTTGTACATTAATTTACTGTATTTTTGGAGACAATGTTAGGAAAGGTTAACAAAATTTGAGTCAAGATTAGGAGAAGATATGAGATACTGAATCCTAGCAGAGATGTTTTATTTCATTGAAGCCCTGATGATTCCTGAAGAGTCACGTGCTCAGAAACTTGCATGTCTCTATAGCGCCACTGCAAAAATGTGTGTAAACTTAATATTATTAACTATGTAATGCATGTAAGAGAAGGGTTTGCTTGGAAGAATGAAATCTGCTGCGTATTAGAAAAAAGATATTTCAAATAAAAATTTGTGACATCCTTTGGCAGCATAATTTTAACAGGAAAAAGTTCGCTGCGGAATCTACACGCATATAACTTGCATATGCCTTCATCGAGTAGAGACAACAAGACATTGAGTTCCCTTTAATAACCACTTACATCATAAGCCAGTGAATCTGCCTCATTGGCCACTGTAAGGCCAGCCAGCTCTCCAAGACCCAGTTCATTTTCAAGGGTTTCATCTGTTCCCATAATGAAAGATTTCCCTGAAGAAGGAGGGAATGTTAAAGCTTCCACTGCAAGAAAAAAGAACAAAAAAAAAAAAACAACAACAAACACAAAACAAACCCTGAAACACAGGCTTATACAATGCTGATTTATAAAAGTACATATTTTCTGCTTTCAAAGTACTAAGTAGCTGAGTGCAAAAAAATGTAAGAGGATTACTCTACATACCAGTAAATTGTATCCTCTGAACATAATTCTTGCAGTTGAAGTGTGCATGCTCAAGACACTAAGTGTCATTAAGCACAACAGGAAAGACTATGCTACCATTCACACATATATAATGCAAAAGTAACACAGAAAAGATCAGGCCCCTCCCCAGCTCAATCATACTCCATAGAAGCAACAAAAATATAGCCAAGAAGAGTTGGTGGAAGCAGCTGGACTTCCTTCATAACACTGTATTCACATATATCCAAAAGCATGTCTACAGCAAGGCTTGTTTAGATGCACTACCACCTAACAGTGACCGAAAGCTACTTGTACTTCATTGCTATTTGTAAAATTAGTTCAACTGCCAAAGAGATTAGTTAGCATTGAATTCAATGTTTTACTAGCAGTGCCCAATCTTACTCATTTGCAGCTGTGAGAGCATGCCTATAAGCTCTCCATTTGCCATATCATAAACATATCCATAGGCAGATTCACTAGAAATGGAAGGATAAAAGGCTGTGAGTGCAGTTCACATACACGTCACCATAAGGCTCAGATGATACAACAGGAAGGAAGCTGTGCCTTTAGCAACTTCCATCTATAACAACTCTTCAAAAATATATATATCACAAAAAAGGACTGAATAGATAAAAATGTATTATCTTCTGGACATGACAGACTTTACCCAGTGTTGCACACCGTATGGGTCAACTTACAAGGGTTTTGCAGCAAATTACTTCCCAACCCCTCTACCACTCTTTTAATTCCATCATAAATACAAGCTTTGGCAAATGCTGTTGCTACCAGGGAGATACAAATAAACACCATCTCATTCTCAGCAGCTTAGTGTTGACGCTGCTAGGCTAAATGAGTTAAAACTGAACAAACTAGGGTTTACAGTGAACAGTCTGATTCATTCAGGCTGCTTCCCCCTAGTCTGAAGGCATCGAGTACAGATGCTATTCAATTCCTCTCCAGACCATTCAGCATAACTAACCCAATCTTCCTGATCTTTCCATTGTACTCCATACTTCTACAAAGTATGCTGTTTGCTTTCTATGACTTTTGAAAGAAAAGTCCTTCAGCTCCGCTGTTTGATTAAGTCTCTTAGATATTACCTTTTAATTACAAGCACCTCTTATCGTCACCCTTAAGTCTAAACTTTTGTTGTCTTCATTCTCTCTACAATGCAATACTCCACTCAGTACCCAATGCATACAGAATGTCAAACTTGGAAAGCCAGTAGTATTAAAAATAAACAAGTATGTGCTGAAAATATCAATAGGTCTCAAATTTATGAAAGAATACACAACTAGTAGCTTGCAACATCAAATTCAGACTAATAACAGTCAACTGTCCTCTTTTGTTTTCATCACTGCCTATCTGAGTCTCTGAATTAAAAACACAATCCTGAAAGGAAATGAGAATAGAGATTTACTAATATGGCTCTCAGTACATGTGAGAAAAGTTAGAAAGGAAACATTCAACAAAAAATTCCTACACTTCTCCAACTGTTGCTAAGTTACCCTCTTCTTTCATAAAGAAAATCACCAAGCATGAAGGAAATAGAACTACTGAGATCTTCAGTAACTATGCCACACACCAGAGCTTTTTATGCATCTTAATTATAATTTGGACAACTTACATTTTCACACTCACTGTAACACTGTGAAGCCAACGCCATGTCTTTCTCATTTTTCTAAATATATATTTACCGTCTAAATAAATAGCATGATATGATCTTTTATAAGTTTATATATCCTGATATATTAATGGTGTGTATTGCAGCAGTTCAAATGTTGATTCAAATACTTGATTGAGCAACTTATGGAAGCAATAATAATGAAGGAAATCACATGCTATGCTGCAAAGGTGAATGGCTTTCCATACAAGCAACTTAAGAACCTCATATTACAAGCCACAAATGCCAACTAAGTTTTTCCACCATGTTGAAAATATTCAACCAGGGTTTTTACTTAGGTTGGTGTCTTTACCTTCCTAATAATAACTGGAGGTGCCTGGAACATCTTAGAGGATACTCTAAGCAAAAGTAACTACAAACATCTACCCTTTACAAAAGTGTAAGCACATTTTTAATATTTACCTTCATCTGTTCTGTTTATCTCATGTTCAATCAGCCTTGAGCTACTGGGTCTAGATGAAGGTGCAACAGATGGCTGTAATGAAGGGAGATCATCGACATCTCTCAAGTTTGCAAGCATATCTTGCAGCTTCGACCTGTTGGGCCCTAACCAGAAAAAAAAACAAATAAACAAAAAATAGTTTATGGATAATGCATAATAGTGTTACTTATTGTACCAGATACAGCATAGCAGCACATGCAACAAAGGATCCCACCTTGCATTAAAATGTTATGACACACACAAGAAAAATGAGCACCTATTTGCAGTAATATCGAATTATCCAGCGTGAAATGAATTTATTGAAAGGAAAGTGGTAGAAGCAACCAAGAACTGTGAATGCACAACCTTCCCCACATTTATACATTCATACTGCCAACTGCATGAAATGATGAAGAATGCCTCCAACTGAATCACAGCAACAGTGATTGTATTAGAGTATTTACTTTTCCAAAACAATTGATAGCATTTGTGAATATTCCAGTATTTGTGCATCAGGTTCTTTGTGCAGCATATTGTTAACGTAAGATGATTATTTTCAATTTATTTGTGCAGTAGTGTAGGACTGTGGAACTATATCATCTAAAGGAAAAGTACATTAAAATATAAATACAACCGGATTCACTGGCCTACTTCCTGAAGCTACATATGGTGAAGACCCATGCCCTTCTTGACACTTACCTGTGCTTTGCTCCATCATTTTCCCACATCCCTGTTTTGACTGTTTTATATAGGATTGAGGCTGAAACATATCTTCGGTAGTTTTTCCTGTTGTAAGTTTAATTAAGAATGGGAAAATGTCTTACCCATAGTCCATTATGGTTTTCTTTCCTAGACCAGTAATAATACAGCTATTTTCAAGCAGCTTTAACATAGAAGTGTACTTTAATATATGTATGCTCTTATTACTTCACTGGAGCATTTACTACAGCCTTGCAAAATCAAGTTTATGAATGTAATTGCAAACTCCACTTTGTCCACCCTAACCATAATGATAGTTAATTGACTAAATTGTTTTTAACTCATTAGTCACAAAGATATTATTTGATTGAGGTAACAGTAAGTAGGATTTTGCAAGATTGCTTTACTACAGTATTTGGTCTACAATACAACAATATTATACTTGGTAGCAGTTCATCATCTAAACATGACTGTGATGAAGCTAAAGTTATAGTAACAAGCTTTTTTTTAGTTTTGTTTTGTTTTATAATTTAATGTCAAGATATTTAGTCCCTTCCTCTTCCCCACACTTCCTTCCTCACATTCTTCACCATGTGCAATGTAACAAATAGCTGAAAATGACTGCGACTTCCCAATTTTTCTGCATTGATGCCTATCCACCTATGGTTTGCCCATGGAAAGATGGAATTTCTGTTCTGTAGTAAACCATCTGGTCTCCCAAGATCAAAGCAATTAAATCAATCCAAAAGATACTATAAATGTACTGAGTAGTTTTCTTTATGAAGGAGCACTGAATGACCAAGCACTGCCATACATCAGAAATTTTTCTCACAAACATATAGAACAATTTTCAGTAATATCTACATCTATATGTAGTTGAATTTCAGTTTTGTTATCAAAACTTAATAGTAGTAAATAGTTGTACAAGAAAATAACTTCAATCATTTGATTAAATAATTTATGCTAGCTTAACCCTACAACTATCCACCCTGACATAATATAACACATCTGCGTATTTTGAAAATAACAGACAAGTTAAAAATACCGATTTTACTGAAGTCACATATTGGTACACCCTCTCTATCTTAACCACAAAGAAATTAAAAAAAAAAAAAAATTATGAATCACGAGCTTTGGTTGTTTTAGAAGTTATAACTTCGGTTGTCCAACTCAACTTCTTACTGAGTTGCAAATTCCAGTAACTTAAATGATTCCAAAGATGACAAAAATATCTGAGAAACTTGAAGTATGGAAATGATTAACTTTAACAAGTTTTTTCTGTGTATTTGATTAAGATTGATCTATTTCAGCAACATAATCAACTGCAAAGCAATAAGTAGCTCATGACACTGATACAAAATCTAAAAGCAGTCAGCTTCTAACAGTGATATGAGGATCTGACACCTTTTGTATCGTTGTGCATATCTTTTTGGAAATGAAAGTATCACTGGGATTAATAAGCATCTTCCCACAAGGAAAGAAACCTCTCTCATTTCTTACTGACTACATGCAGTGTTACTAATTTACATCATTTCACATGAATTCTCAGTAGGGTTAGATGCTTGAAATAACGCTACAAATACAGTGTTTCATTTTAAACACTTAATCTGAGTTCAAAATGTTTCAACTCTTAGTTAAGAAAAACATTGTTTCACAAAATGAATTTGCATTTCAAGAAAGGGAACAAAATAATTATAATACAGGGCTAGAAACTGTATTTCAGATACTGATCACAGTTTTTTTTTGTTTGGATAAAAGTATCCAATGTTTTTTAAGATTAGTTCAACAAAATGAAGTCAATAAATCCTATGATTTACAAATAAATGGATGGTTAGAGTTGCTTCCTATTTCGAGCCCTGCAGAACAAATTATGATGACAGCATGACTTTCATGTCGTGAATGTTAAGTACAAACAGGGGTAGAAATTAACCTGTTTTTTTCCTCTGTCATCTAACATGATACTCAAGACAGCTTCTATACGGCTGTTCAGTTTGCACACCAGACTTCAATTCTTCCTGTGAAACTGGAATGTTTTCAGCTAAGAAAGGGTTATGAAATTTTCTATATTAAATTGTGAAGTACTAAACCAATGCATTTTATAATTTACATTTCTGCAAAAATTTTAATTAATCCAACGCCTGTTCGGAAGAAACTATCTAATCCAACTACTTATCAGGTAACTTGATTGACTATCATTAATTTCAACCCCTGGGAACTGGTGAACAGGAAAGCAGTCAGGAGCAGCAAAGTAACAGAGTAAGTAATTTTAGGAAAACATTGAGAGAGAGATAGAATTAAGGGTGTGAAAGATGTAGGATTTATGATTTTAAAGTGCAATGTTTTCCACTTACTCTTCACCCCCTTTTTCCCCTTGCGCTCCTTTTTGTATTGTTCCTTGAGTTTGGTTATTACTCCCTGGTCGACATTCCAGGCTTCAGGCATGAGACACTGGTCTTCCTTTTCTAAACAAAGTGAAACAGATGAAACATCCTTTTTCAGTCATGTCACCAAGTGATCTCCAACTGAAGGAGGTAACAGCTGGTATTGGTATTTGCCTTATTTCACACAGACAGAAATAGTACCGAGCTCATGAAAGCTACGAAACTGCTACTCCCATTCCACTTTTATTTGCTCAGTTTTCTTTACAAGAAATTGAGATAAAATTTCACATGTCTAATTTCTATAACTAGATACACAGCTGTTCATAAAATGTAAGCAACATTTACTTCACAATACATCAGGACATTTCACTTTTTCTTTCCCCCAAGGAAAGAACTATTATGCGTAGAAAGAAGAGTTACGCTAAAGCTATGTTCATCGTAACTTTACAACTCAGATTTTGTGTCACTGTGTTTCAAATATTCATTTCATTGTCTCTGTGATATGTTATT
Source organism: Perdix hodgsoniae (assembly GCA_035772895.1). Lineage (NCBI taxonomy): Eukaryota > Metazoa > Chordata > Aves > Galliformes > Phasianidae > Perdix > Perdix hodgsoniae. The sequence goes on from JAPSGF010000039.1 coordinate 6,018,807, forward strand.
ATTTACACAAAGCAGCAGCCCATCTAAATCTTTGTGGAACATAGTATAGACATCACCAAGCACTGAATAAAAAGCACTGAAGAACCTATGAAATTTCACTAAAAGGAGACAGCCTGAGTTATTAGTCTTAGAAAAAACTACACAAACATTTTAATATACCTAATGAATAAAAATCACACTTTTTTAAAAAAGACCTCTTTCAAATTGCTTTTTCCAGGATATTACATAGAAAAATTATTTTCTACAGACTGTCCCCAAATATTTCCTACATGTCCACATGTTCTGTTCAACTTTACAAGCAGATCTTGAACTACTGTGCAAGTGCTATAGCATGTTTAATTTAAAAAATCAGCTGTCTGCTCCTGAGAAGCTTTAGAGTTAAACACATTTTACAGATTACTGTAACTGACTGGCAATGTTTAGGATCAAAAATGAAGCAAGGACTTCCTATGCTGCTTCTATATACAATATTGCTCAATACACATTATTGGTGCTTTATGCTACATTTAACAGTTTCTTTTATGTGAAATCAGCATCAGTGATTCGTAAAGGCAGTTCCTTGAAGAAGCTTATTCTTACATGCCATTATTATGAAAGATACAGACTGTGAAATAAAAATAACTGAAAAACCCGAAGGCCTGTAACTCAAAGAAAATCCTTCTAGAAATTGAACTATTTCTGATGACAATTTATTTTTAATGTTAGACATTTGCTCATTTTTTTACTCATCTGTCATCAATGAAAGTAAACAGAAACTCAATGCGTGAATCTGAGAACAAAAAAGTTCCTGCTGGCATACTAGCTTTTCAGTGACACAAGCAGTAGGTACACTTTTCAAGCATAAGTAGATAGACAGACCTTCAACTATGGAGAGAAGAAATATCAGAACAACTTAAAACAATTTATGATAAAAAAGAGCAACATTTCTAAATTCACACGGTGATCAAAACGCTGACTTCTGAATCTAAAAATATTGAGATGTACTCTCTTAGCAAAGAGGCTACCCACTACTGAACTAATAATTTGTAATCACTGTATTTGTAATAATTTAGAAATTTGGAGTTCAACTACAAGCTAGTAACTTCACTGAATACAGTATCTCAGAATTGTTAGCTCATGTGAGAGCCACTGCTGCCATGGTCAGTTTCCGTCAATGTTTCAGTGCCATTATAAAGATTAATTATCTCCCATTCATCTTCCACAGCTCCAATCTGTCCACATCAATGTGTAAAACTTTACAGAGAAGCTTAAGGAGGAAACAACCACTCATAAAAACATTCAGTCAGTTCTCTTCCTCCTTTCTCTTCCCTGTGCAGTGCGTTTATGTGGAATATTTATTGCAAGATAAAGTGGATCCTGCCATTTTTGGTTGCAGGACATGAACTTCAAGGACATAGAGAACAGTTTGTCAAATTTCACTTGGTGACTGGGGGGCTTGAACATACACACTTTTAATAACTTATAAATAGAAAATTTGAGAAACAGAATGAATCATTTTTTCCACATTGCTAGTATATAATTATATTTCAACTAGGTCAGTTCTTTGAAATGCATTACTTTCCGTGTCAAAGTTGGAGAAAGCAAAGAATGTTTGGAATTGTAAAATACATCTGTATCAGAGTCCCTCATTAGAAAAGGGCACTGGAAAAATCACACTGAAATTCCACTCATAGAACTGAAGTTCTATCTGGCCTATTACTATAAAAAGAACAGAGACACAAGGACTGGAAGCAAAAAGTTCCACGAACCCTCACATAAAAGCAGTATAAGCAAAACTGAGAACACCATATCACAAGAATCTCAATCTGGCAATGAAGGGATTTACTATACAAACATTCAAAAGGTGCTCCCATTATGACAGAGACCACAATCAACCAATCAGAACATACTCTTAGTGCATTTTCTTTCTCCTGATACATTCCATCACATTTCCTTACCCCAGTCTGTTCCATCTCCTGAACTTCTCGATTCCCCATCACCTTCATCTGAGGTAACCAAAAAGTCAAATTCTTTCAAAGCTTCTTCTGTATCTCTGTCTTCGCTACTGTCAGACAGCACTCTTTTCCTTACAATCTGAAATATGAGTAATGAAGAAAAAAAACTGAATTAAATGACATGATGTTTATATCTATCAGTACTGTCTTCCATACAAAATTGTAAGAGGAAATTTAAGAAGCAGGAAGAAAGTAGTAATTAATAAATAAACCTTAAATTAACATAAAGGTTCCCTTCAAATTTCGAAGTAAAAATGAAAATCACAATTACTTCCTGTAACCATCAATATTCAATCACTTGATAATGAATCTACAATGATGTATATGATTATCAGTCTTTTTAATACCAGAAAAGTACAAATCTTCTTTAGATAGAGATTAAAAAAAAATAAAATAAAGAAAAACAAAATAAATACACAAAGAACAAAAAACCCCAACACAATGCCATAGGAAGAACTTTAGCAAAGACAAATTGTCCTGACTATTCTGAAAATAACCTAACTCACCTCTCAAATTACTCTACTTACGGACCAAAAGCTTAGCCTAGAAAAATACCCAAGGAAAGTGCTAATTTGCTTAGGTTTGGCAAAAAACATTTCATCCTAATACGTCCTCAGACACTGCAATTATTTATACACAGTACTTCCATGTTTAAACTGCATTTTCCTAATCTAATTCTAAAGCAAATTTGGTAACGGGAAAAAAAAATAAATACATGTTTTAACAAAAGTCCTCACAGGATTCTTCTTGTAATAAATTTACTTCTTCTTCAATACTCAAAATGAACTAGCTGTCTTAAAGTTATTTGATTAACTGGCAAATTAACAAATTTGAAATAAGTAGGAAAAAAACTGTTTCTATAGAAAAAGAAAAATTACATAAATCATGTCCTTTGACTTGGAACCTTGCTATAAGTCAATGTGAAAATACTTCAGTACCTAGGACAACATCCCATAGTTCATGAGGATAAATGGCTTTTTCTCTAAATACAATGAACCAATTTCAAAGCCTAGAACAATACTAAGCACTAATCTTAACACTCCTGGCTGGTGTAGTGAACATACTACGTTATACATTATAATACAGAGGTGTCTCAGACAGTAGTTCACAGGTCATCAATTACAAGATCCTCCTTAAAAAAAAAAACTTTATAACTGATATTTTTAAGCAGTCATTCTTACAATTGCTCATAAAAATGATCCATTGTATCCACTGTAAGTTATGTCTTTTTAAAATTTTTGGAAGCATAATTCAATGAATAAATATTCATTCCAAAAAGAGGATAGAATTGAGTATTATTTGTGTGTATGTACTTAATGTGATCATTTGACCAAATGATGTTGCAAAGTATACACCATGAGGCAGGGAATCAGGCTCTGAGTGAATACACAGACCAGTTTATTAACCGCATTTAAAAATGTTTCCAGTTATACTTTTTCTTTCTTCAACAACTCACTTAAAACAAAGGTGGTATTTCAGTTCTGTACCCTACAAGCAGAAAATTCTCCAAGTGACTTTAAATATAAAATGTACTGAAAAAAGTTAAAAAATAGTAACAATTTAAAAAAGGTATCTGGTACTTTAAAAACTGTATCAAACATATATCAAAAGCACTGATTGGTATGAAATAGCAGTTCAAAATATGTCACTGCAAACTTCCAGCAAGGCAGATAGCAAAGCTTAACTTGTATGCATGAACTCCTCCTGTGCACACATGCTTGGACAGACCATCATAAAGATGCATTAATGATTTGCACGTGTACATACACAGTCATATACTTTGCATATAGGCATCTCATTAATCTCACTTTTTCTGTTCTTCGTAACTTTTTCAATTATTTTTTCCACTCACTGTTGCGGTATCAATGATTGTTTTCTCTCTTCCTTCAATATCTTCCTCATCTTCTTCATCGCTAAAGTCTGCAGCTGCATTTTCAAGGAACTTGAAGGTCTCTAGCAGAGAGGCAGAGTCAGTCAATTCTGGCTTCCTAAACAACAACAACAACTACTATGAGTCAAAAGAAACCATTACAACATCACTTTTGCATTTACCAGTCTGTCCTATTTTATGATGTCTAACAACACATGAAATTAAAATAAGCCTACAGGTAAAAATGGACTATTTATAGATAAAAACATTTGTTGCTTATAAACCTAAATGTTATCCATAAATTCATCTTATTACAACCGTTATTCTTTATCCAGCTGCAATTACCAGGACAGGCACTTCACAGGTTGTTTTTTTTGTTGTTGTTGCTGTTTCCCTTTTTAATTTTAGAAGCATTTTTAAGCACTCTCCAGCTGTTACATACCCCAAAGCTTTATCAATACTGATATATCAACACAGAAAGCTGTAGGAACCAAGGTATAAGTTACAGCTACACTAAGCTGGCCTGTCACATGTACCCCAGGGTACAGGAAAACTGCTGCTGCTCACTGATGTTCCCCATCTTGTGGGAAACAAACTCTAGATCTATCACCATTAACTTTTCTGCTAAATTTGCCAATATAAAATGATGTAAATGACTCTTCTGCAGATGTTAAAACTAAACAAAAGAGAAAAGAATGAAAACTGGGTAAAATCATGACTGCCAATACTGGCACAAACTCAAGGAGTATCTCTGAAGAGGAACTAAAAGAGCTGTCATATTAACAGCTGAAGAGGAAGAACTCAAGAAATAGAACTGTAACCATTAAATAAAATTTTAATAAATGCAAAATTAAAGCAATTCCAAAATTATTAAGGGTTATAATGTTTTCTATGCAGATGAACTTCTCTATCAGAGATACAGTGATGAAAAAAATACATTCAGTGTGAACTGTAGTAAAACCCTTTAAAGTACTTCTATGACTTTAAAACTACAAAGGAGACAAACTTTACTGTTGTTTTCTTACCTTTAACCAGCAGTTGATGTTGCATAGTTCATCACTACATGTATGTCATCTTGATTTTCACAACCACTGAAACCATAGAAGTCTCTCCCTCTCATTTAAGAATTATAGTTCTAAATTGTCTTGTACAGTCATCCCTTCTGACAGCAAGTGCCTTACTAACGCTGTATTTTGCTTTTGCTACGACCCATTTAAAAAGGTTCAATCAATTGACAGTGCTATACAGTAAGGCCTTGTAAACTTTCTGTAGTGTAAACACCTGTCCATCAGCCTTTTATTCCAGAGTTTCTTCATAACACTTTGCCAAGGCTTATTACAGGGAATATTCAAGGTCAAAAGCTCCGATGTGTAATATAGCGTGATAAACAAAACAATTCCTCCTTTATGCTGTCTCCACTCAATTATTTCTAGGCATACATGATGATCATTAGCAGAATGGCTTCTGTATAGCTCCAGTATGTCTGCATCTTCATCAGACAATTTGTCATCCTACTTTTTTACCCATCTGCATTGACTGAAAATACCTGTAACAATTTCACTTGCCACTATAAATTCCACTTACACAGCAGCATAATGTACAGTGATGTACTACTGTGCATTTTCACGGTCACTGGTTTTACCGAGTTTATTAATTCTTCTTTCCCTTAATTTAGATGAGAACAGTCTCAAACATGCTTCCAATTTGCCTTGCTTCTTGTAGTATTTTGTCTCTGACAAACCTGAAAGCACTATGTAATGCTGTTCTTTTTCCTCAAGTAATCACTGCACTGGCAGACTATAATGCTTCAATCTGTATAATCTATAATACCTAATTTGTAGCAATAATACAATTTCAAAGAAATCCTATGGGACTGCTATTTTACTGTTTCCAACACACAAATGTAATGTGCTTCACTTTAAAAATCTCTTGTTTTTTAGGCGTTTATGAGTCCTAGTCAACTTTTAGTCAACAAAAATGTCTAACTCCGATTGTTATTTCTCTTTTTATTTCCTTTGTATAAGGTGATGTGAAAATCTACTATGTAAAAAAGTAGTGATTGCTGATATAGAGTAATAACTGAAGATACACCAGATATGAACTAACTCCAATCACAGAAGAGAAAATTATAAATGAGAGAAATTGTTTTTATGAGTCAAATACCCTTCTATAGGTGAAAGTCTTTGTAGTAATTCATACATAAATTATTTTCTGTACTCATTTAATCTTACAGTGAAGTTGACAGTGACCACCAAAAGAGATTTTATCTTTTCATTAAGTAACTGGTTGGAATTCAACTACCTTATCAATTTTTACATAGTTAAGTAGTCAGAATACACACTAACCTGCGTATTGCCATTTACAAAGGGTAAAAAAAAAAAGGCACCTTATGCACTGGAATGCACAGTAACGAATCATACATTTCAAAACTTGTGTACAGTTCTGAAGTGTACAAAGTCAGCATAGTACAACAAAATATTATCTGTGCTAAAGCACAACTTCCAATAAAGTGTTTGTAAGATAACAACAACAACAAAAGAAAACAGAAGTGGGAAAATATTTAAATTATTTAAAGGCTCTACAGAGAAAAGAAGCTTCAAGCTCATATACAGTTTGACTGGCTATACTACACCCCTAATATATTTTAACAACCTAGTCAACAGTGACTCACAATGACTCATCTATGATATTTTTCATTTTTTAGTAGTACATAAGACATTACTGTAGATACTACCATCAACGCAAACATTTACAAAGACTCTAAAATACACTCGAGAAAATACCTGGGCTTAGCTAATTTGCCCTTTGATGACAATTTGAAGCTTGCTTGTTTCATTATTTTCCACTTGCTAAGTTGGTTTCTGTTATGGAGTCACTCACAAAGCAACAGAAAAACAGTGGCAAAAATATATTCTGAGACAGAACAGTACAATAAATTACTTTAAATTCCTCTCTAGAAAAAAGAATGCAACTCAACACTTCCAGAATTCTTGCAGTCTATAATACTTAGGAAAAAAAAAACACAAAAACATTAAATGGGTGAAAATAATAGTACAGCAGATTGAAAAGCAGGGACCAGAAGGGAACTGTCCCATTACAGGCATTAATGAGGGAAGACAATGGCAAGATTCAGGAAGTGATGCAAATACAGGGAAACTGAAAGAACAAAAATGCCTTAGAAAGGACAATTCCTCTTTACCGGACTGTCCCAAATCAAAACATAAGTAGGGAAGAACGTCACTTTCAAAGTGGTGCTTTTTCCTTCTTCCTTAGTCTCACTGTATAAAGGAACACTGCTGGAGAAGAAAAAGCCACCTTCTTGAATGTTTCATTCCAGCTGGCTTACCACTTCCTAACCAGATCTAAAAATCATTTAACCAACACAGCATTCTCTATTAATCAGGCTTAACTCTCTGTGGGCATCACATCCTCCTCTCCTGTGGCCATATCCAAAGAGGCAAGGAAGCCCCTGGGCAGAGAACACCTGCTACTTGTGCCTGTGCACCTGTGAGTAGAGTAGGACTAACTGCTCATCACAGGTGTAACAAGCACAGTACTGCAAGGATGTAAAATACAGCTGCATTGATGCTGCAGGGCTCTCCACCTCAGTACTAACAGATGGACAATATGCAGAGAATTCCTCACACAGGGAATTTCTGATTCCCAAAGATAAGATACCTTCTTTCCTGTTTAAAAAACAGAATTCTTGTTATTATATGGCCTGGTAACTTCAGTACTTACCTCCCTTAAAGCAATGTAAACCTAAAATCACTTGACTATCTTTATCCTCAGAAAAAGTAGCTAGAATTTTCTGCAATTGTGACCACACTGAAAAATCTTATTCTAACCCATATTTTACATGCTGTTTGATAATACAGATGTGTCTCAACTCCTTCATTTCTTTAAAATTAAAAATAACAATAATGTCTTCCCTTGAAATGAAAGAAATACAATTTGTGGATGCTCCATGTGTATTATTGAAAGCATGCTGGGATCTCAGTGGGGCAATGCAGCCAACTCTCTGCTTTCTCCTCTACAATCACAAGGCTCAGAACAAGCATTTTGTGTAAAATCCAGTTGGCCCTGATAAGGAAATAATAGCAGCTTAAAAAAAAAAAACAACACAAAACTGTAGTGTTGAACTGGCTCTAACATTTAACATTCAGGATCTTAAAATCAACCCTCTGGTAGATTTTGTTTTCTTATTATGGGAAAAGTAGAAGCCATAACTTATATGAAAAGTGAAAACATGAGGTAACTAAATAGCACACTGATGACACCTTTTCTGCTTCTAACAAGACCCTGATGTTTCATGCTAGAAAGCCAGGTTTAATTCAGATTAAAGCCAGATTACAGCTGTGTATTTTCTTCATAACAACACTGTCTATGTTTCTGTCATTATTTTTTTCCTCTCCTGATAGTGACTCTGGGGAGTTTCTGTGGTCGTGTCCTTGGAGAGTGCCACAAACTTCGCCCACAAACTGCCTGGCCACAAAACCTCTAATTGCCTCAGTCCTATCCACTCCCTAGCAGAAAAAGGAGAGGAAGATTTGCTGGATTGATTTCATTTTTGTTTGATTGGCTTTTAGTCGAAAACGTACACAAGTTGCCTTAAATAAAAACAGATTTTATTGACAAATTCAGAAGCAGGAAGGAATACCACAGTATAAAGTTAAATAAACACGGGTTCAGCTGAGGCTGAGAAATGTTTCCAGGACCTGTACAGGAGAAAGCTCATCATGGCCCAGCATCTGAAGAACTGTTAAGTGAATTCTCCCTTGAGCCACTTTTTGTTGGCTCAGGTTTCTCTCACTATCAAAACACGATAGCACAAAGTCACTGTTTTTATTAATTTCCCACTGAATTATTTCACGTTCTAATACAGTCTTTTCAACATGGCTAATGGAGTCCTTTCGAACTGGATGCAGTAAATAACGGCATGCAAATTCAAATATTTTCCTATGACAGTAGTCTTTACAGAACAGTTTAAGAAATCTTGAATACTGTGCAAAAAATCTCGTAATATCAACACTAATATCAAACTAATAATTTATAAACTTATGAATGATTATAACCATCAAGATTAAAACACATAGAGCACTGGACAGACTAAAAAGTCTGTCACACCCTTTAAAACTTCTTACAGATTCACACCACACGATGCAAGAACCAGAGCAGTACGTGCTACAACCAGTAAGCAACACTTACAAAATGGTTTGGATGCAAATTGGAATTGTGAAAAAATTCCAGTGAAAAAAGAAAAACCTTGTGCCTTGTCAAATCTGGTCAGATGAGTATACTGTGTGAAATAAAAAAGGTTTCTAAAAGATAAATATAATTCAGCGTTTAAAGAACTGAAGTAACGTTAAAAAACTCTCTCTCTATTCACCACCCCTCTTATGGTCTCTCTCTCTCTCCCTGCACAACTTCTGTATCTTTCTCCCCATTCCTTCTGTGCCATGACTCACCTGACAATTTGTTAAAAGTGGCTAGGTCTGGCCTAAACCACATATCTGTTGTCTGTTAGGTCACTGCAAGACTGGGGCAAACATAAATGGGAAAGAAATGGGGAAAAAGAAAACAAAAAACAAAGAAACAAACAAAAAAAGAAACCCAATTACAGTAACACAAACAGATCTGGGATTTTTTTTTTCTATTTCAAAAACTCAATATTCTCTTCTTGGAAATCTTTTTCATGGCAGTTATTACCTTGGGTAGTTAAAAGGAAAAATATTTTCCTAAATAAACCATTTTATAAGCAAGTTAACACACAGCATTCTTCAGCCCATGTGCAGTAGTTTCATTACATGTGTTAGTGTTAATAGAATTTAGAGATGCAAAAGTTATTAAGGCCTTCTGGTACAGAAAGACATTCATTTGTTGCAGTCTTAGGTGGAATGATCTGTTGTACATTACAGATATAAGGTCTTCAGAATGTTTTCTTCTAATCTTCAAAAAGGTCTTTGGATCTGCTCTCAAACATGTTACTTTGATGTTTTAGCAAAGTCTATGTAGTGGAAGACATATACAGTTCAACAGAAAATCTGAGCAGCAGATCAGTGTCAGAGAGAAGCTGATATGTCATTCAATTTTTCTTTAAAAATTTCTTTTGGCTACTTAAACATAGTTCTAGACAACCAACGCTTAACAAAAACTCAGATAATTTATCTATATTGTTTTTACATATGTACACATGCACATATGCATATAGATACAAATGTATTATTGGCATATCTTTGTTCCTTTTCCAGTTCTATTCCTCTTTTATATTTGCTTCCATTCATATCAAGCAATAGTCAAATACAGACCTTCAAGAAGGTAAACAAATCTGACTGTTTAGGTTTCAATCAATAAGATAAAGCTATTAAAAATGAGGTAATAAGTGAGCCGACAATACTTAAATACTCTCAAGTTTTTAAGGCTACACATGACATTTGCAGGCAGCTTCATTTATGTTTCAGTTTGCTAAGGGAAAGCACTCATTTCTCCCACTGCGAGCGTTAACAATTTCAACCATTATTATAAAGTTATTGTTTTAGTATCTATTTTTGAGTCCAATCATGCCAAGTGGTACTTATCTTTTGTAATGCAAGTGAGCTGATTTGAAGAAACTGAAAACAGATGCCCTTTTAAATTCCATGAAATAAGTGGAAACAGGACTACATCTATTTCAGGTTATCATATTAACATTTCGTTTATGGAATCAAAATCTTCCAGGGTGCACTCAAAATCCACATGATGTCTTGACTGCTAAAGTTTTCATGAGGATCTGTACATTAGCAAATAAATAGGCAACGTAAGAATACAAATATTTGCCCACAGATGTGGCAGCTAGTAACACACAAAAACTGAGGCGACATGATCTAACTATAAGAGAAACTGAAATGGGTTTAGAAGGCTTTCAAATAACAGCAGTTATGTCACTGTTGTACCAAAAGAAGGAAAAAAATAGTATGAATAGTTTTCTGATGTAACTATAATGTTCTATGACATGTATGATGGTCGAGATGATGGGGAATGATGGACAAGATGGCAATTTCCTAAAATGAATGAAAATTATCAGAATTCAAGTTACATATTATCTGTTGTCAACCAAGATGACTGACCCAAGTATCTGCATTGAAGTAACTACTGTAAGCTTAGCCATACTGAAATTACCAGCAATCACCTTCACATAACCACTCCTAACATTCTCACAAGCATCTCCCATAAAAAGGCTTGGCTACTACCAATACAAGAACACAGTGTCTGAACTCTGGCTGTTGAAGCAGGGACACAAGTGCTGGTACAACAGACTTGACTTATTCAAGTCTGTCAAAATAGTAGTGAATTGAGCAGAGGAGGAATATCCTCCCTGCTCCATTAAGTATATGGATTCCTGGTACCGGAGGAAAAAAAAACAAACAGAGCTTTATGCCTAGAGCAGTCAAAAGACAGGCCCAAAATTAAAATAAATAAAATAAAAATTAAAAAATTATAAAGCATGGGTGTATCTAACTGTCAGAAGTGCTGTAGATCACAGACATTCCTGAATAAGGCTGAAGAATAGCAGCAATCACTGTACACAGCTTGATGGGCTTACGCAGAAAGCATGCTAGAACCATACAGTGTAAAGAAGCAAGACCCTTTTGTTCTTCTATTGAAATTTTTTTCCATACAAATTTCTTTTTTGTCCTCTACCACTTCATTTCACTAAGAAAGTATTGGTTGAATACCAATGAACAATAAGCATAAAAAAGAAAAATTTTGTTTCACCATTTCTGTTATCTCCTCTCTCCACTCAGAAGAGGTAACCAGATGGCAGCATGAAAACATCAAACATCATTTTTTACTTTCTACAGAATTTATCAAATGAGTGTTCAATTGTACAGAAGGCAATTTAGCCAATCTTTCTTTCTGCAGTTTACACTGCTATATAGAGAAATTCTTAAGAACATCTCAATCTAACGTGCCTTCCATTTTCCTGTTCATGCAACATATCAAAGCATCCATTTTTCATTCAGTTCTTCACTGCCATTTTCCCCTCTCTGGTACATTATCTTCATCACATTCACCCACAATCTTTCCAAATTCCTATTGATTGTATCTTATCGTTTCGTTTCTCCTCAAGCTTTCTTCCTTCATTCCTTGAACTTCACTTCTCACATCCACCCTCCCACATAAGCCTTTTTTTCAAAAGACTTTAAAATACAGTCTTAGCTGTATCCACAGTATTACGCATTTCTTCTAAGACCAAACAAGTCAATGTTCTCTGAGCTGTATTTTCTCAGTTTAACACAACTGTTTCTTAAGAGGTTAGATGGACTTTCATGCATTTTACCCAGCACTCTGATCTTAAAAGGTAACTAAACCATTAGCCTCAGACTTACTAACCAGTATTTGATATCAATTTTCATTAAATTGATTGAACCACAACATTTGCCAAATTCCATTGGCTTCAGAAGCTTATAGTCTTCTGTGGTGATAGAAAACCCTTCTTCCACAAGGTGTATCCATGCAGCCATGTCTCACCCTCAATCTGCATTTTATTTTGCAACTGACCCACAGAATCACAGAATGGCCAGGGCTGGAAGGGACCTCAAGAATCATGAATCTCAACCCCCCTGCCACATGCAGGGTCACCAACCTCCACATTCAATATTAGACCAGGCTGCCCAGGGTCCCATCCAACCTGGCCTTGAATGACTGGTGGTGCTGACAAACACATATGGCTTTATACCTCTGGAGATTGCACTAAGCTTTTGGGTCTGTTTGATTTGGTTTGTTTTCTTTTTCCCTTTTGTTCTTCCAATCTTTCACTGCAGCTGTCTTTCCTCTCCTAACACCATAAAACTGCACTCGCTCACTGTAGCCCTTCCAATCTCACAAGCTAGCTGTGACACTCCAATTCTCACCCCATTTTATATGTACAGCAGGGATAGTGAGAGGCTGCTAAAAGAACAGCCAAGCTTTTCTCCGTTCTGTTATATAGCCTGGCATTATTGAGGTTGCTTAAAAGAGTGCTCCTACCTCAAGACTGTAAGCCACAATGAAGCCGAGCCATCTAATTTTTTTGCACTTTTGGTAAATAGACAGAAATAATGTTGAACTAAGTTTTTGAACACGCAGTAACAATTCCAGTTGGAATCAGGAGCAAGTCACCGATTAAATACCAATATTCTTCAGAAAGAAACCAGTCTGTACAAGTAGTAAGTAATGCTGATAATCAGTGAGGCTGCTAAAGTATGAGCTGAGTAACACCTCATCTCTTTTCTGATTTTCATTATGTCATAAAGCTGCATTTTCACATTTCCAAGGAAAGTGACAGTACAGCTGAGAGAAGGTGAAAGTGCCACATACCACAGAAATAGTGAGGTATAATGTGTATCTAATAGCACAAGAGGAAATGGCAGGTAAGTAACAGGCAGCCTCTGCTAGGAAGAAAGTCACAGAATGCCTCCTGCATTAAAAGTTCAAAGAGATGTTCAGAAAGTGCACTTGAATCACAGAGAAGAATCGTAGTGAAAGCCAGTCTTAAATTCACCAAGGATTTTTGGTAAAATCTCAACTTTTTCCTTTCAGTAAGAAAGTTTTCAGCTGAAATCCACAAATGCAAAATAACCCATAAGGACTGACATGACTGTTTTGAATGAGATCACTTGAAGATTCTTCCAGTTTAAAACCCAGGAGTCAAGTCTCACATCATGTATCAGAATGCTCCCCTAATCTTTCTAATACATTCTTCCATTTTAGGCTTTACAAATGAGCTGAAAGCAATCTTAGAGTGCATGTGCCTGAAAGCCTTTACGTTGACAATCTTGCATAGCCACAACAGAAAGAACTACTTTCTGCATCAGTGAGTATCCTCAGATACAGGGCACACTACTAGTGTTAAAAAAATCATCTGATATTCTATCTACACAGAGAGGAAATATACAGGAAATAAAAATATATTAACAACTTCTATATTAAAAAAGCACTGTCCAATCATTTTCTCCATCACATAACTACCTTATACATATCCAATTTATTAAAAAAAACAAACAGATTTCAATAATTTGTTTCTGAGTATAAGAACGGGAGCTTTATCTATCCATTTCCTTGAGAACTGACTCCATCAGAAACTGAACTAAAATTGTTACTGTAATTTATCAAGCATTCCCTGTTCTTCAAAAACAAAGCCACTGCACATAAACGACGCAGCTTGTCATCTATGTAGCTTGAGGGTTTCTCATGCATTCAAATTTTCCACCTCACAGCATTAAATTTAATTATGTAACAATGAACTTCTGTCCTTAGATAACTTATTGGCCCAAAATTGCTGGAGCTATCTGCTACAATACAATTTTACAAATGCTTTTTAAAGACAAAATGTGTCATGTAGCATTATCAGTCTTTAAAATACAAAGATCTTGAATTTTGCCACATTAATTAGCACAGAAAAGAGGGGAGAATCTTTGAAGAAAGCTATGCCTATTGATGACAGCACAAGCCACTGGGAACAGTAACCCCACATACTGTTCAGACAAAATTCTGCATAATTTCCCTTACTTGTCAAAGATTTTAAATACTGTACCCTAAACAAGAAAAAAAGCAGATTGCTTTCTGAAAACCTCTACATTTAAGTTTACTATTTAATTTTCCTTTTAAAAAAATGAACAAAACCTCAACAAACAAAATCTGTTTGTGGGGAAAATGTAGAAAAATAAAAAAATAATTAAAAAAAAAAGCTTAAAAGCAAAAGTAAGCACAACCTTTTACTATCCCCATCTGACTTTTCATAGTAATAGAGACATTAAAGAAGATAAATAAATTATATTTATTTCAATTACATTTGAATATGTATATCCATTAGGGGAAAATCACGACCTTACAGAAATCAGAGTACAATAAGTAAACTTGTTTTTCCAAATCTGATCAAAACGTCCTGTATTTCACACATATATTATCACATCAATGTCAGCACACATCGAAAAGCAAAGCCTCTAATCTAAACAGTAAAGTTTTCAACAATTCAAATAAGTTGTTAACTTGAAACAACACTGACCTCTGATCACATACAAAAGGCTTGATTTGCCTTTGTGCTGCCACGCAACCAGAAAAATCAACAAACATGCTGTTTTTAAAGATGTGAATATTAGAAGTTTCTTCCATATTTACTGCTTAACGTGATAAAATTAGTTTAAATTACTCTAATCTTCTGTTAGGAAAAGGTTTTTGAAATCTCAATTATCAAAAATCTGTTCTACATCATTAATTGCTTTAAAGAAGAAAGAGAATACTGTCATTATGATACTTACCCAATCATAGCGTTTTCTTTAATTTGGCCCTCTGTGCCATTTACCATAGGTTCCTGATTTCTGTTTTCCTTCTCTGAAGCATCACTTGAGAGGCCCAATAAAGCTCGTACTTGTTTTGACTTCACATCCAATATTGTGTCAGTGTAACCCACTTCTTGTAGATACCTGTAGGAACAGAACTCATGCTAATTCTTCATGCACATCTTACTCATTCCAAACAATAAATGACAACTTCTCCCTAAACTCATCTTCTGCATCTAAGCTTAGCAAAGTATGGTGCTGTGCTAATGAAACATGCTTATAAATCATCCTGTACCAGCTGCAGAGGGATCGTCTCTTGCTGTACCAGCCTCTACAGTCACTGAGGAAAAAAATCAAAGAGCCTAGCAGTCAGAGGTTATACAATACGTTATTCATTCATTTACTAAAATGGATGGAAAAGCACTTTCAATTAAAATATTTACAACTGGCTTATAAAAATCACCACAGTTGCATGTACAATATAGCCATTTTATTCCTCAACACATGGAAACTACACATGAAGCCTTACAAGAAGTTGGAGACATGTTCCTACAAGAATGATTAGAATCCTAGGAAAACAGAAGGAATAAAACCAAATTCTGTAGCTATGGCTACTAGTAAGGATGGTTATTTATAATGCAGCAGTTTTGATAAAATCTGTGCCTTGTCTTCTTCTCACTCTGCAATTTATCTGAAAAATATTAATTTGTCTGGCATGTACGGACTGGGCAGCAAAAACCTTAGACATTTCGTACAAAAATATCAAGGTCTAAAGTTGGCTCTTTCATCAATGCGCAGAATTACCTTTGTAAAGATCTGTCTCTGTTCCTTCCTCTACAAAACAAAGTTAATAATGCTATCTTCTCAAGAATACTGGACTAATTAAGTAGTCAATAATGCGGATGACTCTGAAGAGCAGAAATGCTATTTTACAATAAAAGCTGTCACAAATCAAGGACGTGGACTTTTCCAGCAAAAATATCTTCCCCCAGTTATTTCATGATATCCTCTACATAAATGCATCTTCAGAAGAATACTGCCTGATGGCTATATGAAAATCAAACCAGACATCTATGCAAAAGAGAGTCTGTCAGTAATGAACTCTATTCAGCAACATACAACCTATGAATTACACCAGGAGGGAAGGACTTGCCTTCAAATCACTCATCCAAATCAAGATTACTTTATGTTTCTGCAACTTAAACGAAAAGATAAGGGTTCTTGAAATAAATAAATAAATAAATAAAGTAAAAGTCATCCAACAGACAAACTGGACAATTTTAACTTTTGTATAATTCAATGGAAAGAGGCCCATTCCAATAAGCGCTAGGCAGTCTTTACCATCTCCCTCCCCTCTCATGTAATCCTTGGTAACCGATAAAAACAGCTAGGTATCAAAAATTCTGCTAATTGGTTAGAAGACCATCGAATCCAGCATTCAGCTTAGAAAAATGAAGCTCACGCATGGAAAAAAAATGCACAGGGTGACCCTCATAACAGGTCTAGTAAGAGACCTCTGTGTAAATTGAGGGCTGTAATCAAGGCACAAAAAAAAAATAAAAAAAAAATCCAACAAACACCACCAAAGAAGTATGATCAAATACTCTGGAACTGGATAACTCATTATGAGAAGAATTCAAAAACTGACTGAGATTAACAGACATTTGCTTCATTAAGATGAATCAAGAATTAGAAAGCTTTTAGTCAAAACTTCCTAATGATTTCTGTACATAAAGTAGACCAAAACAAGTTATATTCCTCTGCAAGCCAGGCTGGAGATTTATTTTAGATAGCCCTTAACAGAATTGCATTTTCTTTTTTAATTGCAAAAAAAAAAAAGTAAGGTGTCACGAGCCACTGTACTCCCAAGCAGACTGTTTTATTATACTCGGTAAAAGAAAAGCAGATGAGATTGTTTGATTTCATAAGGTTCCCAACCTGAAGTTCTGAAATATTAAAATTTTTCAGAAGCCTAGGAAAAGTAGGGCAGAAAATGAATGAACTTCAACATACTAACTTTTCTTGAAAGAAAATTTAACAGAAAAATCAATTACCACTATCATCATAATTCATTAACAGATACTTTTTCTTGCATTCATTATTCAAGTTCTTTACTCAAACACTTACTGTCTTAGCAGCTGTCGTCCTTGTTTCCATATTAGCTGACTATTCTGTTGTGGCTGAATCTCTGTTTCATTCCCTTCATCTGGAAAAGATTATTTAATTAAAAACAGCTTTTCTTTGTCTGACGTTTTAAAAATATTCCCCCTCCCTTGACAAGATAAGTGTAATTTGTATTAAAAGTATTAGGAAAGATTGGGTAACAACACAAAAATTCCAAGCACCAAAAATCAATCAAGAAAGAAAAAAAATCATACAGAATATAGCTGTTCTATTGCTGACACACAAAAAACACAGATCGTCAACTATGTACTTTACTACATGAGATCAAGTTCCACTAGTCATCAGTACCTTCTTCCCTTTGGTCTCACATCCAAAAGACCCATCTTTCTCCTTTTTCTCGAAGGAAACACAATATCATAAACAATTTGGAGTTCCAATATAATTACTGTTCATAATTCAAGTTGCAATACAAATATCTTTAATTGCTAACAATATCAAATGCAACCATGATAGAACAAGGGGGGAATGGTTTTAAAATAAGACAGAAGAGGTTTGGGTTAGATATTAGGGGGAAGTTTTTCACACAGGGTGGTGACGCACTGGAACAGGTTGCCCAAGGAGGTTGTGGATGCCCCATCCCTGGAGGCATTCAAAGCCAGGCTGGATGTGACTCTGGGCAGCCTGGTCTGCTGGTTGGCGGCCCCGCTCATGGCAGGGGTCAATAACTAGATGATCTTTGAGGCCCTTTTCAACCCAGGCCATTCTATGATTCTAGAATTCTATCTGTAGTATCATTTCCATTTATAATGTATCGGTAAACAAATTACCTTAATATTTGACCATACCCATCAAAACTACTCATATCAACTTTAAACTCACCAGTTTTATATTATTGTTATGGAAGAAGAAAAAGAAAAAAAGCTTTATTTATTAATCTAAGAAGCTGTTGAAAATTTTCCATGTTTTCCACAGTCATTAATCAGAACTCAAACAGCACTACTCTGGGAAAATCCACAGAAAAATTATATGGCTGTTCTGGTGAGAAACCTACCTGAATGCTGGAAACAATAGCTACATATTTTTCCATACATAGCTTCATAAAACTTCTTTTTCCCCCCTTCTTCAGGAAATAAAAAGACACGTTCTCCCAAGATAAAAATATCTTGGCTTATTATCTACAAAAAGCTCTGTGGTAAAAACACTGAAGGATGAACAAAGTCTTCTTTCGTAAACAAAAATTAAGAACCAGAAAAGCTTGTGGTATAACCATATGAATAATTTGATAAGTGATATGGGAAAGTTACTGAACATACTGGGAAGTCATTCTTCTTTAAACAACTGAACTAAAAAAAACAAAAACAACAAAAACATCAATACATCCTCTAACAAAAAAGCTACCAAAGATTAATCAGAATTCACATGTAAGGGGACCTATACGCATTTTCACAGAATCATAGAATCACAAGGTTGGAAACGACCTGCAAGATCATCTAGTCCAACCGCCTTCCCATTCCTATTAGTACCACAAGCTACTAAACCATATCTCATAGCTCCTCATCCAGGCGTCCCACTGCCAGGGACGACGACTCCATCACCTCCTGGGCGGCCATTCCAGTGCCTGACCACCCTCTGAGAGAAAAAGTTTCTCCTAAACCTCCTCTGGTACAACTTCTGGCCATTTCCTTGGGTCCTACTATTTGCCTGGGAGAAGAGGCCAGACCCTTTTTCATCATAACCTCCCTTCAGGAAGTTTTGAAGTGCAATGAGGTCTCCCCTGAGCCTCCTCTTCTCCAGACTAAACAATCCCAGCTCCCACAGCTGCTCCTCATAAGACTTGTGCTCCAGACCCCTCACCAGTTTCACTGTCCTTCTCTGCACTTGTATTTTATCTATCTCAATATTCACAAACCCATTTAATAGAAACCATGGGAAATCACCTCTTGCACAATGATTTCCTGACGACTACTGAACACAGCTGGATGCAATACACAACTACCAAAGCTCACTCTATGTAAGAGTTAATATAT
Organism: Perdix hodgsoniae; assembly: GCA_035772895.1. Lineage (NCBI taxonomy): Eukaryota > Metazoa > Chordata > Aves > Galliformes > Phasianidae > Perdix > Perdix hodgsoniae. Next base: position 6,038,122 of record JAPSGF010000039.1, read on the forward strand.
AATGGAGATAAATCTGCCTAAAAATTACTTTTGAAAGTGAAAACCCTTCTTCTGAAGGCACTGTTAAGCACAGCTGGAGTCAAGAACTCTATTTTTCCGAGCCTCTGAACAAATGATTGATGGCAATATTGTGGTTTATGGATGAGTACTGAAGGGACTTTATTATGTCTATTCCCACTGCTTCTTCTGAGTGACATATTTCATCAACCATCATTTCAGCGTTTCTACAAACCGTAGTTGAGCTTTTATGTCAGTAATGAACTCATTCTTAATAAATTCTTACCAGAATCATAGTTTGGTGGCTTCATATCTCCCTGATTTAATTCTGTGCCGTATTTCAATTTGTGATATTTAGCCCTGAAAAGAGGTGGGAAAACAAAACAGAACAAAAATATTAGCACATTTAAAGGGTATGAATAGACACATAAATGTTGTTTGTCCTTATTATAAAAACCACTTCGTCTTTCTAGGATAGGTACAAAACAAAACAATGAAATTCAGCACATCATTTTGCCTTTTCTTTAAACAAACAGCAGCATTTTGGGTCTTTTTTCTAATCAAAAATTTCCCCCTCATTAAATGCTTGATAACATCAGTTCAGCATAGTAAGATTAGTCATTCCCACTCACATTCTAATCCATTAGTAACAGAGTTAGGGGTTTTTTTTGGTTGTTGTTTTTTTTTAAATTGGTTCCTCCTTGCAATGCAACAGTTTTTGAAGCCTTTATTGCTCTTTCTTAATACAAGAGGATAACCTAGATTACATGGTCTCGTACACCATGGGTCCTTAAATTTATTTCATTACTAAGCTGGACTAAGATTTCATCTATCAGAAGATTTAACTGTGCATCACAGGCAGAGACTAGTGAAAATATAGATGCAACAAAAGCATAATGCCTAGACAAAGACAGCTGACAAACAGAAAAAGCAATAGACTTTTGTGCGTATGAAATGAAATCCCAATGCAAAACAAAACTGAATTAATTACAATGAAATAGTATAAACTCAGATTGCTGAGCAAGATGCCATTGAGATAGAAAACAAATGAGAATGCAGTGACAGAGCATTTAACCTGGTAAACCCATCTTCAGCTATGGTTAACTTCCAGTTTAAAGGAAGGGGGAGGGTAAGGTAGCAAGCTGTCCACTGGGAAAAAAAATATCTAAACTCACTCTAGCAGGAAGTGCAAGATTTATTATTAGTAACATTCTTATGGTACAGCTGAAAATGTCACAAGCAGGAAAGTCTTCTTCTTTCTAAAGTATACTAAGGAAAAGACTGAACACAAGGATTAAGAATCCCAGTCTAGAAGGGGAAGTCTTGATCAGCCACTATCACATATTGAAAACAAAGGGCATGAAAGGTCTCACAAAATGAATCTTAATTGTTATCTTTCCACATTCTTTGTATGACTGACTTATCTCCTTATCATATTTATATTTCTCTAGTCCTTCAAGTAACAGATTATCTCCTGCCCATCAGACATGTTTAATTTCTCCATTTCCTCAGAAAGCACATATTCTAGTTATTAGCCGCTTGAAATTGGCCCTCTAGCACTCTTGCTGAACTCTAGTTCACACAATGCAGCAGTGAGATGCTACTGCCACAAAAGAGAGCAAATGCAGTATTTCTTCTAGCAATAAGAAAACAGAGAAAACAAAATTCCTCCAAACTTGGCGCCATCCACTTAAAAACACTGAGGTAGATTTGGGATTTGGCACTCAGAAAGTGGAGAGTCTAGCCTTGTTATCTGAAACATGACCAACGTGGATGGCTTAACTTCAATTTCTGAAAATGACATCTGCATTATTAACTGTATGAAGAGACTGAAAAATCACTTGTAAATAACTAAGTTAAGAACATAACTTTACAGGATTTATTTCCATCTAAAAATTAGCCTTGAAAGTTGTCTGAAGAATGCAGTTTCGGGGCCATAAAACTATTTCACCAGATAGGTAGCCTTACTCAAGTAAGCACTGCTCTGGCTTTTGCATTTCATTATCCAACTTATCTTTTTATTACTATTGCTATTATCATTTTCTTTAAACTGTGTTTCTTCTATACAAACAGTGCTTGGAGGCATTCAACATCACTGCCACAACACTTGAAGAGGTGCTCAGAAAAACGCTAAAGGTTTTCATCCTTCAAAATCTCCTAGAGAGCAGTTAAACTTTTCTGAATGCTTCATATAGAAAAGTTTGATTCCAATCAAAAAAAGCCACTGTTTCTTGGAAATGTCTGTCACCCGACCTGCAGCATCTGATCCAGCTGTGCTGAGGGAGCCTGCCAAAACATCCGTAGAAGATCTAGGAGTTGTTGCCAAACCAAGAGACATAAACAAGAAAGACTGCCAGGAACAGCAATGTAAGATGCTCTATCCAGGGGTGAGGGCGCCAGCCTCACTCTGATTAGGCACACTAGTGCAGAAAACAACATAAAATTAAATCAAGTATTTCTAGAGACATGGCTCAAGAGTCAAGTTCTCTGGATGGGATATGTTAAGACAGGAAACGACCTAGACTAGTTTACTAAATTAGATGCATACTTGAGAGAAATAGTACTACATTTTCTTTAGCTCCTGAAAATCCAAAGGAAATAACGCCATTTATTGGTGGAGCAACTATCAATAGAGTAATAAAAGAATAACACTCAAAGACAAATTGCCTTGCACTGAATATCTATGGGATGCTGGCAAACCTACACCAGAGCAGCTGCTGAAAAAATGGTAGTGCTTAACTCCTTCTAAGTTCTTCTCTCCTTACTGTATTGACTCTTCAGCAGAAAAAACTTGGTTACATGCACAAACAACAAAAACGTAGTTACCACTACTGGTATAATAACTGAACAAAACAAAATGTGTCAGAAAAAACATGATAATGTGTAAACATTATTTTCTACCTTCTTCATAAAATCAGGTAAATGCCAAGAAATAGAAAAGAACACTGCTTCCAAAACTTACTATTTAAAATTGATTGGAAGAAATTCTGAAGACCCACTCTGCAAAAGAGCAGCTCATAAGAATCACATATCTGAAAAGACCAATGTCAACCGTTTCTTATTTTGGGAACACTGAGAGCACAAACTACTGTGGATCAAGATTTAATATGCCATTCAATTACTAATAATCTATTTAATCTCATTAAGATTGGTACATCGCAAGGACAGGGCTGAAATGGAAGAATGCAGGTATGTCTTCTCCTCCTCTCCCAGCAGCACCAGCTTTGTCCTAACTTATCCGAAAATGTTTTCCTCCTACCTTTGAAGATCCCACTTTCAGCTCTGAGATCCCTGTATAAACAGCCAGCATCCGACCTGACTACTAGCAGACAGAGCTCATGGGTAGTTTAGGAAAGTGTTGGGAAAGAGAATAATGCTTCCAAGCCCAGTGTGTTGCCATTCCTTTAAGCATCAAGCAAGAACACTTGCTGGGAGACATTTCTAGCAGCAATAGAAAACAGTTTCTTCAGTAACTGGCAAATAATACTTCTGTTTAAAACAACAAACTGTTATAAATAGCCATCTCAAGCACACACCACACGCAAATACCACATTTACTTTAAGAACTATTGTATACGCATACAGAAACTGCCAGACTGGATCAGATCAGCTGCCTATGTGGCTTACCGACCTTAGTAATTGAGGCTAATACTACATATGGGGGGGGGGGGGGGGAAACAAAAAACAACACCACAAAAAAAAACTTAAGATAAAAGATACATATGTAAAAACTGCCAAAAAAAATAATCTGTGTACTTTCCTAATTCTGACACTGTATGCTGCATTAGAATTTAAATACCAAATGATATTTAAGTGGCTCTTACCAAACAACCAGTGGACATTTTCATTATAGATATGGAGGATCTTTTGGTTTGGTTTGGTTCTATTTTTTTCTTACAAAACTTATATCATAGAGTACTGGATAGATTTATAGAGTCTGATCATTTGGGATAAATTGCTAATTTAACTTGACTATGAAAAGGAAGTGTTAGAGAGATCCCTAAGTAACCAGGAATATATTTCTTAATTTTGAAATACAATAAATATTACCAATTTTATTCCTTAGAGCATAAGGAATAACTGCACAAAAATGTACTCCACTGCCTCTGTCTTCTTTTAAAGTGACTCTGATCTTTAAAATCATGCTTCAAGCACAAGCCTTTCTGTAGCTATAAACTAACATCTCCACTAAGCAGAAATCTGATATTTTCCTATGCTACCTGATTTAAGATCAACCAGGCAAGAAGGCCTGGGCAAAAAGGATATTTACCTTAACTGTTTCTCTGATAACTGTCCGAGGAAGAAGCAAATATGCTGCAGCCCTAGGGCTAGCAAATAAATTGGACAAGGTAAGGCATATCTCATGTGTCCAAGCAGCCCAAGTAAGATGAGAAATTCTAAAAACAAGGCTTCTAATAGTTGTACATCATTGTGGGTTTTTTTATTTTCAAGCAGCATCCTATTCTCACATGCAGATGTGTATATTTCTCCTAATGTAAACCATTTAAAAGAGTTTTATTAATATTTTATGAAAGAAAAGTAGGAATTATCTGATAGGGAAATAGTATTTAAGCAACAATTAGTATAAGTATTAGTATAAGTACGCTTTTCCTTTAAGCATTTTAAAAGACCTCTTACTAGTAAAAAAAAATAAATAAATAAAAGTAACTCAACTTGCCCTGAAATAAATCACTGGAGTAGAGACCTCTGGAAACACAGTAAAAATAATCTGTGTGCCTCAAAGTTTAGAGCTACAGGAAAGTACGTGCAGACTAAAACGCTGAAGTAGTAGACATGAGACTTCTAAGGAAATTTCCATGAACAAAGAAACAGGTATTTGATTAACTGGTAAATACAAACATTTTTTCACTCACACTAAATGTCTCCCACTTTGGGCAACGTTATCTGTCATCACGTACGCACTGCTAAACCAACGTACCTTTCTTGTTTAAGTGCATATTCCAGCATTTTGATTCTCCGCACTAGGTCCTTCTTCAGATTTTCTTGCCCCTTCCTTTCACCTTGAAGAAAAGCGATCTGGGCCTGCAAAGAAAGCATTCAATGTTTCTTCAAAACCATTCAGGAGAGCTCAATTCCTCCTCCCGCCTCAAGTTACTTTAGAATTGATTTGTACAGCCCAAAAGAAACTGGCTTAGTGTTTCACAAACGTTAAATGCTTAAACTAAGCACTGCACAGATAAGCCTTCTAAACTGCACTCTCATTTAAAAAAAAAAAAAAAAACTTCACAAAGATAAGAAATAAATTTTAGTTTGTCTGACAGGGTTTACTTACTCTCATAGCTAAACATTCAATCAAAGAATAAAGAATATATAAAATAAACGTAGAAAAAGCCTTCAGCAGATGAAAGCATTTGCCAGTGATAAGCAGAAGCCGTTAAAATATTTCTCCTTACTATCTGAAGTAGTATATAATTAGTGCACTGTTATGCAGATACACATTAGATACAAGATACTAGTCCAGAGAACTAAAATACAACATGTCCAGCTAAAAGAATAAAACCCTGTTTCTAACACAGTGCCACGTGTTAATTATAATACTTACTAAAATAGGTTAAAGAAAGCTCTCCAGAAGTACTTTAACAGAGAGAAAAATAAGAAATACAGAAAGATATTTTGGTGAGAGGGAAGGGGAAAGTTATGGCATAGAAGTAAACGGAAGTAGAAAACAGACACCTAACCTTTGTCAGTTTTCAGCAGACAGTACTTAGTAACCTATGAAAACCTCCCTTCAGTAGGCAACGATGATACACATAAAATACTCTTTCCTAATCATAAAAGCAGAAGCTGATTCTATACTTCATGTTTAAGTCTAGTCATTATAAAAGACAGATTCTTGTGCCCTCTCAACTCACAAAGCACACTTCAGACAGAAACACCTCTGGAGAGCCACCATTTCGTACCTGAGCCTCACCCATTCTTCAAGTTGCCTGCCATTATTAGTGTCAGCAGCAACCTCTGCAGCAAAGTCATAAACGTAGGTCCTGAAAAGCTTGATCAGCATAAAAGGCAACTGGTCAAGACCTCCAGCTGTTGAACATGATGACTAACAAGCCCTTCTTTTCCACAAATACTCACTATAAGCAAGCCAAGTGTTCTTTGCAGGTATTGCAGTCTGCACCAGTCTTGCAGGGAAGTTTGGGAGAAACAGAATTACCCTGCCCTCATTACAATTTTGAAAGCAGCCCTCAGATACTGTAATTAAATGGGACTTAAACTGCTGCTAAAGAATAACTTATCTGACTTCAGGTTTTTATTGCATTTGCTGGTGATCAGCTACAGCAGCTGACACAACTTCATTGCTCAAACAGAGCCAGTAAATAGCACCACATGAAGAAGCCTTAGTAGCAGTCCCCACCTACAGCAGCCAGTTTACAACGTGTGACAAATGCTGGCTAATCTCCAAAGAGCTCAGTCTTCATCTTCACCAGGGAAAATGTACTCAACTCCCCAAAAATCCTCAGCTGGACCAAGCGGAAGGCCCCCTCACTCTGACAGCAAGCTTCTTCTCACTCAGTACTTAACCTGAACTGAGCAAAAAGCTAGAATCCAAATGTAATGCTCCTTGTACACTCACTGCCAGGCAAGTCGCAGTACTGCTCAGGAGCCATCACTGTCTACTCTGAAAATTTTAACTCTGCTAGGAGCATTTCAGCTCCATCCCTCTCAGCAACATCCCAAGCATGTACAACTTGGTTTGCAATAGCTGTACAGCCCCCCAGGTTACCAGGCACAGACTGATGCACCCCAATAGTAATTTCCATCAACCTGCTTCCAAACACTCCCAACAGAAATATGCAAGCATCATTCCAACCAAGAGATGACATCAAAGCATACTATTCAATAAATGGAAAGGAGCACATTATGTAAATATGCATTTGGATGGAATGAAAAGGATTGCCCAATGGCAGCAGGACACATGCTGTAAGAACCTATGGCTACCTGCAGGCATTTCCAGCACAGGAAGAACATAGCCTGTGTGCCTAGAGGACGGACAGCAACAGCCAGCCCGGCAAGGCTCACATTTTACACATGAAGAAAAGCCCCTGGAAGAAATTTAATTGATTCTTTGAACCTCTTTTACTGTTAAGAGGTATGTCAATGCTGTCACTCATGTCTTATAACTTCCCTTGGAGGTCTAAGAACACAAAATACTTGTGGTTCTCACTTGAAAAGCAGGCAGCAACAACAGCAGGCTGGAGTCAGAGGCCCACGAGCTGCCTTTGCACCCTGCACAGGCTTACTGCCAGAATCTTCCACAGTCACTATACCCCTTTCAGGTCAGTCATTTTATTGTCAAATCAAGAAATGCAGGAGTGCACAAGAAGGTGTGGAAACAACCTGTGCCCTCTCCCTGAGCCCTGCATCACAGCTTTGGAGTTTTTTGAAGCATTGCTTTTGACATTCCGACTCCTAAAATGAGATACTTTCATTTCACGTCATTTTCATAGCTCCAAAAGCAAGGACAGTTTCCCCCCTTCTTTCTCACAGGACATTAGTAATCCCTATTCCTCATTTATATGCATATAGGATAATTATAGTCAAATCATTCTTGAATCATTATTTACATGCATTAGCTCAAATTTTTATGTCACTAAGACATTAAGAAACTTCAAAGTTAAGAAATTCTTCATGATAATATTAAGGCGAAGACGAGGACATGAAGACAGACAGCACAAAAAATAGCAACTGACATCTTATATTATGCATAACACTGCAGAGTCCATATGCAGACTTCTGTCTCTACAGTCATAATTAACTGAAAGTGTGCAGAGGGAACCTAAATGTTTGTATCATACATGAAACAATTTGTAATATAAATGAATATTAATGAACTATTCATAGATACATACATATATTTATACATATATCACACAATCACACAATTATAGGGGCTGAAAGGGACCTCCAGAGATCAAATAGTTAACCCCCCCGTCAAAGCATATATATGACAAATTATGAGATGGAGCAGTATTTTCTCAGTCTTACTCAAAAAGGTTGTACTTCTAGGTTAATAATTTCTGACCAAAAATACTTAACCAATTCCCCTTACAAATACGCAAACATTTAAATCTCAGTGCCGATATGACGACACGACAAATACGTTTTTCTCGTTATTTCAGCGTAGTTGGCAGAAATTTATAAATAAATTTGGACTGCACAGGCAGCAGTCCCCATTGTAGAAGCATTAGTGCGAGTCAACGCTCAGGTGAGAACTACCTGACAGCTAAAAAGCAAAGGAGAAATGCTTCAGTTCTGAATAATCTGTGATCTTTTGTCCTGTTTTGGCCACTCCTAGGAAGGCTTGCCAAAAATGTCAAGAATTCACAAGTATGCCCAACAATCTGGTTTTGTAACAACTGACCTTCTAGCTAGTAAGGTTAACATGCATTAAGTTGTAAACTAGTCATCAGAAACCTCTAAAACTGCCTATGGGAGCACATAAAACCCGTGCTGGCTCTTGCCCTATGGGTGGGGCACAGATCGCCACAAGTTGCTGGCTCAGCAGCACGGAACTGCAGCGGCATCAAGCTCTGGTGTAATCCAGGCCAAGTGCTAGGAGTCACTGTGGTACAGCTCGTCTGCTGAAGTAGAATCAAGAGTCAGGTGGAGGAAAAAAACAGTATTAAATACTTGTAACAGTCTGTTTCAGCTACTATTGGACAATCCTTTTTTTTTTTTTTTCCTTCTTTTCTTCCTTTTTCATCTATTAAAGTTTCTGGCATTGCCAACTGCAACAAAAAAAAAATAAAATTAAAGTTTCAAGTGCATCTGGTCTAAATTAGCAGCACTGTAGCTATTGTAACTGTTTCACCTCTTCACCACCAGATTTTAAAAATAACATTCATTTTCAAGAGGGAAAAAAAAAGGACAAAACATGATGGTGTGTTATGGTTTTAAGAAATTCCCCAGAAGGCTCTAAGGTCACTTTCCTGCGAAAGGTACTGAAGGGTGAGGCAACCCAGTCAGCACTGGGCTAGAAGCACTATTATAATTACTGCAGTTCAAGTCGCTGCCTTTTTAGTACAGACTTAATAGCCATAAAAATATAATCAAATAATTACATTGCATCTTAATAAAGTCTGGATTTTACCAATGTTTTTAGAAGTAAGCTGGGATTTACACTTCCTGGAATCACCACCCACAGTGTTATGGATGCCAAAAAACCTGCGCACCTTTTTAGGCTGACATCTTGATATTAAGGAACAACAAAGGATTAACAAAAAAATTTACTTCCAGCAGAAATCGTTTACAAGGAAATAATGCCACAGCTGCTAAACAAATTGTTTGTGTTTACTACCAATTTCTGTTTATGGATTTAACAGCTATTTTAAGTTAAAAGGCCGGGAGGCCTTTTAGTCAGTGAAACTCAGGGACTGCCAAAACCCTTTCCACTCTTTTCTTAAAGATGTCTCTCCTTTGAAACATTTCTTTCTTTTGAAATAAGCATAGCTTCAAATTTTTGGAGCGCTGTAAGGTTGACAGCCAGCATTTTAGCAAAGTGAGAGCTATTAAGGCAAACAATCCTACGTACACTGCTTCTGACACTGCTTCTAACAGAATGGAAAACACTAAGAAAAGTGTTGTAAAAATATGTAAATAGGTAAAATAACTAAATACCTACACTGATGAATCAGTCTGCAACAGCTGCTCTAACCGGTCTACCAAGATTTACCAGAACAACTCTGTAGGCTGTCAGGTGAGCTCATGCTTTCAGATTACAGATGCACAACACATCAAGCACACTTGTAAATAGGTGCAGGCATGCTCTGAAGAGTCAGGGAGAGAAGAGACCAAGCGCAGCTGAGTGTACGCACGATGGGGGGAATAGCAGTGGCTAGTACCAGTGCTAAACAATTCTTCAGGAGCCACGCTTGAAAAATGTCCAATCTTCACACCCATCTATTTCCAGCTGTCGGCCCGCTCTACAAACAGAACTAGGATGCTTCTACACACACTTGCAGTCATTTACTGCAATGCAAAGCTGCAGCAGATTAAAACACACTCGTGCCCTGTATTTGAGATTTACTTTACTCAGAAAATGGTATCAGTTCACCCCAAAACCAGGATCAGAGCTAAGCAATGAAAAAGTTGAACCACCCAAAAGAGATGAGAGATATGGCTTACGGTAAGGAAAGGGTTGCAAAAGCCACACTTACATTCTTCATCTCTTTGAAAATATTGTTTCAGAAACAATATGCTATCAGTCAATTAAAACTCCTTGTCAGTCATCCAGAATCAAAGGTGATGTAGTAATTTTTTCCTGGCAACACCCTGATTAGTAATTTAAGCATCTCACCCAGTGGGAATACTTCTCTTTCTACAGCTTGAAGTGCTTTACGACACAGATATCTTTGCAGATAGACAGGCAGTCTGTCTTTCATCCACTCTTTAGTGCTGCCTTTCACTACTCCAGCAACTGCAAACGCTGAAGTATTTGCTAAGTTAGTCAAGCAATATATATTCTGCTCATTTAATCATTCTTCAGAAGTAAGAAATCTCTTTAATCCTTTAATCCTTTCTGCAGTAGAGTTAAGTGGTGAGAATTAACTTTTATTTTTCTTTTGAGTCACAGGGGCATGCACCATGCAAACTGATGGAAAGAAAAAAGGAGATGGAGCACCTTGGTGCCTTGTCACTGAACAGCAGCATAATATGAGTCCCAAATGCTCAGACAGATTGCCTTTCACTTACTGTAAAGGATCCCACCTACAGGAAGGCAGAAATGCAGCAACAGCAATCAGCACCAAGACTGATAAACAGACATCTGGCCACATCTAAACTGAAACCATGGAATCTCATAGTTTGAAGGCATCACTTGGCTACCACATCTGAAGGAGAAAGGCAGCAGTTCCAGCACTAAAAAGAGGCGTGAAGCAGACTTAACCACACAAGCATTTGCACAGGCGGTGGGCACACCACTGGTTTTGGCTGCTGAGTTCAGAACAGCTACCGCGTGTGCTCAAGCATGCACCAACCACCACCATGAACAATATTGGCTGGAACAGACAGAAAAACAACTAATTGTGTCCTCACCTCCTGCTTACAAACACGGTTATGAACAGGATGTGTGCCAGTTTTATTCGATGCTTTTGCAATCCTGCCCTATGTGACTGCCCTCAAAAGAAACATATCCCTGGCTAAGAGCAGAAAAATGCAATCTTTCCACAATGCAGTCTTTTATTCAGCTTCTTTGTCACCGCACTGTTTTCAGTATATTCCTTGTTGGTTAGTATTAGCAAACTCTCCTTAAAGAAGAAAATGAAACCCTCCAGATGAATCAAGCAACAGCCACATACCGAGCAGGTCACTACAATGAAGCAAATCTCTACTTTCCCATTTAAGAATATTTCATTTCTACAGTACTGCCTGTCAAGGTTGGATCCGGAGCACTCCAGAGAGACTCAGAAGAGCCACCTCAAGCACTTCTCAGCATTTAAAAAACGGAACGTGACAATCCTTCACCTATTTTTAAGTTCTTGCCGCTTCTTAGCAAACAAACTTAGAAAGAAGGACCATACAAGGCCTCACAGCCTAACGAGACAAAATGCAGCTGTGGGTTGCTGGTCAATGCCTATTTTCTCACTGAATTGTGTATAGCTCTCACTTTTACCTGAGACTTCACATTTCTACAGCCATATTTCCTTCAGCGTTAAATTAAGGCGAACCACAAGACTTCTCAGATACATGTGATCTTCCTTAGGGAATTCTACATAGCCTGCTCTAGAAACTTTCAGTGTCTACTGAAACGTAGATAAAGGGTGAGTTATATTTGCAACTTCTTGTTCAAAACAGTGCAAAGTTACTTACCCCTTATGCAATAAAAGTGACATATGCCAAGACCTTCAGCATAAAAACAACGGCTACAGTTGGAGGAGCATAGATATACAAATTTAGATTATAGATGTGGCTTCATAAAGACACGTGTGATCCTCCACCATATGCTAACCTGACGTGGAAAAAAAATAAAGTTTTGCACCTAGCACAATGTAAACTGTCTAATTTTTACTTTGGCATCAATTCAACAATTAGCAAATCATGAAAAGTAGAAAGTATCTGTCTGAAGTATAACATTTTGAGGAAAACACAAAGGCCACTTGGTGACAACAGTAAGCCATTCCACGCTTGGAAAAGTCTATGTTCTATTCATACCACGTTCACACTTACAGCAACACCTTCCTAAAGGGGTGTGTATGTATTTAGGAAACATTTCTATACACTTGATCAAAGTTACAAATTTTAAGAGTTTAGGGAAGAAAGCGTGGTGCTCGGAAAAACTGGGATCATTTATGCAATCAAACAAATCAAAAGTCTGTAAAACTCAAGTACAGACCTGCAAAGAACCGGTTTCACTCAGACTGTATTTACATTCTACTTCTGCACAGAAGCTATAAATTTGTGTATTGCGGCTCTTCAGTCACTCAACATCTACTCCCACCAGTCCTCCTGGTTTGAATAAGACAAGTCATGACGGCTTATCAATGAGAACATGAGGCCTAGCTGGCAGCCATGTATGTAAGCAAACAAATAGGAAAAAAGGAGCATGGAAGCTTCTCCCTGCTTCACATGAATTTACAAACTAGAAAGTTTGCTAACGGAAGCTATTGAAAGAAAGAACATCTGGTCTCTGAGACCCATTTAGCACTACTTTCCCAACTGAACACATCTCAATCTTGCGACTGACTTATTTTCATCCACTTTTCATTCATCTGATGCATTTGAAGCAATAAACTTGAAAATACTGTCATTTTGGGGTGAAGGGAAATTGAATATTAACCTGTTTTCTTTGCAACAACTGCCTTAAGAGAAGAAACATTTCACCAAAGATATCCACAGCACTTCTGCCAGGTCACCTTTCCACACGAATCCCATGATTTTATGTACTTGCTCCTATTTGAAAATCCTACAACAGGACTCCTTCAAGCACAACTTCATTTTATTGGCAAGACAACATGAAACTCCTTGGGAGTTTTCCTTTAACCAAACAGCTGATGCCATCAGCTCAGCGCTCACTTCTTTTTCTCTGAGCAGTACTCAGTATCACCGCAGGAACAATTTCTAACTGAAACCTCACAAATAAGGAGGCCAACTAGCAGTAAATACCAACTATTTCTGAACCAAGTAACCCATGCCCCAAACCACGCTATAAATAGCCCAGCCATGTGCCCGCCATGCCCCTTCTCCCCATGACTGCAGCCCAGCAGAGGCGAGGACACGGCCCTTGTTCTGCCGCTGCCTTTTGCCTCAGAGCCGCAGCGCAGCAGGCGGGAGCACCCCAGTGCCCCCAGAGCTGCTACTGCCAGATCTGATTTCCACAGCCAATCTCAAGGGTTCATCTGTCACTTCCATCACATTCCTTTTGTCATTGTTGCTTGTTATCGTTTAGCCACATTTTATCTCATTTCATAACTTTTTTCCTATTTTTTTTTTCTTTTTTTCCCTCTAGTCTTGGTGCTCTCCGACGTGGGATATTCTCAACAGAGCTTCGCAAATACAAACCCAGCATATTCATCCATCCTCCTTAACTTCTTTGCACACCTTCCTAAAGGGAAGTTTCCCTGGTCAGAACAGTGCTGATAACCATGCCGGGTCCCACCACTCCGAAACAGTCAGAGGAAATGACATCCCCATCCACAAACAGGACAGGAGTGAGAAAACTCAGCAGGGATGTGGGACACGTATGCATCCACTTACATACAGCACAGCAGTTTGCTGCAATTTAAAGCAGTTGTGAAACACACTGAGAAATGCCAGTCAAAAACCTACAGATCAGCATCTTTGCCAGCAAGATGTTCACTTGTCCAAAGCAAAATTTCCACAGTAACACACGTGTTACTTTCAAAGATGGCATTTCTCACCGCCACTCCCGGGAGGCGGCCCAGCTCCCAGCCCCACAGGCACTCCCCAGTCCTCCTGAGTGGGCACGTGGCCAGGCAGGGCAGCCAGCCGAGAGGCCTAAGGCTGAGGCTGGGCACCAGCAAGTTGCAGGGTCAGGCCCGCGTGCCTCCAGTCTTCTGTACCGCATCCACCTCCACATCGGTTATCGGCTGTTTTGCGGTGGGCTGCTTTGACACACAGCGGCAACTCTGCAGCGCCTTGGAAACACAGGCCAGGATAATGGAGGATGGAAAAAAAAAGAAAAAAAAAAAAATTGGAGCTGAAGTAGTTTGCAGAACAGGAAATCCTTTCTTGTCAAGTCTCCCAAGCAGCTGCCATGGAACGTGGGAAAAAGAAAGTTACTGCTTTCTGAAAAGATGTGAAAATAAATGGCAGCACTAAGCACAAGGCTTGTTAACACTAGAAGGAAGATTCATCAAATCAGTACTCAGTGAATTATCACTACTAGGCACCAGGAAAGCTGATTCTTGGGATAGTTCTTCAATCTGCAGATGTGGAAGTACCGTAAACACGAAGCAAATGTTAATAATGAAATACATAATTAGCAGATAAGCATTGAGGGGAGCCTTGTGCAACTGCTTTCAGTCTGCCTCAAAACATGCAGCTTGCTGATGGTACTCACGGAGATATAAATATGGACGGCCTCTGAATGGGGAAAATTATATAACAGAGGCAAGAATCATTTTTAAAGATTAAAGAAAAATAATTAGAAAATCAGAGTAAACATGAATATTTGCCAGAGAAAGCAAACTATAGGCAGAATAGGCAAACAGGCAGAAAAACCTTGGAAAAGCAGCAGCTAGGCCAGCAAGTATGAACAGAACCAGCTGCCTGGTGTATCAACTCGTGTATTTTTCTGAACTGCAGCAAGGGTGTGTGTCACCTGAGCAGGCAGCCTGCAGCACAACAGGAAGGTACACAACCTGAGCATCACGTGGAATTCCGCACGAGTAATTGCAAAGGAAGGAAAAAAGAGGAAAAGAAAAAGAAGCCCAGAGGGGAAGAGAAGGAAGACAGGAAATCACAGTTGGATTGACTTACGAGGTGTTTTTCAGAGTGAGTATAGCTCAACTAACATCTCAAGCACAGAGCAGACACACAGACACACAGAATCGTAGGGGTTGGAAGGGACCTCCAGAGATCATCGAGTCCAACCCCCCTGCCAAAGCAGGATCCCTAAGCAGCAGCCAAGCACAGCAACATCTGAGGGACTTAAGTATTATGGCGGTAAGAAACCAGAGAACAGAAGTCTGCCTCTAAGGAGCAAGATGCACTATGGACAAAATGTGTGGCACACAGAGAACACCGTACAAAGCAGGATCTCTGCCACATGGCCTCCCAAGAGAGCAGACAGCCTAGCATTTAATTTACACTGGCCAGAAGACCTTGGAATACAACCAGGAGCACTGCATCTTTATCTTGAGAGACAGAAACTGCATGACCTCCGACTGCCATTATTCTGTTAAACACGCCACAGCATCCAGGCCAACGAAGGGCTCCAGGAGGAACGTGGAATCTGCCTTTAATTAACGCTGCTCATCGTGGGGCTGTGCATGTACCATCACCCTGAGCCCCCTTGCTGCTGCCGGAGCCACAACACAAACCTCTCACATGGATCAAAGAGCATTCGGCTGAGAACGGTCAAAGCAGACGTCACACACCCGATGTCTGCAGGGACAGCCAAGAATTTTGCACCTTCCTGAACATGACTCTGCAGTAGATAAATGCTGTTGCAGCTTGTGGCGATGCCAGTCACAGCTAATTATAGCTTTATTGAGACATTTTGGCAAGAGCCAAAGGAGTTCAAGCAAACAGCTTGTATTGGGGTTGCGTTCCTGCCCTGCTGCTGACAGCGCATGACTCTGGCACATCATGCATGCACTCGGCCGCTCTTCTGCTAGCTCACCTCTGACACCCACAGCTCCCCGAGGGACACTGGGAAGGCGGGGTGCAGAAGTGGCCTCTGGAGGGGCACCGAGGATACACACAGCTCTGCTGCTGGGCACTGGCAGAACTGCACTGTTCCCAAGGAACACGTTTTCCACCAGAGCACTCGGTGAGATCTGGCATGGGTGAAAAAAAAACACCCAGTGGAGTCTCATAAATACCTCAGGGTGCGACGTGCAACGCTCTTATTATATGCAGCTAAGCTAGTTACTTTCCATATTGTATTTATTGGATATTGTGAACAAAATATAGAATCATAAAATAAGAAGGTTGAAAAAGGCCACTAAAATCACCTTGTCCAACCATGAGCCCACTGCCACTATGCCCACTAACCATGTTATGAGCAAATCTTTCACCAAATCACTGAAGCTAAAACACAAACCACATCTCCCCTGTGCTCACGGCCACTTCCTTTGCACTCCTACACAGGGTGCAGCCCTTGGTGAGGAACGGCAGAGCCACCACTCCCCTCCGGGAGGGTTTGCCTGATGTTACCATTGGAAGTACGGCTAAGGAATTGACTTTCCTCCTAACTTGAAACGAAAATGAAATAAAATAAAGGAACAACAACAAAAGAGATAGGTGGTTCTTGCTGCTACACAGACTTAAGACTCTCGACAAAGACGGTACTTTCAAGGAAAGGAACAGAAAGAACAGAGCTGCCAGGAAGGAAGAGGAAGGGAAGGAGAGCCGGGAGGAAACGCTCCGTGCCTCGAGCACGGCGCTGGGAAGGACCCACAAGGGGCTCCCGGCACTGCGGGCGGTTAAGATTTACAACCGAGATTTCCTCGTGAACAAAGCCGGGGCAGCACCGCGGCGCAGGCCGCGCCGCCCGCTGTTATTAGCGTTAATACGAGGCGCGCATCCCGGAGCGCCCGACCGCGGTGGCTGCGGGCCAGCACTTCACAAGTTCCCTAAACCACAAGATCTCTATCGACGCCCTCGCAACGCGCCCCTCGGCCCTGGGCTTGCGGGGCCGACTACCTCCCGGCCAGGGCCCACCCGGCCGCCCCCCGCAGGCCGCCGCCATGTCACGCCCCTCCGGGCGGCGGCGAGGAACGGGGGCCGGTGGGCGGCGCGCCCCCCGCGGGCCGGGGGCGCAGCGGGGCGCGGGGAGGGGGCCGGGGTGGCGGCGTTACCTGCAGCTCCGCCCGCTCCGCCTCCCACTCGGCGCGCTCCGCCTCGAAGCGGCCCCACTCGTGCTGCAGGAAATGCAGGATGCCCGGCACGCTGTATTGAGCCCGCGACGCCGACACCGGCGCGGCGGTACCGCCGGCGGAGACCCCTCCGCCGCCGCCGCCTCCCGCCGCCGCCGCGGCCGCCGCCGCCTCGCCTGGCTCCAGCCCCGGCCCGCCCGTCGGCGGCGGCAGCAGCAGCGCGTTGTTGTTGTTGTTGTTGCT
>JAPSGF010000039.1:6055782-6159501 GCA_035772895.1 Perdix hodgsoniae
TGAGGTAGAAAAAAATTAAGGTAAAGACAGACTTGATTATAGATTAAAAAAAAAAAAACAAACAACAAAACTTTCCAGCAAACACCAGTCATCAGATACTAAACTATCAAGGAAGAGAACTTCTCAACTTTCCTTATTTTTAATTGCAAATATTTTGTGATCAATTATACAATAAGAGTTTCCTTAACACTTTAATGGAACTTTCTCAAACATTTAAGGGGAGGGATTCAAAACAACTGCTGAGCAAAAGAGCATTGTAATATTTGAAACACTTATAGGAAAATGATAAACTTTGATGAATTTAAAACCCACTACACAAAGATGACAGGGTAAGAATAGTGAAATCCCTTTCCTCCTGCACAACATAGTATGATTTTCACTGCTGCATGCATCTCTAACTGCAGTAGGAAATGGAAAACATTTGAAAGTTAATCTTCACATGCTTATGAAAAAGACATTTGAAATATTAGTTTGCTCTTCTTGCCTTGGTGCAAACTTCTTGTTCTCACTTTTGTACTAAAATAATCAGTCTGAAGTAAAAAGCTTTCAGATTTATATTATATATTTTACCTACATCCAATACAACAGGGCAAGAGAGCATTATTTTATCTTTCACTTTGCATAGGTACCCAAGGGTTACATAAGCTGTTACGGGAGATGAGACGCAAGCGACTATGCAAAAATAATAATCTACAAATATCCCAATCAACTATTCACCATGCTCATTTCTATTTACTATCTCTTTCTTATACTCAGGTTCAAGTAGAAGTTCCTAAAATACAGTTTCTACAAGAGCCCTGTTATATCCAGAAAAATATCAGACATGAAACCCAGTAGTCCAAATCCAGTCTTCCAGTTACGAAACTTTTCTCTATAAAGCAATATGCATAGAAAGATCCCGTGATCTGTGAGGCAGTCTTGTATATACAAGAAAATACATGATTCTGTACCTCTGCTAACAGAAGGAAAAGGTGTGGCAGAAGGCAGACATGACCACTGGGAGTTGAGCTCTTGTTCTATACAGTTAGTTCTATACAGAGCCATCTTTAAGATCCAAAAACAACAAATCAAACACACTCAAATGTGAAGGGAGGCCATGCATATTAAAAAAAAAGCCAGGTAGGAGAAGATAAAATTGGAGGGCCTTGCTCACTCTTGTGTTCTGCTCCCTTACAGTCAGCACAGGTGCAAAGTCATTTGGTTCTGCAAACTTTATCAAGGACTACATCTCCAATGATATTAAAACTTTGCAGGAAGAAGTAAATATCTTACAATCTGAACAACATGCGATACACATAGCCATCATTTTCAACCAGTGTCTGGCAAAATAGAGAGACTGCTAACACTGCACCTTGCGAGGGCCAAGTTCCACAGCAACACAAATGCAGACAGCAGGCAGTCCTCTCTATCAAATAAATTTCTAATGCACTGTTTTGTTTTTGTTTTTTATGTTGTTATCTTAGAGGAAATAGGACTCTTGTAATGCTTTATTCAAGCATTAAAATGGATCCAAAAGAAAGATATACCACATAAAGGAAAGACAACTCATTACACAGCATGCTTGACTGTTTACCTTGAGAAAGACAGAACGTTGCCTTTTTTTTTTTTTCTTCTCCCCCTTTCAAGCAAGCAAAAAAGCTCTACAGTGTCTGGCAGTCCTCTTCTCTGGTTTGTTTTAAAAGGAAGGAGTGCATATTTCTACTCTTGACATTCCCCATGTACACAGTAAGTACTGCCTAAGTTTCCACTCTTCCTTGCATCCCCACTGTGTTAGCACAGTGGTACAATAACAGCCACCAGATTTCAAACACCATTCAGAAAGGTTAAGGGTTCTTTAAAAAAAATAAAAGGATTTCATGAGATAGAGAACAGGGTGGGGTTTTTTGTGGATAATTTATATTGCAAATTCATAAATATGATCACATTCAATTTCTCAAAAAGCTATACAAATACAAGTAACACCACTTCCCTTGTAATGCACAGATTTCAAATAATTACACAAAGCTCTATTAGACAGCCTTTAACATACAAATTACACAAAATTACAGACTTATTTCCAGTTACATATCAGGGATAATGTAGTGCTTCGGACAATTTAACGGTCCAAAAATAATATAAGTAATTCAAAAAAAGCTAGTTTTCAGTTTAATTGTTGGGGTGGAATGTACTGTGGGTGGTGGTTGCCTAGCAGCTGCTTTTGCCTTGCTGGCCTGACTAGCTCGGACTGCAGTTTCTAGGCGTGTTTTTAATTCAGGCGCAGCTCCCATTACGGTCTTGAAAGCATGTGGGTAAAGTGGTCCAATGTGCATCAAATTCTGGAGTGCAAACTCGTGAAGATCTTTAGATGCTGTAGATGCAGAAGCAAAGGCATTTTCATTCAGTAAATAGGAGATCAGAGTGGGAACAAGAAGCGCAAGCAGCTGGACTCCTAAATGTGGGGAAAAAAAAAAAGATCAGAAAAAAACGAAAAGAACTAGTAACAATAAGTTTCTAGTCTGCTACATCTGAATTTTGTTTTCTGAATTGACAGTAAGCTTAGTAATTACAAATGATCACATCAGAAATAAGCAAAACGAAGAGTGCTTCCTGTCATTTGGTCACTCCAATCTTGCCTATCAGGCTTGTGCTTCTCACTTCTACTATTGTTCATCACAGTTATTTTGTTCCTGACATCTTTAGAAGTGTCTTTGCACATTCCAATTGCAGATTACAGATAACAGATCTTAAAATGTAGAGTGGCTATTAAAGACTTTAAAGCACTGCCAACAGACAAACAATTCAACCAAATTGGAAAAGCAGTCTCCCCACTGAACATAACTGTTTTCACCATGCGACTCCATCTTGAAAGCTACCGCTTCAAAAAATAGCACTGTAACAATACTTGTGCTAACAAGACCTGCCACTAGCACAGAGTTTGCCTTTAGAACAACAATCACCAACAAAACCAAAGCAGTAGGGCTAATATTTCTTCCTAACCTGGCTACAGGTATGCCTTGAAATGTGTAACATGTTAACTGCAACTTTTGGAAAACTTTAACACTAATGGTAAGTCATCTATTGAAAATTCTATAGACTATTAGAATATTAATCATTTCCTCCTACAGGTTTTGACAACACATATATTCTTGCCCCCTGTCAGCAATAGCAAAAATCAAACGTTCTGTTTCCTCATTCACTTCAGTTATTCTCCAATTTTATTCTAGGCCAGAAGCACAACAGCACTCAAGAAAATATACATTTAGTGTTATCATCAATGAAGAGAAATATCAACAGGAATATATTGCAGTAAAAAAGTAATATTTTTACAATTTAAACTTTAAATATGTATTAAGTTCAATGTCTGCAGGCTAAATCTTTTAGTTAATATATTGTTTCAGCTATTCAAAGTGAAGAGAAAGATAAATTATGAAGACTGTATTCTATCTACCAAAGCAAACAGAAGGCTTCATCTACAATCTAGATCTTGCAACCAATACAATTTATTTCTTGGTCTCTTTAAATAAGCTTTGTCGAGATGGTAGAACTAAACTGATAAAAATGATGCTAAAATAAATAGTATTTAACATCAGGAAAAAGTAAATTTAAACAGTATGTTCTACTCATTTTTAAATAAAGGAAAATACCACTACTTCAATTCACACTTAAATTTTGCTTCAGAATTACCAGAAACTGAAATGCTACAGCATATCACACTGTACATACTATGTGAGCTTGTGTATACACAAGTTCCAGTAATGAAATTATGGAAATGCATTAGACATTTTTTTTTTGTGAGTATGCCATCAATCTGTAAGAGTTCTGATGTTCAACATTTTATTTTACAATTACACATTTATCTAGAAAAGCTAAATACTTACTATTCTGTTCTTCACCGAGGGCAACCAATGTTTCAAGGACTTTAATTCCTTCCTGGACTGCTAACAGCTCCAGGTTGTTTGTTGGGCGGTTTCTTTCCACAGCTTTCAACTTCTCTACCATTATAGGGGCCAATGAATGAATGTATGGAGTCGACAGAGCACGATTGGTATGTTGGAACACAGAAAGTAGAAGCTGGTAACACTTGGCTTGAACCTAATCAAATCAAGATAAATACATTGTCCTCCAAGTTACTTGCTAACTCAAGGAATTCTAATACAATCAGCTATCTATGTGCGTGAGATACACGTGATTCCAAAAAAAAAAACAAAAAACAAAAACCAACAAAAAACTACCAAACCAACAAAACAGTGTGAGTGGGAAGGAAATGTACTGAATAAGGGAAAGAACAAAACAGGCTGCTAAAATAATACTAGCCCAGTTTTCAATAAAAGAAGGCAATTAGAGTTAACTGCAGGTATAAAATGGTGGTAAACGTGAACTCCGAAAAAAAAAGGGACAGTTAGCATCATACTAAACAATCACACAGATCCACAGAAAACTACATTTTAAAGTTTCATAACTATCAACATTAAGAGTAGATGTATCTTCAAAATCATTACATAGTTTTCCAGTCTCAGATGAATAACACGGTCTATAAAAATGATTCAGATCTCAAAGTGATCTTATTGCCTTAACATAAGCCAAGGCTGTGGCCAGAAGTGGCAGGTATATCCTTCCTTCTATGTCTCCATCTTGTGCTGGTAATAGCATAAGAATATACACATAGGTATAGAGCAGGCTTGATCACAGAACCCTCTCCTTCCATTCTTCCTTTTTCTCTTCCTTCCCCAGCCCTCCTTTTTCCTACTAGAAGCAGGAAATATTGAAGTTAACATTTGGGAAAACGACTTACTGATAATCTTGTTTAGAATTAATATGATTTGGGTTCAAAAAAACCTCTTGCTCCAAAATGCCATGCAAACAACACTAACCCTTTGAAAGGGTAAAGCCCCACAGCAAGTATGAGGATAAAACACTGCAGGTTTTCAAACCACGCTCAAGCTAGAACAGGATGAGTTATCAAGCATGTTCTGAGTGGGAACATTCCCAAGTATTGTTAAACATGTGATCTGTGAGGGGATAACTGGAAAAAAGAGATGCATAAATGAAAACATTAAATAAAAGATAATATAAGTTAATAGTAAGAAAACACAAGTTAGGCAGCTCACTTTGCTGTTAATATACGACTGCAAATTCTCTGTTCAGCTTAATATTTGAAGCCTGAAATAATAACAGTTCTTCAAATACAATTTCCATGCTTTTTTAAGAGAGCTCCATGGTAGAAAATATGCTGTGCAAGGTATTGGGAGAAAAATCTTTGGCCATTTTCAATAAATTATTCCCCTATACACTCCATATTACTCCAAGTAATTTCTTCCTCTTTCTGCTTACATTTTGAAAACTCCTGACTAGCTGTTAAGGTTATTAAATTTAAAAATAAGGAGTAAGGAGTTACTTTGCTTTTTTTTGTTTGTTTTAAAACACACATCCATAGTTGAAGTTGGTACAGTTTTACAACTGCATCTGATAGCAGAATTTCACTGAAGCATACTCAATTGAATGCGTATGTATATAACTTTTGACTACTCCACATTCAGAGAAGTTTTCCAAGAATTCCTGAGAGGTAAAACCAGGGCTTCTTCTAAGGCACACTCTCCTGTAAAACCTACTAATTAGCATCTAGAGAGAAGGACCTATCAAAATGAGAGCCTACAGTTCCAGAAAATGAACTTGCCTTAAAGACACTACTATGCAGCTTAGCTATCGCATCAGTCTTCTGCAAGTGGTAGTTAAAAAATGTTTCTGTATCTTTAAGACAGTGGTATGTCTTTAAAAGAGGTGGTTTTTATTTGTTTCCTAATTGGTTCAATGCTTCTATTTTAAATAAGTGTCTAGTAACTGCACTCAGCAGTGACTGTTTTATATTTAAAAACTACAGTGAACCAACAACAAGCATCATAGAGTATATGCTCTGCCCATCAGTGAAGAGAGTGGACAATCTGGTTCCCGTCAAAGCACTAATTCTGTAATTCACAGGGAATGCTAAGTTTCTGCTTACTGACAGCTTTCCAGCAGGGTGGGCAAAGATGTACTTCTTTTCACCGTTTGTATGTTCATTCAAAGCAGAGAGAGCCAGACAGAAAAGTTTCCACTTCACAGAGCTGACACTTCCATTCACACACTAAAATCTTAAGCAGCTTTTCATTCAAAAGTTAGGCTTCAGCAAAGAACCAACTGAGTTTCTTGCCCCTGCTGGAAAATACCAGCCCTGATGAAGAGAAGAATTCTTGCTCCGAAGAGGATTCTAAATGTCTTGATGCGACACTAAACACGTCAGCATTTTCTTCTGAGGAATCTCTGCAGTACTTGCTTGTGGAAATACTATAGATTTGTTTTACTTATTTTTAGTTCCTACCTGCTGATTTGTACAGCTGCTCAAACTAATACATGGCTGGAACACTTAAGCTTAACTATGAAGTGTATTAATCTGATTGAGCAAAACTAGGCTAAAAGTTTGTTTCTCACATCAGTAAGAAGATGATTTAGAAAACGATTCATAAAGACAAACCAAAGGACAGAAGAGAAATCAAGAAAGATGATTCACAAGCTGTAGATGCCTTTGATGGCGACCACAGAACATAGATTTTTCTCAACTGAATTTTGTATGAACATTTAAAATAAGCATAGGTTTTGCACAGAAAAAAGTTCATCAGGAATGTGGGCCGTAATTTTATCTGCAGAAAGCATGGTTTAGTTTGTATTACCATAGATCAGTTTTACCGTAAAACTGTCACTGCTCTCCAGTAACCATTCTTTTTCATTTGTTAAACATTTCAAAGGTTTTTTTCTTTCTGAAAGCTGCAAGTCATAAAACCTGGCACAAGGCCGTGAACAGATATTACCAAAAAGTAATTTGTTTGGTTTCTCTTGTTCATTATAGAGTTTCTATAATGCACCACTGAAAATTCTAGTTATTTTGACAAGCAGGATCTGTCTCTGAAGTAAACTATCACAAAACATTCAGGAAACATGGCAAATATATTACAATTACTATTTTTTTTCCAGGTGCATATCATTCAAATTTCTGTATCATGATCTTACCCAAGGATCGCTGGAATTTAATGCATTTTTAAATCTGTTTATACATCCATTCTGTAAAGACTGTACTCCAATTATTTCAGTGCTTGCTGACCAAAGGAAGAGAGCAATAGCTGTAAGTACGCTTACTTCATCGAGAACAGGCTTGGAGGCTTCTGAAAAAAAAAAAGAAACCAAAAAAAAACACAGATTGTTAGATAAATTCTGAATGCTTTTCAGAGTAAAGTAAAACCCAGTGAATGCAGATAAACTTAAAAAGAAATGTATTTGAAATGACTTGCAACTCATTTACACATTATTGAATCACTTTTTTGTTGTTATTGACCGTGACTGAAAATTTAAAGCAGAGCAACTCTTTTCCAAAGGCTCTTTTAATAAAGTGATTTGAACTTTCCAAAACAAATAGTGAGCCAAAAACATCACCCACGCTTTTTCTCTCTGAACAAGCCACATTTTTGTTTCCCATGTGTAAACAAAGGGTGAAAATGTATTTTTGAAATCCTTTTCCCATTAAAAATACAGTTGGCTTCCCTTTTTTGTTCTCTTCGGCTGATTCAGCAGAGCAAAAAACTGATAACCAGCACAGCAACAACTCTAACTTACCATGAGCTTCTATATAACAGATAGGCTGATCTGACATCCACCTGCCACAAACAAAAAAAATGGTAGTCCTATTTTAACCTTTCTTTCTTTTCAAATTCATCCGTACTTGCAACTGTCATTCTTTTTCTGTTTGCACCAGCTCTTCATAGATATTGTTCTTGAAGATACACCAACAGGGGAAAAGAAAATTAAGTACTTTTCTGCTGGTTTTGTTGGTTAAATTGTTAAGACTCTCTAGGAAGAACAGAACCAAAGCAGCAACATCTATATAGTCAGGAAAACCAAGGATGGCATGACATCCTTTTTACAGTTATCAGCTAGCTATTAGATTGCTTTAGCCATGATGTGAAAACTCACTTCAGAAAATGACTCCAAGCATTAAGTGAGTGTTCTGTTGGTGCTTTTTTATGGGGGGTTTTGCTTAATTTTAATGTTCTTTGAATTACGAAACAAAACTGCATGCAGCAGACCTCGCTTATATTCTTGTGTGATGTGTTCACAGAAGACTGGAAAGGAACAGGAAAATTTACACTCTTGCATGGAACTGAGAAAAATTTCAGACGTTTGCATAAAACATAAAGGCAGTAATATTTGTGGAAAGGTGAACTGGAGAAACTCTACAGTAACAAATGGCTGGAAGACACGAGTTGATATGACAGATCAAATTAGAATTTTGACTCAGATAACACAAATGCACCGATCCTTCCCCTTCAGACATTTTCAGGATCATTTGCAATTACCTATCTCACATGAGCAACTCCATTCAAGCTTCTCTTCACATTATAAATGGTTCCTCAGGGAAGTAATGGGATGTCTTTTTGGCTGAACTGCCATTAAGCGAATGACAAATCTTTGTCTCTCTCTTTGCTAACCATGCAGCTGAAACTACATCTTTTTCACTTTTTGAAGAGCAAGGCAAAGCACAAATGTGAGCCAACAGAAGTAGCCTGTAGTTCTCTAAATAAGACACAGCAGAAATCCCGCCGATGGGTAACAGGCTTTTTTTTTTTGGCAGGAGCAGGATTTTTTCTAACCACTCACAGCTTGCAACAGAATTGAAAATCTCCTACTCCAGCATGAACCTTGCCACAGTCATCCATTGCTGTCCTCATACACATTAACACTTACTGTCATTAAGACTACACAAATCTTGTCAGCAAGCACTTATGAGATATAGACTGCTTTTTTGAGGTTTAATTCAAGGTGTTGAGTCCAAGTACTGTATTGAACAATTAGTCTCAGTAAACAGATTGGTTCTCTCTACACACAGTTTTGGTAACTGAATTCCCTTTTCCTGTAACCTAGCTGGTATCCTGTGGAAAAAGGAAAGGAGAAGTAGAAGTTATGGTCTGTTCCAGCCTTGACAATACATTTAGAGTTGCCAGTAATTAGAGAAATTGAGGCATGGCCTAGGAAATGATGTGAATGCAGCCCGGAACTCATTCAGATTTTATTTGCACTCAGTGTCAGAAACACTAATAGATATCAGAAGGAAGATTTCAAATTCCAGAAACAAGGCACTGAAACTGTCAAGACTGATACAATTATTCTAAATGCAAATCTAAAGCACAAAATTTTTACTTTATAATGGGATTCAAACTGGAAGAGAGAAGCCTGAACTAATGTAGCAAAATACTCGAGTTCCAAATGGCAACATTTCTAATAGGAGGTTATAACCAATACTGCCAAAGACAAGATCCAGCAAGGACACAACTGAGATGGAAACTTTTAACATACAATTGTATTTTCTTAGTCAACATTTTTGTACAGCACAACGTATTAACTTCTGCTTGTTAAGCTGTGAGCAATCAGATCTTCCTCCCATTTCAGTTTTAGAAGCAATTTATCCACTGCTTTTAACCCCCAGTCCTCAAGCATGCAACCTGTTAAATTATAGGCAGTCACAATACTTGTCTTTTCATTAAAGCAAAAGCCAGTTCTTTTTTAGGTTTCCTGCACCGGGAAATCACTTACCAGGTTGTGAGTATTCCAGGATAGATGCCAAAGTACTGCGAATAAGATTTGCCCACTGGTTTTGAGTTTCATCAGTCCTGACTGTTGGAAGAGTAACAATAGTTTTTATCCCTTGAAGTGCTGCACTGACTGGAGGTGGGACCTGATTGTCTGCTGATTTTACAGCTGTTTCTTTCAATACTCTCGTAATCAGAAATAGGATAGTAGGCAGGACTGTCATACAACCTAAACAAGACAAAGTAGAAATTCCAAAGTTATTTCCAAACAGTGCAGTAGAGAACTTCTTCAGCTTTCCAAAAATGAATATATATGGCTAGAAAGACAAACTGCAATTCAGGTAACAGAGTAGTATGTGGAATTCAGTATTTTATCACCAGGTTCATTCACCAGTACTCTGGAAGTATATCATTCGCTTTTAGGTTTGCCCTACATGGCAAAAAGGAGTTAGACTCTCTCATGGATGCAATCAGAACATTAAATATCTTGAAACTGCATCTGTATGTGTCTAAAGTTGTATAAAAAACAACCTATAATAACAGATCTGTGAACAGGTATCCTAGTCAGGGTACTTTCCAAGAAAGCAAGTGTGTATTACAAGCCTCAGAAGTAAGAAGGAAGTTCAGAGTGTTTCATGTCTTGGGTAAAATTTGTCACCATTTGATTACTTTGTAAAAGAGACAAAGTGATCCTATTTCCTACATATCATAGCTGTTGATTCCATCAGAAAAGCAATCTAAGTTTTGTGCATCAAGCTGTAAAGGTGCAAGTTGGGTGAACTCAAGAAGTACTGGCCACATAACATATAATCTGACTTTAGACACATGGGAACTTCATTAAAAGTAGTTTCAATAACACATACAGACTCCAAGCAAGTGCAGGAATGTAAGAAGGGCGCTAATGGGCTAAGGTGCATAATATCAATCTACAACTCATTTCAGACAGCTAAGTTTCTTTCCACATTTAATTCTTAATCTTTTCTGTGCCTCATTTTTCCACATCTATAGAAACTTTCCGTGTATTTGTGTCCTTTACAACTGAACTGCACTAAGTGCAATTACCCTAGTTTATACATATCCTTTGTGACAGCCTCCCTGGAGAGAAGAAAGATTTAGTTTAGAGTTACTTTTGGAATGACTGACAGCCAATGGCTGAAAAGCAAAGTGCAGCAGGTCTAAACTGTGCTAGTTTTTCCTCAGTGTGATTCTTTTTCATCAAGCTTCTGCTTCTCCTGGACTTCTCAGGAATTTAATTACTTCTGAGATGTCAATCTTTCACAATATGATTAAAATTGCTCAAAAGGCCTCAAAATCAGGAGGTTTGAAAAAAAATAAAATAAAATGAAGACCTGGGAAAAAGAAACAATAATGATATTGAGCTCATTTCCTCAGCAAACTTACAGCACACATGCAGACTTGAAGCCATTTTCTTAATGTTGAATCACTGCAGAAGCCTGAGCTCCTAGCTTATTCTAGATCCTAACCAACACTTTCAACAGATGATCTTTAAACATCATATAAAAATTTAATTTTGTTTTAGAATCATAAGCTCACAAGATCCCCTACAGTAACCATTCATGTACTTTGTCAATACTTTACCTGCTGGAGAACAGAGAGAAGGTAGGTCAGAGAGTATAGTGACAGTGGCAGCCACAAGACGAGCACTCTCCTCAGAAAGGTGGGATTTGGCAGCAATGTGACTTGGAGAATCTGACACTTTGGAACTTAGATGGGGCATGTGTCGTACCAGGATAAACATGAGCAATTCCATGGCTGCAAATACTAGAGATTTTCCAGGTACAAGACCACCACTCTCACCTCCCTCTCCTAAAGCAAGAGGATTTTCTTTTTCTCCGATATCATCTTCATCTGGAAAAAAAGGTAATAATGACTGAGGATACAGTTAGAAAAAGAGATTCAATATCAAATGTTATATAAAACACTAAAAAAAAAGAGTTAAAAATTGGAAGGAAACACTTGCTTCAAACAAAGATACTATAAACACGGCTCATGTCAAAATAAATGTTCTAATTTGAAGGACTTAAAGGGGTTTAAGATGCATTAGAATAATTGTAATTGCAGCCATAGCTCTAAAAAACCATTCAGAACTAGAAATAAAAAAGTAGTAACAAAATAAAAATGCAACAAGTTTTTTGTTTTCATTCTAATGGCAAAATTGAAGGCAATGACTAGATAGTCATTATAGTATTTTTTAAAAAATGCAATGGCTATAAATTAAGTGTTCAACACTGACAGATCTTATTTCAGCCTAAGCTGACCATGAAATAAAAGAACAGAAAAGCATAGTAGGATTCTATGTCCAACTCCACCATTTCAATGCATTCAATTTAGAAAGGCTCTCTTTTGAATGGCAGTGCAGCCAGCTGCAGTCCTGCCTTCTCCCATAAAACAGTAACAGAGATTCAGTACATCAAAACTGGCCTGAATTACCCCCACACAGCCCCTGTGAATTTAAATGATTGGTAGAGTTTTTACATTCGTTGATTTGAAAAAAGCAACTTACCAGACCGATAGCAAACAATTCAATTAATTCGCATGAAGGAACAGAGCTTACATTTTAGCTATGCTGGTTCCTCAAATTCTAACAAAATCCCCTCTCTGTTTTCACTTAGAAAATGGGTAAAAGCTAAGTTTTCTCCTAAAAGCATACAGTGCCAGAACAATATAGTAGTTTTCCTTAGTAAGAAACACATCCTTTAGCTTTTACTTTTCTTCCTTGAAGTAAAATAAAACATTGCAGACCTAACCTAACCAGATACAATAAATATTTGCCATGTTGCCACTTGGAAATCAATTTAATAAGCAAAGATAGAAAATGATACACTCAATATGAGTTTTTAAATAAATGGTAAAAGAATGACTGAACAGAAAGATGCTTGGTAAAAAGAGGTTTCTAAAAGTACCTCAGAAAGCAGCGTCTGGACTGATGTGAATACCTTTAATCAAGGGTACTCAGATGTAAAGTAGAAGCAAACAATTTTCTAACAAAGATCCTAAGCAAAACATCAGAACTTGAAATATGACATTAGCAGAAGTAAGGATAAGTTTCACCGATGCTAAATAAAAGGAAAAGTAAAGGAACAGAATTTAGGTATACCAGCTGAACAGAGAATCTCAGAAAAAGTTGAAGCTGAAAGGGACCTCTGCGAGTGAACTGAGTCCAATCTTCTGCTCCCTGTTCCAACTCAAAAGCTAGAATAGGTTGCTCAGGGTCTTGCTTGGCATACCTCCAAACATGGAAATTCCGTAACATCTCTAGGTACATAATTCTACTGTTTCATCATCTCCATGGCATCACTTTTTCCTCACATCCTATGTGGATTTCTGCTGCAACTTCCATTGTCTCTAGTCATCTCATCATATTCTTTTCAGAAATGTATGGCTTGCTCTTTTCTTCAAGTCTCCTTTACAAAGGGGAGACTGCTGTTCAATCACCTATTAACTCTTTCTTCTGCAACAAGTAAGTTCATCTTGCACATCCTGCCATTCTTATCTTCCCAAGCATCTTAATGGCCCTTCACTGGACTTAAAACTTTGTCAACACCTCCCTTACTCAGGATAGGAAAGAAGGGATTGAGAAGACACAGCTCCAGACACAGCTTCACAAGCTTAAGTGAAAAGAAAATTTCCCTTGATTTACTGGCCACATTCTTCTAATGCAGCTCAGTAACTGAGTATTCAGCATTGCAGACATGCACAGATCCACCTATCCAGTCCACATCTCTCCAGTTTTTTAGTGATATAGACAACTTTTGCCCAGTAATCACCCACCACTCTCCCTACATCTAATGCCAATTATTTCATTATAGAAGGCGATTAGGCTTTATTTACCCTTACTAAGTTTATGCTAATTTTTCCCAATCACATTCTTGAACTCTGAAATTATTTCCAAGGGGACTAACTCCAAGATCTTTCAACACACAAGGCAAACTTACTGGTCCACGTATCCCAGAACACTCTGTAGAGCTACCCTTTCCACAGATGCCTGGATGGTAAAAGATTGCATGAGACTCGCAGAGCTTGTGATTGGAAGGCTTCTTCCAGTTGATTTAATATGGCTTCATCCAACCTCTTTTTCTGATTAAGCAGTCTGTGGCAAACAAGAAGTCTTTCATTGCCCTATCACCCTTCAGGCCCTCTTACAGGTACTAGTTCTGATCCAGAAAAGAAGAATGTCTAGCCCAGATGCCTACTCCAACACTTTGTTTTTCTCTTGACAGTCCTACAATAGTCTCTAACCAGATGATTGGAGATAAGAGAAAGCTTTTTGCTGCTGGATGACACAACTTTGCAGTCTCCACCACTGTAGGAGTTCCATGCTCCACACTCCAGCACAGCCTTTGGCTGTTCATCCTTACGTGAGGCATGCATCTCAGGCTCTTGTCTCTGCAAGATCTTGGTGAAGAATATGCCATTTCTCCCATTTGGCTTTCCATACACTACACAGTCTACTTAACTTCACATGCATTTCCTTCATATCCCGCAGATGAGATCAATCTCACCTCGAGCCCTACATGGACAAGCACTTCGAGTACAGTCATATTAGGAGTTTCACCTGAATTTCAAGGCAGTTCCTTAGATTTCTGATGTGCCAGAGGTGACTGTTCCTCAATCATCAGACTGTATCTTGCTGCCTGTCACTGCCATCATTATGCTGACTCGAGCAATCTTACAGAGTCTTGAGAAGGACTTTTGGGTGGCACAAGCATGTCCTTTCCTTGCTCCTGTTTGCACACCCTGTTCTCAAAGCTTTTGGTTGAAGACACACCCTACACGACAGTTGAGAACCAAGATGCCAGTCTACTCCACTTCCAGACAAGAACTCTTGGTTAGTAATCAAATTTTCACACAGGTTCCAGCAGTAATTAGCTCACCTCATGCCTGCCAGTCCTGACAGGGGCACACCACAGGACCCAACAAAGGGGACCAAACCACTAAACTTCACAAATCAATGAAATGCTAAGATCCAGTCAATAGATAAACATCAGTGAAACAACTGGACTAGATGATCCTAGAGGTCTTTTCCATTCCTAATGATTCCATGAAACTAGGTATTACTAAGACCTTACAGTGATTTGCTGTGTAATTTTCATCACTCATGTTCAAGAAATTGAGATACGAAAAGAATGACCGCTGGAATTATGAGGGGAAGGAGAAAATACATCTTACAAGAGTTAAGAAATCAGCAGGTAATATTATGAACGCAGCTACAGCATCTATGGAATAAACAGCATTTTATTCCTCAATGTAACCACCATCTAATGCATTTGAGACCCTCCTCCAACACGAAAACCCATTGCTTCTTTAATCTACAAAACAAGCTATGTTTTCAAAGTCTTACTTAGGGAGTTCCTTTTTTCCTGCAAATAATCCTGAGCTGCTCTTACTATCTGCTGGACAACTCCTGTAACCAACAGTTGGACCGAAGTAGGATCCCAAGTCAGGAGGAGTCGGTGAAGTACACTCAGGAGTTCAACACCAAGGAGCTACAATAAACCAAAACACATACTAATTAGGGCTTAATAATTCCCCACTGTTACATCAATTGCTTATAGCAAGCAGATACTTCTCTTGCACAAGAATAATTATAGGTTTTGTAATCATCACAAATGAAAGATCAAGACCCAGGAAAGCTAACTGACATAACATGCTCATACAGTACCTGATCCTCTGCAATATGGATCCTGGCACAAGGGGAATCCAATAAAGTGTGAAGTGCTTGTAAACAAGATGTAACATGTTCAACAGGCTCTTCAGGTCTTGGGGAACAGAGAAACTGTATGCTAACACCTGAAAAGAGCAGCAATTAGAAGAAGAATGTTCACTTCATCAGCTATACACAACTACATCATAACCACTCTATAGAAATGATAAAAATTGCACTGACAAATACTCTGTCAAAGCTGTGAAATACACAAGAGGTAGAGAGAGAGACAGAGATATTTCAAAACATTACTGTTCAGACAAATAATGCATTTTTAAATTCCCCAGTTTAAATAAAACAAATTTTCTTATTCCCATATCATTTCGTAACATAACATGCTGATACTGCATTTGAATTTCATAGCTCTTACCCAAAATTAAGTGCATTCGATCTTTGTTCAATTCTGGCAAAGATTTAATGGTAGGAGGAGTTCCAGGTGTCTGGTTTAACATAATAGATGTGGCACGTTTCTGTGAATTAGGCATTGCTGCAGCAGTCTCTTCTGTTGACTCAGAAGCACTAAAACCTGTACTGTTTAGCCAAAGTGCCACTGCATGAAGTATAGGAGCCCAAGAGTTTCGATAATGCAGTCTAGCTGTATCAATAGTTTCAGGAGTGTAAAATGCTCCTCCTGTTAAATAAGAAAAATAAAAATAAATTCTGAAATTCTCTACAAAGGTAAACTCTGAAATACTCTACAAATAATAGACAAATTCTAAATTGTCTAATTGACAATCTAGATTTCTTAGTTATTTACTCATATTATATTTAATCATGTAGATATTCAGATATAGCCCTTGTTAGTCACAGTGTATTCCAACACCTTCTGAAGAAGTAACATTAGCACATCTCACAAAGTGAAATGACCATGATGGAACAGTAAGAAGAAAGTCAAGAGTTGCATTAGAATACTTCAGATCTTACAGATCTTCATACAGAATGCTCAAATTTCGTAAGACTGCATCCACTATAATCTCATGGACTGTGTTTCCTTAAAGCAAAAATCTTTTTGCATTTGATGTCAAAGTATTACAACTGGAAAAAAGCACTGTTTCATTTTCCATTTCTACAATTGTTTTAGTCATCTCTGTGAATCAGACACAGAATTTTTCATTGCAGATTAAAGAAAAACCCAACACACAAACTTTCAGCATACATTTCTACTACACAAAGGCAAAAATTACTTGCATCATTTTGTTTAACAGATGAAAAATCATACCTGCCAAACAATTTAAAGAATTTTGATAAATCAGCTAGGAGGCTTACTTTGTTCTTCAAATCAACACAAAAATAAATTTCAGTATTTACCATCTGGTGGAAGCTGAGTAGCAAATTCAGCTGGCAGGGTTAAAAGAGCATAATCTTTCAGTGCAGCTAACCAGAGACGGCTAAGTGAAGGCAACTCTGGCTGTACAAGTGTTATCAAACTGTCAGGTGGCAACTCGTCTACTGTACCAAAATCATCCTCATCCTCCTCTGTATTCTTTAAAACTCGTTTGGGTTTGGTCTCTGCTTCTTTCTTAATTTTCATGGCCACAACATACACCTAGGAGAAACACATGAAAAATTCACATCATGAAATCAAAACAACAAAACAAAAAAACAGCAGCAGCCTTTTCCTTAGAGCAATCATCACTTTCTCAGAGCAGATTAGGTACAATATGCATAAAGATTAAAATGGCTTCTAGTGGGTTATGTGAATACAAGAGCATTTATATGTTCATCTTGGAAATATGCTATAAAAGGATTTTCACACAAATATGGGAAACAGAAGTATCAGAAAAATACAGTAAAAATAAGCATTTTTTGAATTAGGAACTTCACACAACAGATGCTCCATATCAAAGCTGAATGTAACATTATGGGGTGACTAACAGGTTTACATGGCTGAATAGTTGACACTTCCCTTTGCAACTTTAAAATAAATTTTCAAGAAAATTTAATCCAAAGGTCCTCAAAGTACTACTCCAATAGAAATCAAAATATAATTTATGTAATTAGACATGTAGCTCCAAAGCACACAAATAATATTTCAGGAAGCAAGACAATGTAAGTACTTCCTTCTTTTGTAGAAAGTTTAAGGTTTTAGCAATATCTATGTCTAGCTTGCCATTTATTGTGAACTCTAAAAAAAGTTCCTAGTTAACTACAGTATTTTATGAAAATACATTGTAAGGGCATGGTAGCGTACAATACAATAAAATACAAAAGCACCACTAGACAAAATGGCAGGAAAAAAAGAATCAAGAAATATACCAAAATGAAAACACACCAAGAGTGGAACTGCAGTAGGAAAGGAGGAAGGCAGATAAGGCTAACTGACTAGTTAGCAGGGTTTGATGCTGCTGAGGTTAAATCTTTTCAAACATTTGAAGACGTAATAGGAAATGGTTACCTCAGCCCATGCTTTCAGAACTGCAAGTTTTTCCATAGTGGTGGCACTCTCCCGATAAAGCTGGCTGGAGGATCCTTTTCCTGCTTGCACTTTATCCAGAGAAGAGACAAGAAGGTTGTGAACTCGGCGGAGATCATTCAGGTCACTTACAACCCCACTTCCTATCCATGCGCTACATACCTGAACAAGGTTAGAATCGTTCTCCATTAGCAAGAAAAACAGATAACTTCATAAATAAGAACTATAGAAACAACAAAATCTCAACCATTCTAACCTGTTATTTTCCTTTCTTCTCTCCACTCAGGACAACAGAATTGTTCAGGTGAATGGTTACAAAGACTATTTTCAATGGCTACTGATACAACAAAACTCAGATACATGGAAAATACTTAGTTTGCCAGACACAGAATCATAGAATGGCCTGAGTTGAGAAGGACCTCAAAGAGCATCCAGTTTCAACCCCCCTGCCACAGGCAAGGTTGCCAACCACCAGGCCAGGCTGCCCAAAGCCACATCCAGCCTGGCCTTGAATGCCTCCAGGGATGGGGCATCCACAGCCTCCTTGGGCAACCTGTTCCAGTGTGTCACCACCCTCTGAGTGAAAAACTTCCTCCTAATATTCAACCTAAACCTCCCACCTCAGTTTAAAACCATTCTCTCTTGTCCTATCATTATCCACCATCGTAAACAGTCATTTCCCCTCTGGTTTATACGCTGCCTTCAAGCACTGGAAGACCACAATGAGGTCTCCCCAGAGCCTTCTCTTCTCCAAGCTAAACAGGTGATCACAAAGTTTTTATTCTGTTCCCACATGTCTGATCAAGGCATGCAAGTAGCATATTTTCACATTCACAGTGAAGGCCGTGTTGCACAGCAGTTCATAATGGTATATCTTCAAAAACCTATAACTCAAATTACATGTTAAAACTCCATACTAATGAAAAACTTCCAAGATCTTCAACAACTTTAAGAAAACATCCAGAAATGAGTAATATAAAAAGTTTCAGATACGGCTCTGGTATGAAACAAACAGTATCACAGTCTAGATGATTCAGAACCTGACATGGAGGTCAGACAGTTGGGCGCCTCCCTACTCCTGCTTTTTTTTTTTTTTTTTCATTTTTTAGATTGAACAAACTAAAAACGGGCATTTAAAACTGAAACATCAAACAGATCAAAACTTTCTGTCTAATGTTATACATTGACACTCATTCTCTAAAGAGCGTTTACACCCAGACAAAAGATTTTTGGTACAAATGCAGCTGCTTTTACACCAAAAAGAACAAATTCTGGTGGGGATTCTGCAAGAATGAGAAAAAGCAGCAAAATTAAGAAAAAATACAGCAGGGAAAGGAGGAAGAGTGGTGGGAAAAAATAGTTCACAGACTCTTTTCCGATGGCAGTCTTGTTCTATCTCTAGCTTATTTTGCTTTGAGAGAACCAGTTCCTTTAGAGAAGGCCTGGAATGATGGATATATTTAAAACAAACACATGGTTTATTTACCCACATGGCTCTGCAGATAGACAGGACAGGACTGCTGAAAACCTGCTACAAATTCAAAATCCATTCAAAATGATCAGCTTTGCTCCTTCAACCCTAAAACATCATTAGTGAGTACAGTTCATCAGACAAGACATCTGATTGAATACATTCACGTTTGTCTTACTAAGCATTTTCTTTTTTTTTTTTCTTTTTCTCATTTTTCTTTCTTTTCCAGTTATCAAGAAGCATAGAATTGATGTGGAGATAACTTTTCAGAAAGACTGAAAAGAATATTATCAGATGACTCGAGACATTGCAAAAAAATCTCAGCTTAGGCTTACAATATTTTCCAGCTATTTACTGCTGTTCTCTTCTGCATCATTCTTCCGACAAGAAGAAAAATCATACATGTCTACTGCATAAAGGCACAAAATGTACTCAGTTTGGCTTATACCATCTGAACATACTCTTCAGTACCTGGCAGGCCTTGGCAGTTATGTCAGATGGTGTGTCTTGGGAAAATGCTGGCCTCAGAGCAGCTCCAACCTGGAAAGAGGAAAAAAATCCACTTAAAACAATAGCGACAACACTCTTCATCTAACCTTGCTTAAGGTCCACGAACATATACAAAACACGCAAGACAAGACTGTTAGTGTTTATAGTTATACCCCCAAATTACCCTTACTACCTAGCAAACATTTGCAACAGTACTGTCTAAATGAGAAAGAACTGTTTTTCTCCTGCTTGTCTTTCCATGGTCTTTTTAAGTCCCAACTACCTTTGCAAACATGTGGCATTCTTTTTTTGTTGTTAATGAACATCCTTTTATACATGAAACTACTATGAATTCAATTCATGCTGAAGCTGCATACACAATGATTTTTGAACTCCAACAGAATAATAAGGCAAAACCAAGTGTTCATTACTGCATATGTATCATGTTCTCAAAATAACAGACAAAAAAAGAATTAGTCATTTGTTCTAAGACAGTGTTTTTCTGAAATAGAAAGAAGCAAGTCAGAAAGACAGCAGCAATAGTTACAGCACTACAGAAGGAAGGAGAATAAGATGAGAATAGGATGAAAACCTGTTTTGAAGATATGTTTTTGAATTCTGAAAACACAGAAGAGAAATCAGAGGTAAACAGATAACTTGAGGTGGGAAAAAGGCAAGGAATGGTGGCAGCATAGAGAACTGTGGTAGGCACAGAAGATACAAGAATAGCAAAACCTGACAAGCTTAGAGGAAAGCTGTGCAATCTTAGGAGTGATTCCAGAGTTAGCCATGTCACTCCAGTGGGAAGGGAGAAAAAGCCCTAACTTCGTCTCTCCTTTTAATATATTTCCAACAGGTAACAGAATTACAAAGCTCGTATCACCCTTCTAATTCTCATATCAAGTGTCCCTACTCAGAAAGATATTTCTGTATGACAAATGACATAAATACTTCGTAAGATGCTCACAGATTCTTCTATGGACCAATGCACTATCCTAGACTATTCTTAAGTTAAAATGCAGTCTAGAAACCACGTGCATTTAAAGACTTAACAGATTGATCAATGCGCATCAGTGAAACATAACTGGTATGTCCTAGGACTTCCAAGGAAACCAATCACAGTGTGAATATTGCTACTACAAAACAAAAACAAAAACCTACAATGCCATGAAAGCAGTTATTTAACTGGAAAAATGGCAAGTTTCATAACATAGAATCATAATCATAGAATGGCGTTCCCCTCAAGTACTGGAAGGCCACAATGAGGTCTCGCTGGAGTCTTCTCTTCTCCTATCAAAATAAGCTGAGTTCACTCAACCTTTTTTCATAGAAAGATTCATTAGAATGGAAAAGATCCCCTGCCCCTCTCAAATAGGACACCTGGCCAAGTGAAAACTCATTCTTGCAGGCATTCATCTTATGATAAATGTAAATACTGAAGTCAGTGGGATAAATCACATATGCAATTGTTTGCAAGGCTGAGATCTTCTGAATCAAATGAAAGAACTAGCAAAACTGATTATAGATGCAAATCAGTAAGAGGAAACCAAGAAAAGAAAAAGCCCACCCTTCAAAAGCACACTATCCCTTAAGCTTTTCTCATTCTCACACTCAAGTCTGAGGCAAAAGATTAATCTTAAGCATACAGATATCTATAACAGTCAAATCTGCAGTACTGATATTTCAGTATGATATGGAAAATTGTTATGACATATTTAGAACTTTGCAAACAAAAGACAGAAAAGTTAAGCTATGCAACAAAATAATGCAATAATTTCCCAAAATAAATCTTCAGCTGCTCACCTCCCATTCCCATACTTTTGTCATTTTTTGTTCAAACCCAAGTGTATTCATTAGCTCCCAACAAAACAGATTTATTAGATTATTCTGGAATTGAATCAGTGCTGTTTTCAAATTCTTCAATTCTACAAATGAAATACCATTCTTGCAGAAAAAAAAAATAAATCAAGCTTAATTTGTAGTATTTGGCTTTCAAGAATCAATAGCTACTGATTTTTTTTTTTTAATTTTGTCAGCTAATAAATTATGATAAATAGGAAGAGAGAAACAAATTTTGAAGAGGTAAATAAAGCTGCCTCTTTAGTACATTTTCAAACAAAAACCCTCTTCACAGGTCTTTTGAAGTTACAAAATGTTCTCAAAGCTAATTCTGGCATATTGGCATAAATATACAGTTCCATGAAGTTATAAAGAAGGTCTCACATTAGCCTGGTATTGCTCCAGTATCACGTGGCCTGGAAACTCTGGCTCAGGAACTGATGCAAATTTCTTGATAATGTCTTCAAGAGCTTGAAGACCCGCCATTCGTAACTGGTTGCTGTGATCAGTTGCAGCCATGAATGCCATTCGAATAAGGTCAGAGAGATGCAGTACTAAGAAGTCATCTTAAAATAGAACAAAAGAAGAACTATTTAATAACTTGAATTATAGCTGATATAACAGACATTTGTAATTTTCCTAACGGAGCCGTACAAATTTCACATGTTCTTTTCCAAAGGTACACATTTAGGAAACGGAAGAAATACAAGAAAGAACGTAACCTATTTTTCTTCCCACCTCCTTTAAAGCGACATAAGAACATTTATTCTCAAGACAATCTCAAAAATTAAGCACAAATTTGAAACAAAGTAAAATGAGACAGAAAAAAATGCATTGGATAGAATATTTTAAATGTGGCTAAGTAGCTTGTAAAAGGTAGGAACATTCAGTAACGTAGATTTCATGATTCCCTTCTGCCCTATACATACAGAAAATCTCCAAGGCAGTTCTTGAGTCCTACGCTTATAGTGACCTCTACTGACAGAAGAAAGCCTCATCAAATTTAACACTTAACAACTGAGTATGCCTTTCTATCTCTGCAACCAAGGGCCACATCCAAGGCCATCAGCAAGCAGCCCCCAACCCATAAAGAAAAGCACCAGGTGATACAGTAACACTGTGAAAGGATTTTTCTTCTGTTTATATTTCTTTCCTTACTTTCAATTTGAAATTACCAGATGTTGCGCAATAAGAAAATAAATTATGTAAAAACATTAATATCCAGGGCAATTAATTTAAAAAAAAAATCACGATTAATGCTCTAGATCTTCTGAAGTTTAAAGACAGAAAATAGTCCATTTTGTAGCTGAAATTTTCAGACTCAAGCAAGCAGTAAAGACTGTCATTAATTCTTCAGGTCACCACAGATATAGTAGTGAACATTAAATAATTTGTAAGTTAAATTTATGGGTAGAGGTTTGGTGAGTTTTTCTTTTATGATGATACCAAACAAATCTAGTTCACATTCAATACATTTAGAGATGTATATTCTCAGGATTATTATGTGCGATCCCCTGCAGGATCCTATGAAAAAGCAGCTCTTTCATGATTTTCCTCTACAATACAACATCATTTCCAAAATTTCCCAAAGCTCTTCCCACTCACTCTTCAAACACTGACCCCAGCCTCTAATCGAGTAAAAACCAACATTCTCAACAAAACCAGTGCACGGTTCTGGAACCGAACACATAATATCCATATCAGAACAGAAGCCTGTAACAGCACAGATGCTAAAATCCAGAAACACTATGCATTCTAGGATCTTTATACATGATATTCAGCCTACGTGCACATAAGCTCCTCATGAACACTGTGC
Organism: Perdix hodgsoniae; assembly: GCA_035772895.1. Lineage (NCBI taxonomy): Eukaryota > Metazoa > Chordata > Aves > Galliformes > Phasianidae > Perdix > Perdix hodgsoniae. Next base: position 6,079,126 of record JAPSGF010000039.1, read on the forward strand.
TACACAGCTGAAGGCAATCAGTATGCACCGGAACCAATACACATGGATGATCAAAGGACAGAAACTTCCCACTACTAGTTTGAAACTGTTTTGTGAAAAATGTGTTATGTCATTCCCAGCCTCAGTTATGATTCTCCAAGTTATACACATATATTGAATTCATGATATTTACCAGTCTCACGGATATCAAAAGAAAGAATTTTATAAAGAAGCTGGGTCCACATCCCTCACTCTGCTACAGCAATATTACCTGGCCTTATCTTTTTTCTTTCCTAGCACTCCTTTGCTGTGGAAATGCTAAAATAATATGAATTGTATATCATCACTATTGTTAGGCTAAACTCAGATAAACTATTCCCAGCTTACATTTGACCAGAAGTTTACTCCTTCCATTTCAAACTAAAAGAGTTTGTAAGCCCTTTTCTTCCCCCACTCTCAAGCAGATCAGTCTGTTAAAGTTATATTCTCCAACAAACATCACTTCGTGTTCACGGCATGGTAACTGTAACAGTTGCATAACTACAGCTTTGGCCTTTTTCTATTTCCTCTGTTTTTAAGTGTTTGAATGAAAGGAAGTTCACTTTCAAACAGCTTACATTTTTATCTTGGTTGTGTAATTTTAAAGCCACAAAGAAGTATCAACAATAAAAAAGAACCAAAATTAAACGTGCACATTCTATAATTACTTTTTGGGTTTTTAAGTCTGGCTGAACGAGCTAATGCCAGATCAAAGTGTGCCTTGTTTGCATTCTCACACAGCATGATCACTCGGCACAGACAGTCGGCTGCAAATACGCGAGTTGCCCAGCGAGGTGCTACAGAAGGCTTGGTTTTATCCTCTTCACCCAGGGTGGTAAACATTGTATCATCATCCATCTCATCCTTCTTCTCGGATTCTTCATCCTTACCTCCTCCCAAGGGAGCTGCAGTGCTCATGTCTACAACAAAGAACAATTTTAGGAAAATCTAAAAAAACTACAGATGACTAAGAACATACTCAAGCCCTTCAAGATTCTAAATGCACCCTCTTTGTGAGTACAGTGGTGATGGATTGATGGTTGGACTCAGATATCTTTTCCAACCATAATGATTCTATGATTCTAAGAGCCAAAATATTCAAAAGAGAGAAAGGCTATGGTAAATCAAACATGGATGAAGAAAACTCAAAACAGGAATGTTTTGAGAAACTGATCAGGAAAACTTGTGTACATGATTTGTAAATCTCTACTTAAGAAGAAAACTAGATTTTGTTCATATACCACTTAGTGGCATCAAAGCATGCAAAATGAAGTTGCCACCTTATTAAAATATAACTGAGATAAATTTATTTAAATATCATCACAAATTATTTCACCTACCAAAAACACAAAGAGGAGATCAGACATTCATATTAAAAACTCTAAAATCCATCCCACATAAAATAAGGAAAGAACATTCCGTGTTCAAATTCAGGAAGTGAGATCTTTCCCACAGAATAGATAAATGATAAATATATTGCATAAAGAAGCGACTGGTAGCATTACTCATCAGTAAACCTAAAGATGACAATAATTAGAAGAGCTCCAGAATGAACTCACAATATGCCAGTAAATAAGCATAAATGCAAGGCAAATTAGCAGAATTTGCATCGCAACTATCCTTCAAGCTGAAAAAGAAGTATAAGGTCTCAGAGGACAAGATCTTTGCTAGGCTGAACAACACACAAAAAAGTTTCATCACCATGGTAACCCATCTTCACATCAGAAGCTCAAAAGGAATAAAGGAAAAGTCAGAGCATGTACAGCACTGTTCCTTCCCTATGGGTCTGACGTACAAACACTAAAAAGCATTTGTCTGCTTTCACAATTGGCAGCAACTTTTTTTTTTTAATCTTAAAAGAAGTCTTACTTTTAAAAATGTAACATAACATTGATGATTTCATCTGAGTACTTTTAATGAGTAATAGTCAAAGCTCCACATACAATAGAAGCTAGATCTTAGGACAAAGGACAAGCCCAAAATAAACAATGCCAGAAGATGCTAGTACTAAGGACACACGATCTCTTACGTGCATGCCATAGAACACTTACCACTGGAAGCTGCAAGGACATCCTTACAAAGCATTAGCCAGTGAGAAAGGTTTTCTACTGCCAGAGATGAAAGCATATGTCCCAGAGTATCATGGATATCTGAGCACAACTTCCGATCTGTTTCTCGATCCAGCATTCCAAAGAGGACACCTTCAAGGCCTGTCTCTGTTATGTTAACGCCCTGGTGCCGGGAATGACCATCTCGCCGAGAACCAGCTCCAGGTGTAAAAGTATTAATATCTGTGAAATGATGTTTATAACATGATTTTCTGAAATCAGTAGCTCCATTTTACAATTTGGAGTAACAAATGAGAATTGGACACTGAATTCACGTAAGTACAGTTTGGGAAATGACACGCCATGATGTTATTGAATTTCTTCCAAATTAACATTAGAAAGATTTTACAGCCATCTTTTCTTTTTTTTTCTTCTTTATTTTTTTTTCTTCCAAGGCAAATAGCATCTGAGTATTACTTAAAAATAATTATCTATCTCTCTTCAAGGTACACATTCCATCAATTTGTAAAAACTCCTAATAATATTTGATTCTGAAGAGTCTTTCTAGAGACATACTTAATTAGTAGGATTCAATACTAATTAAGCTCACAATTCTACATTCTTTGAAAAAACACTGTTCAAAACTGTTGAACTTCCTATTTTCAGAATGAACTGATACATGTAAGCACTGAACCACTCAGCAGAGTCCAAAGGCTAGTAGACGTGCTGCTAAGAGAATTTAACACACCTAGATATCTCCACCAAACAGTATGCAGCTAAGTCAATTTTCAACAGAGGCAGATCTAAAATACTTTTAAAATCTGTGAGACATTTCCACTGTATATACACTGTATTTCCTATTTGATTTCCATTAGTCAGGAAGGCAGAAAAGGTTAAATCTGAATTTCACAGGAAGTGAAATGAGAAATGAAATTCAGAAGGTAAGCAGAGGTGAGGAGAAACATTATTCAAGTGTGTAGGGATGGCTATAGAGCGGATTTTTTTTTCTTCCTGAAGGCAAATCACACACATGCATGAATACATGCACTCAACTGTCCCAAAAAGACCACATGAAAGAAGTACTTACTGATGCCACTATTTTCTTTGTCTCCAGCATTTTTTGCTAAGCTCATGGCATATTCACATACTTCTGCTGCTTCTCTCTGAGCAAGCTGTCGTAAACATGCAACTGCAGCCCGGCGAAGCAGCAAGTGGGAGCTGCACAAGTGAACCTAAATCAGAACCGTTGCAAGTGAGTGAACTGCACCTCCATATGCATACGTGCTGCTAAGGACTGCCAGTATTCTACTTTCCAATTACATGTCCCTGTGGAAGCCTCCATGTATCAAGCTCTTTACAAGATCTTAGAAGTTCACAGGTAAGCACTAATTGAAAGCAGAAATTTGAAAATAAAGCTGGCATATACAGAGTTGACAGTTGTTGCCTGTCAAAAGCTTTAATATTAGAACTACTGTGTCAGTATGATTTTAGACAAATTATACTTTCCAGTCTGTTACACTCTTGAACGCTGTTTCACATCATATTCTGCTACAGCTATAAATCGCTTTAAAAGTGACCACACAACTACCTTAAAATCTTCCATTTCAAGCGTGCACCAGAATTTATAGCATATGTTTTCATATGTTTCTGTCAAGATGACAGCTTCAGGTCTCTTTGCTAACCAACACTGGACTTCCATTTCCTTTCAAATCACCTCAAGTACAAGCAAATATTTTTCTTAGGAAGAATTGTGCATGGTAACTATTTCCTTGGGAGGTAGTAGCTGCACAGAGAACTGTATGTTTTTCCACAGTGGAAGAGATGATGAGTGCTCTTTAAGAAACTGACTCTTTATTTACCCTGGGGAAATTGTTTTTAATAAACTGAATACACATTTGCTTTCTCAGTAGTAGGTTATTATGTGGATGGAAACTGCAACCCTAAATGAAAGGGTTGTACAGCATATAAAGCACTTCAACAGTAGATCTTTATTCTGTTTGTGAATATACAAGACTTAGATACTGGAAAAACAAATCCACTTTTATACAATCCTCTAAATATCACACTAAAGCGTTCCTTGTTTCTGGTTACAAAATAAACAACCAGTGGTTATGATGCCAATAGAGGAAAGCAGAAGGGAACTCAATCGTTTAATTTTGATACCTGGCATTAATTGCATACAAGAGCAAGTTAGAATGTAATGAAAAGTTTGTTAATGGTGAAAGGTAATGCAGTCTCTGCTTTCCTAGCTGTAAGGTCACAGTAAAAAGAAGTGAACAAGACAATTCAAAGGAAAATTTACCAAGCTACATATGACTTGGAAGTAAGGTATATGAAAAAAAGTGAAGGAAAATAGCTTTTGCTTAATAAAGGAGCATTAGGAAACATGGAATGGATAGCAGAAAGCCTAGGAAAATTTTTTAAAACAGTACTGGTCGTGCCAGCAGTAACTTCATTTTCTGCACTATTACGCACTAGTGCTTACAGAGCGACTAAGTAGAACTATTTGCCACACTGTGCACAGTATGTATACAAAAGGGCCCAGATATTTCTGGATATGTTGCATCACTGTCATGCAAAATTGTGCGCAAGAGCAAGTGCTGCACAGCAGTATTTCAGTGTGTGGGGGAAAGTAAAAGTATGTATGCAGGGAAATACATGTAACAATGCAAGAATGTCTTGGAGAAAGTCAGAAAGGGAGACTAAGAAAAAGGTCCAGTACTGACATAAGGTAATACGGAAACACTAGTCTCACAGTGAATTCTAAGAACAACAACTCAAAAATGCTGAACAGACTTCAGGGAGAAGCTTTCCAAATTTCACAGCATTAAACTACTAAAAAAACCTCTTAATATAATTCAAAAATTAAATAACAGTAATAAAGAAACAAAAACACACATCTTTCTCTTACAGTTGCATTGTGTAAGTTTTGGGTTCCAGCATCTGTTTCCTGGTTTAGGCCAGGATTTGCTGACAAAACAGTACCACAGGGAGAAAGCAATGCTAATCACAACAGCAGCACAAGAATTTGAACATCAGCATCTAAGCTGACAGCGGTAAAACAAATCCAAGACCTCCCACCTTTCCCAAATTCACTTTCTTCCCTCTGTGCACGCAGTCAGCTGGAAGGAACAAGGCATTTCAGTATTTTTTCATGGAGTGATACCATATATATTCTTGCTAGCGTGCTACTAGAGTGAATCCAGCCTTATGACATTAATTTGGGCAACATTCTGAAAAGGATCTAAAACAGATTTGGGGACTGCACTCCAATGTTCTGCAAACATCACTTTTTGTTATGAATGGGTACCCTTGGAATCTTACTAAATGCCTCTCCTGTGCCCCTTGCTAGGCACACAAATAAAACTCGGAGAAACAGAAGGAATACATTTTGTACTCACACAAAGACTGGGGACCAGGCTGGATAGGTTGACGTGCCGTGGTGCAAACATATGGAGCTGCTGAAGGCAGGATATGGCTGCTGCCTGAACAAGAGAGTCTGAATGGTCCTGTGTGATTGCACATCCCACCAAACAGGACGAACGGATAGTTGAAATTGTAGCTCCATTACCTGGTGATATAATGTGACATCCTTAACACAATAAGATTTTTGTATGAGAGCAGCAGACCTTAAATCTTCAAATGCAAAAGAAGTTGACAGAATTAACATGCAGCTTTCCTGCCCTCCTACTGAAAAACAGCACAACTTATAAGAACCACTACGGCGTGTTTCAGTATCTCAGTATTTCAGCTCAGTTAAACAATATTCAGTCCAAATGAAATTTTGGATCAACTGTCTTCAAATGGGAATATTTTCAAAATATCTCCCCAGGACATAAAACCAATAAGGGTAATTGAATTTCAACTGTGAATATCTTTTCCATTTTATGATATATAGGCAATATTTTACACATAGAACCATTTTCTAAAGTGTTAGGCAACACTTAAACTTGCATAAATGCTAGCTAATTTTGGTTAGCTCCATTGGATGAGTCATGTTGCTCCAACAGAACACACAGTTTAAAGAACAGAATCTGAAAAATAATTCTGTAATTAAACCATATGATGTTTTAAAGAAGTTTCTGAATTACAGAAAAATGCCTGCAAAAGACTGTCAGTATAAGGATGATGCTTATTAAAAAGTGTCACAACATTCCAAATCAAATAAAGAGCAAGCAGATAACTCAGGTTAAATCAAACCATCTAGAAACTTTCCCATAATAGAAATGTAAGTCCAATTTTCCAGAATTTGCATTTCACAAGTGGCTAGCTCTATGACACTGTGTGAAAGACCAGCATAAAATATTCCTAAAAAAAAAATCCCACTAGGACTCAGACCATGTTTCTTGCCATCTCAGCCACAGAACTTCAGATATAGAGTTAGGTCTGCAAAAAAGTCTTAATGATAATGGTAAAGTACCACAATATAAAAAGGTCATAAATTAGTGGAAATTAGTTATTGTTCACAACACCAAGAACTATGCCCAACTTCAGATCTTGTCATCAGTCAAAAATAAAGCTGCCAATGTGCTGAAGAAGTAGAGGAGAAATGCTGCCTCTTGGCCGACACAAAACATTTACAGCAAGGGTGCTTCCCATCTTTTAAAGACAACACAGAATTGCTATAAGACAGAACACCATACATCTCTGTAGCACCTTTATACAAATTTCAAACTGATGGAAAAAAAATAACTAAATGCCATGAGAAAACATCACCACATATGTTCAAAGTTAGCACTGAAGTTCTGTGCAGGACATTATAATTGTTAAATCCCTTCTCACATCCTTCAACTGCAACAGACAAAGTTTGATTGTCCTCCATTGAAGATTGTGATTAATTGGCTTTATAAAAGTTAATTTTTTATTCCTCTTCAGATTCACACTGACCTTGCAGCTCAGGCCCAACAGTAGTTATTATAGCTCCAAGACATCGGCCTAAGCATTGATGCACTTCTGTATGTGATGGTGGAACAGTTAAGAGCAGAGTAAGAACTAGAGAAAGTGTTGGCTCCACATATCCACGGTACATTGGTCCACTAGAATCAACTATCAAGGCAAGTGAATGGAGAGACCAAGTCTATTAGAAAAGAAAAAAAAGATTGAGTAATACATTTAGGAAACTTACATGTAGACTGAGCTTAGCTCTGCACACTCTTGCTTACGCATCTAGTTATCTTCTCTGACTCCAGAAGGGTTTGAAAGATCATAACCTCAAGCAATCACTCACCTTTGAGTTGAAATATTTCTAGCATGCTGGCTGCCAGCACTTTTGTGGATAATGGAGATGAAGACAACAAGGAATTTTGTTTTTTAAAAAAACAAAAACAGAAACAAGTCTCCCCCCCAAAAAAAAGTGAAAGTGAAAAGTGAGCCTTAAGATGGGAAAAATACAGAATCACTTTTGTTGTAAAACTGGATGTAGATTCAGAAGCAGACAGTTGTCAAAACATTTTGTAGGAAATGCCTTTGACATTTTAAGAAACTGATTTACATCACAAGCGGAAAGGTTCTCACACATTTCTACAAAGTACGGAAAAGCAATTATTCTAGTATTCTAGATTTCATTGCTGAAGCAAATGAAAGATTCATCACTTTGCCTTTTAACATTTAACTTTATGTCAATATAGATGTATTGCTCCATATGCTCTTTTTACTGCAGCATCCACAAACAAGGAGTTACAGGACAGTAAAGATAGAAAAAGACACTGCTACCCTCATATTTCTTTTGGAAGAGTTAAGACTTAGCATATTATCCCAACTTCCAAATTCTTTCAGCTTAGGAAATGTTCTGCATCACACATTATTCATACATGATTTGTAACCTCAAAGGCAGTGCTCTCAGCAGCATATCTACTCCCCTCTACCCTACCAGAAATTTTTAGCAGTCAAATGATCTTCTTGGGAGATCTTCCACATGTTATTAATACACAGTACATAAACAGAAACTCAACTACAGAAGCTTCCCCACTTCATTACTAGTTCTCCTAGTATTCTCTTTTTGTCCTAAATGCAACCAGAAATTTCAGTTTATCTGCAACAGATTTCAGATTTCAAATTTTGTTATTATAGCATAACCTTCCCAGGAAGATGTACTGCTATACTTTGTTCACTGTTTCACACAAGTCAAAATTGCTTGACAAAGAAAATGACTTCATTAGCTCAATCTCCAACAGCTGACCATACACTGACCATTAGACAGTTTTAATATAGTCAGCAGACTTAGTTACAGACACCTACGGTAGCACTAGCAGATTTGGGCCTATTTCTAACCAACTGTCATTATAAAGCAAAATCTGCTGGTTTAACATTCCTTAGCAAATGCTACCATCTGTCCATACAGTTTGGCGTATATGACAATCCCCATTAAAAAGTACTTAAACAGCTGATTTAACTTCTGTTTTAAAACACCCTAAATTAAAATTCAGTCTGTGACGATTGTGGTGTTTGTTTTTTTGTTTGTTTTTTGTTTCTTTTTTACCTGGACTTCAGGAGAAGTTCCATCTTGTGCCAAAGCCAAGAGAATACTGACACTGGTTTTCAGATGCTGTCCAGAACCTATCCCACCAACGTATCGATGGAGGCAACCCAGAGCCAAAGAATGGCCTGTTCTTGATACAACATCTCGAGCAGATTTTAACCTATAAACATTTAAATAAATCATGTAACTCAATTAACTATTAGGAAAAAAAAAAATCCTTCAAGTACCATAACTAGTCAATTGACTCTACTTCTAACAGCATTTTGCCATCCACCTTACAGACCCTGAGAAGCCTTACTTAATCTGTACTTAATCTATACTGCTATAAAACTGGATTACATATAAAGCAAATCAACAAAATTTTATTTTAATAACTTTTTCTTCCCTCTTCACAGTGAGAAGACAAGAGAGAAAGAGAAAAGGATATCCTAGAATTCTTTTTTGTCTGTACGTGAGAGACAACTGTGTTCACAGCCATTAGTGAACAACAGCAGCAACAAAGTAAATACAAATCTCAGATGTACAAAAATGGCACAACAGCATCAACACCGGCAGCTATTACCATCTAGAATCCTACATATCATAGAGATATAAAAGAAGACTGTAAAGATGATACTTTACTTGACAAAATAATGGGCAAATTTTGAATACTCAGAGATAGAGACTGAGCACACGCAGTGCTGCACGTGCATTTGGATTCACAGACTAGCTTCCATTTAAGCTGAAAACTGGGAAAAACGTTGTTTTATTATACCTAGCAGGTACCTCTCCAAAGATCTGAGATCAATGACAAAATATGGAAAAAAAATATGGGCCAGTAAATAAGTTAAACTGATATGTAAAGAAGATGTTTTCATGAAACAGAACCACTTTAATAAAATTCATGTTATAGACATATGTAGTGTAAGCTGAGTTTATCTATCTGAAGCAGTTTTGTCACTTGAAGTAATTCATCAAAAACTCTTCATTTCTATCATTTTTAGTTCCAAGTAACTTAACAAGTGAGCTTTTATTGCCGGAAGAATCACAAGAAATAATATCAACATTTGAAGATACTGTTTGAAGATCTGGTAGGCCTGCATAGTCGTAGTAATAAAGCATGAACAGAAATAGCAATCAATATGCTTTAGTAGAAGATTTTCCAGCATACATTAAATTACATCTCATTTCTTTTTCTGAATCAAAGCCAACTTACTTATCAAAACTGTACTGAGCCATTCGAGCGATGAATGTGGCTTCTCCAACCACTTGAGCCATTCTACCAAGAGCTTCTCCTGCTGCACACCTCAGAATAGGGTTAGGGTTATCAAGTGCACCCATCACCAGTGTTAGAGCAGATTTGCGAACTTCTTCTGGTCCTAATGTGCTTTTGTTCTCAGCTAACCCCTACATGAAAAATATGAAAGAATATTCCAAGTACGTGGATGAAGGGAACAGCAATATTAATAAGAGTGAGCTTCAACTAAAAATTACACATTTTTTTGTTTACATTTGCATACATTTTTCCTGAAATATACTTGTTGAAACATTTAGAACTCAAAAGCAATAACATGCTCAGTCCCACCGTCACCAACATTCTACCTGTTTCACATACAGTAAGGACTTGTTACACCTGTCTCTGCTTACAAACATGTTACAACACTATACGCGTGCCGATATTATTGAATCTAACAAAGTTATACACAGGATATGTCTAAAAAGAAAGAAAGAGGGAAAAAGAAAGGATGGGCACAGAGAGAAAGAGGCTTTAAAGATAACTAACATCTCTTTCATAGAGAGGAAAACCACAACTTTATTATGCTTCTGCAAGAAATGCTCAGAGACTCTAGGTAAGTAAAATATTTTTTCTTAACATTCCCATATTTGAAAATTTATACAGTACACTGTATGTGTTACAGAGAAATAATACAACACTTTCTGAAACGTTTTTTGGTTCCATATTCCATTAATAAGACATTGCCTTACTTTGGGAAAAATAATTTAATACATGTAAAGTAGAAACACTGCCTGTGTTAGAGCAGAAAACTCTACCATAATTCTCATTTTCTGTCCTGAAATTTTGAAGTTCCCTGGCCTTTTGGGATGGCATGGCAAAACCCAGGCTTCTGTCTCAGAAAATAGTGTTCAACATGTGTCTCATGTTTCAGCATGGCTCATGTTTTTAAGAAGTAAGCAAGGAAGAGAAGCAAAGTTTTGCCAGCTTGAGATCTGTGACAACTTCCTCTCCAAAAACTCTGCTAAGTTCTAAAGACAGACTTGACATTTGACAGACAGCCCTTAGGGAAGAAATTTGATTTTTGCTGCTACTATGAAAACTACAACTAAGTAAAAGCTCAAAAAAATCATTTTTGCCCCAAAATGATAGAATTTTGCTGTCAAATTTGAAGAATTATCTCACATGTTCCATGTATTTAAATGGTCATGCCCTTCATCTGTACACTGGGGCTAATGTGCTAACCTGCAGATTTTCAAAACTGTAAGTAGTAGCTTTAGTAAAGTTCTAACAGCTTTTTGTACAGAATACAAATCTATGAATTAAACTGCTGAATTTTGGCATCTACAAGAAGTTTGTAAGTTTTACCTTCAAGGCACTAAGAACAGCAGTAAAGATGTTAAGCTGCACGGCTTGCTGTCGAACACCCTTAGCCTGCTTGACACATTCAGCAAAGTGATCCAACATCTGCAACCTAAAACAAAGGAAAAAGCATAATTTAAGTGAGATTTTTCAAAATACAAACCAAAATGCAGCAAGTGAAAAAATACAACAAAAGAGACTTACAATCAGTCACAGAATTTACGTTTCAGGGGCTGTAGAGAGTATTCCACTTAGAAAAGGGTCATTCTGGATGCTGTTAGTTCTTTCAGATTATCCATAAGTGCTTACTGTCCCTTCTGAAGGGAACACCAAGGGGAGGTCTTCAGATACTGTTTGGATGTACAACTAGAAAACTACAAGGACAGGACTAGAAAAATGCTGCCTCTGCACTATCATTCAGTGTTATTCTACACACTCCTATAGTCGTTCCCATTGTTTTCCCTTTTTAACATCATGTCATGAAGCATTAATGAGAGGAATACTCTCTCAAAAATACTGCAAGAACAGGAGCAGTTGGCATAGTTAACAAATCAGCAGCTAATGAGTCAATTTTTTCCACAGCTAACAACAATTTAGATCAGACAGACTTAAGGCTTACTGCTTACAATTGCTTACTGCAAAATGAGACTGACCAGTCGAAGGAAGAAAACCATTTCCATCAGTATTGCACTGAAGGATAATTTTCATTTTAAATGAATCTTAGAGCAGCCTATGCTCTGTGCTCAACAATGACTTAGCTAAATTACATGACAGAGTCCCGATAACCCTTAACTGTATAAAAATCAGCATATTTTCTTTCACATTTCACGTGAATTTATTTCTTCTTTTGCACAAAACCACTTAGTGTAAATCACACACAGTCTCACTTATGGAAGCCAGCTGAAATCCAAAGAATTCCACTGCTATGATTTCAAGGTTGATTTTAAGCTAATTTCTATGGATATTTTTGCAGGGAGTTTTGGCCGTAGAGAAATTACTGCTGTTAAAAAAGTAAGAGGAGAAAAATCCAGTCTGTACCTCTTAACCCCAATCAACAAAACTGATAAACCAAGGAAATCGTCTTGTTTCTCAACTGGGTAAATATATTCTGCAATCCTGAGACACAATGAACACAAAATACTGACACCTAAATTAAGAGACAGTTGATTTCAAAGCGGATTCTTATTTCAAGAATAAAAACTTGATACTATGCGGGGAACTAAAGCATTAGATTCTGAAACTGAACGCAGATGTAACCTGACCTGTGCTTGTAAGACACGTGAGGAAAAACCACACCAAAGAGAGCCACAGATGCATCGATGACAGACACTCCTAGAGGAAGGGGACCAGGTACAGCTTCACCAGCAGGGATGCGCAAATAAATAGAAGAAGGATCATGTTCCAAAGCACCACTTCCAGATGCACTGTTCGGCTGAAGCTGAAAAATGCCACATCACATGAACACTTCTGAATATATCTCTGTAGGCAAAATTCTGAACTAGTGGTAAACCAAAGATGTATGCAGTCGCTAAGAACAGAAAACTGCATTACAAATAATTAAAAGCAACTGCAGCATCCCCAGGCACGCATAGATTAGTATTTACAGGGCCAGTTAAATCCCTGACAGAGCACTTAACAGTTGGATAAGTGCACAAACTATGACTCCCAGCAGTAAGATACAGAAATTAGAGAAAGGCATGTAATTTCTGGTACCAGCAGCAGCTTCTGAAACCGTAATTGCAAACTGACTTTCAAAAAAAAAGAAAATAAATAATTCATTCATTGTGAGTACAGAGTTACAACACAGCATACTAATGAGTCAGTTTTGGTTGTAATGATTCTCCATCTAGAAAGGTTCTGAAATAATATTATAATTGTATATGTCTATCATCATGAACATACTTCTTAACCATCATTCCTTTAGAAACGTAATCATTTATTTCCTTTGAAGAAATCCTTACTTTCGCAACTTATTATCTGATCATAAAACAAAGTTTGACTCCAGTAAGTCTATATTCTTAAAAGGCTAGAAAACAGAGTAAATTTGATATCGTTAAAAAAAAAATAAAAAAGTGACCAAGCACATGATGCTCCTGTGACTCACTGGAGGCTTTCATTTCCACCAAGAGTGATACTATTCAACAAGTTGGGGAAAAATAGGAAGGAGGATGTGGAGAGACTTCCCCAGAAAGCTCTGTTGATTGAATACTGCACTGAAGTCTAGTCTGCGTCTACCACAGCAAAGGAAAAAAGTTTAGAAAAACCCTTCCTTTACTTTGACATTCTGATTTTTCCTCAAAAACCTCAGTTTGCCCTCAATTTTTCCCACATTTATTATCAGTCTTGACTTTTTGATCTGTTCTATCAGTACAGCTTTCTTCTAAGAAACCTTGCCATTATTAAACAGGCTGTGGTAGAAGGGAGATTTTCAGTTCCCCTCCTTATTCCAGGAATTGTCTGAGAAGGTGAGCCAAAAATCATATTATGGTACATCTCAGCCAATGCTCGGATTTGTCTACAGAAAGTAATAATCAATGAACTGTTCCCAAAGCTCCATTTGCCCTCAAGGAGCATATGTAAAAAAAGGTAATTGCAACCATATTAGGAGCTGATTGGAAAAACTTCATCCAGTCCCATAACAACTTTTGTTTCCTGTTTTTTTTAAATCCTATATTTCTAGACAAGGCACATCTTTGAAGTGTAGCAAATTCTTTATAATGCCAACATAACTGCATTAACTCAAATTAAATACATGATTTCATGCTGCACCTTTAAAAAATTACATCTTGTTTTTCCTCAACACCACTTGCAATGCTGCCACTGACAGCAATTTCTTTATAAAACAATTTAAATGGAGCTTAATCTGTTTTCAAAAAATGTATCAAAATAACTGTTAAACTAAAGAGATTTTTTAAAATTGTTTCTTTAATGAAACTAGTTTAACTGACTAACCAAAGACATCCAAGTTGCATAAATGTTAGGGCCACCTTATCCGCAGGCAGTTATATCAAAAGATTGTGCAATACATGGAAAGACTTAAACTTGGCAAACCTCTGAAGTATGCCCAGAAAAAAGGAGCAAAACTCCATAACCCAGAGCGACATTGCAGATAATTCATTACTGTCCTGTTTCCTTATTACCTGGTCTTCAATTGACTTATGATCAGTCTCCTGCAGCCAAGAGCCAAGTAGAACACTGTCGTCATAATGACAAAGAGATCTCAGGAGTGATGTGGTTGTATTAGCAGAGTTGTCTGTCAAAGTAAATTCTGCTACCAACTCTCTAAGAAGTGCATTAAATGAACCTAGAGCACAGGATATTAAAAAGAATTGTTGTTACTTCTTAACTAAAACATTTCAGCTACAGATCAGAAGCACCAAATGAAAGCAAGTGCCATTATCTTAGTTCTACAAGTAGTGACCAGATAGAAGTCTGACAACACTATTGCTGAGAATAAGAACCCAAGTCTCTGTATTTTAAGTAATGATGGAAAACACTGTAAAACATGGAGAACGTGATCTCCATACCTCTCAATCCTACAAACAAAACCAGAACTTATATACTCAGTGTTTGTCTGATACACTATACACAATATCCATACTTCCTATTTAAACTGACAAGATGACATACAGAAAACGAGCAACAATGAAAGATTCTTGCAGATTCCCAGTTTTCTATTTCACACTTGGTATCTGCATCAGAAGCAAGCACCAAAAAGACAGCGGAAGAAGTAAAAAAACAAACAAAGCACAACATACAGAGTGCAATTTTTACTTTAATAATAATCATCAAAAACCAAAACCAACCCATACCTTCATATGTCTTTGGAGGTAATAAAGCCAGTATATCATAAAGTCTTAAACGGACCATAGCTGCACTAGCTTTCAGATGAGCTCCATGGGCTTTAATTACTGATGGAATGCTACAGGATCAAGAGAAGAAAAGACAGCTAGAAATACTGTAGTTACAAAATATTTCAAACATATTTCAGATTTATTTTCACATGATTTGTCCCTACTCAGAACAAGAAAATAGTATTCAGAGTGAGCAGCACTACGTAAATAACTTCAGATATTTAGATTTTTTTTTTTTGAAGTAATTGAGGGTTTTTGTTTTTAAATTTATTTGAACTGCTACTTAAACCAAAGCACAAAATATGACTTAAAACTGTTTTATTCTTTTATGCTGTGAACTGTTAGAAGTTTTTCACTAGCACATTTTGAAAAAGGACAGTTTACTGATTCACATCTGGTAGTACACCAGTATCAGAGCTTTCTCCTCTCTTGCACAAGGATAAACCAAGAAGTCAAAAAAACTCACTGAAAATTCAAAACACGGTTAACAAAAGTTATTCCAGTAAGCCTTTCAGCCCATGTCACGGAATCACATACTTTGAGAAAGCTGAAGACTGTAGTACTAATGTTCACCAAAAAGTGTTTTTTTCCCCCAACACGAACAAGCAACAGTGCAGTACTAAGTTAAAATCTGAGAACATGAGTTAGAACAAATTAGTTATAGCATTTCAGCTCCAGGAAAATGTGAACAAAGAGCAAAAACACCCGCAAATTAGAAGAGCAATTTCCTCTCAGTAGTAACAACTTTATTATCAAATGACCATCTTTTAATCTCACACTGTGCTTCTAAAAGTCATAGAACAAATTCTTAAAAAAATTTTTTTACTTACTGTGACATCATTGTCATGGCACATTCTATAGGTGTCATCAACTTCCTGATTACATCCTCAGTAAGGAGCTCAGGACAGTGAGCAACAAAACTTCTCATAGCTGGTAACAAAGTAGTTGGAGTTTTACTCAAAAAAGAAACGCAATGCATGATCAACATACAGATCCTGAGAGAATATAAACAACGCAGCAACTAAAAATATTGAAAGACCACATGACACATAAGACTAAAACAGGTACATAAACTGGTGAAACTCTGACAAGTCTTATTCATTTTCAATGAAAGAAGGGAAATTGCAGAGTTTTCTGTATAATATTTGGGATTCTGTTTTACTGTCCAGTTATGGTTTTGAAATTTGAAATTCTTACCACACAGAGCCCCAGCGCGGCCTTCCAGAGTTACTTGCCAGGTAAAAGAATCCCCTCTTGCCTTTTCTGCCTCTAACTCCTTCAAAGATCGTGGGAACACATTTCTCCATAGTAGCAACATCTTTGGTAGATGATAACGAACAACAGAAGGACCTATGCAAAAACAAAGTGACAGTTTAATAAAAGCATTCATTATACAAAGTATGAAAAATCTGCCATTAAGGTTTTTGCTCTCTTAATTGCTATTTCCTCTTACTCCACTTTTTTCTTTTTAACCTCTTTCTCTAAGTAAATTTCCTTTATTCTTCATTTGATCTCATTTGTATGTTGAAAGTGCTGCAAGTAAATCACAAAGATTAAGTGCTTGTTGATATTCGTAACAAAACTAAGGAACAGCCAATTCCATACATCGAATCCTGGAAGACATAAACACTGATGCTGGTTCTTCCATCCTGACTTCCAATATTATTTTTATACTAGTATTTTGAAGGCAAGCTCTTTAGCCCATCTTATCCTATTCATATGATAGAAAAATAAATGATAGATAATGACTAGAAAACTCGTTCTACAATCAGGTTTACAGAAAGCTGAAAAAGATTTAGATAAAAAACCCAAAGAAAGTGCATTAAAAACGTACTAGAGAAGGACAATCAAAATAGTGGTACATTGTCGGAAAAATTTTGGCAAAAATGAGATGATTTGAGGAATAGAAAAGGCAAATGGTGTTCACTGACAGACCAAAATACTGAGGAATGTGTTAAAACATTATTATATTTTTCAGAATTTAAAAAAAAGATAATTTATTCAATGTCAAGAGTACTTAATAAGCTCTCAAAATAGTGCCTCAGATATTTCTGTGATGGCATACATATGAACAATAATATGTTGAATCATTGAATGGCTAGGGTTGGAAGGGACCATTAAGGCCAACTAGTTTTTACCCTTGTGCCAAAGGCAGGGCTGCCACCCACCAGATCAGGCTGCCCAGAGCCCAATCCAGCATGGCCTTGAATAACTCCAGGGAAGGGGCATTCATAGCTTCTCTGAGCAGCCTGTGCCAGTGTCTCACCACCACAAACAGAAGTTTGATTGTGGTTTTCTTGTTGATGTTTTTGTTTTGCTGTTGTTCTTTTAAAGCCAACTGAATAACTTTTAAAGCATCATTGTTCCATCATTCCTAATCAGTATTGTTGCTTATCCAGGGAAACACTTGGACAAGAAATAAGCTGGAAATAAAACAACTCGCATCACAGAATTTTGCATTTTCATAAAAATCACTAACTGCTGGGTTAAAAAAAAAAAATCTGCTTTTTTCTTTTGATATTTCTTTTAATTTTGTTGTTCTATTTGAGGAACAACACCTTCTACTATCCTTCAGCTTACTCCAATATTTCACTTTTCCCCAGCATTAACATCACAGCTGAAATAAATGAACTAAGACTTCGTTTCCTGTGGTATCCACACCGTACTGATGAACTGTAAAGACTATTTGCTACAGTGGACAATCAAAAATGTTGGACAAACATTAAAATCCAATAAAACAACTATTTTTACCAACCTAAAGTCATAAGTGCCCCAAGTAAAAGCCACCCAGCTTGAGTCCGTTGCAAGGAAAGCCTGCTGTTCTGTGCAGCAGTTCGTAACAGATCCTCAGCAATACTAACCACCATCTGCAATAACAACCAAAAAAAAGATTTTAAAAATATAAATCACCACACTACTACAAATCCTCTTACTGAATCTATGTTAAGCATGCTCAAATATTTAAACTGATCTTCCATAAAGGACAGATTACATTTCATGCAGACAATTAGCCTTCTGCACACAAAAATACAAGAAACAATATTAATTAATAACTACTGAAGAAAAAATGTCAATGTAAGCTTGAAAGAGAGAGAGGAACAAAAAGCTGGTAAAAATTGCAACTCAAGTGCTATGAGGGTTGTTCCAAAAGTAATGCCTCTTATTTTATTATGTTGGCCTACAACATCAGAGGTGGATTTTGGTGGTATGGCAGTAGAGGCTGAACCTTCCCACCAATATCGCATAACATTCTGTTGCCATGTCACAGATGGCAACAGAGGAGTAGACTGGCAGAATGGCATCTGACACTGGATTGCTTATAAACAAAAGGGGTGGGATTGAATTTCTCCATGCAGGAAAAAATGGCACCCACTGACATTCACTGATGCTTGCTGAACGCTCATGAAGATCAAACAGTAGATGTGAACACAGTGAGGTGGTGGGTAGAGCATCCCAGCAGAGGCAACAGTGGGTCCCCTCTGCTGGTTTAGATTTCTACAAGTGTAGAATGCAGACTCTTGATCATTGCTGGCAAAAATGCGTAACTAATGATGGTGACTATGGTGAGAGATAGTGCTTTGTAGCTGAGAATTTATAACATAATAACACTGCTCTATCAAACAGCTCTCCATATTTGTTGTAATTTCTATGAAGGCATTACTTTCAGACTAAGAAACATACGAACAAGGGCTCCAACCAATGCTCACGTTGGGTACAAGTTCAATTTCAGGAATCCTTTTAACTTGTCACACATTTTGCAAAACAATAACTTCTTGAAAAAAATGCCTCTCCTAGTTTATTCACAAACAAACCTCATTATCTCACCTTTCCTTTTGCGTGAGGAATACCTAAGGGACACTGATGCACACCACCTAATAAAGCAGCCATTGCAAAACTGTAGCCACTAACAGCTTCAGGGGAGGTCTTCAGATTGTTGAGTCTTTCTGCACATCTATCTAAAAATGGAGTCAACTGAAAAGGCAATGCCACAGCTACACACCGCAAGCACCACGCAGCAGCAAGTCGAGCAGCCATGCTGGGATGAAGAAGAACTGATGTTACTGTCTCCAACAGGCCTACATAAAAAAAGAATTTAAAGTTTTAAAATTACAATATGCTTCTTAGGAAGTTGAGATTTGAATTGAGTCAGTATTAAACAGACAACATGAAAGTTACAAATGTCAGAATTCATTCAGAAATCAGTACTTGGATTTCATAACTTTGCCTTTCTCTTTAAAAAACAAGACAGAAGTGTTAATAATACTAAGCAGTTAAATCAATTTTCTTTCTTACACATGAATTATTTTAACAGATCATATTTCATATTCATTGCTCTAATATCTCAATCAATGCAAGTTTATCTGCGTACCAATAGAGGGCTCTTGAATAAGAGGAGATGCAGTAGCATTCAGACTCTGCACCAGACTGCCCAGTTCTTGGAGAGCACACACCATTACATGCTGGCTGGCAGCCACATCAGCAGCTCCTGCTTTATTTTCACTGTTGGCATCATTCACTACTGCCTCTGCAGAAAAAAGAGAGAAGTATCCTGCTTAGGACCATTTGAGGGAGTCACATACAAAGAATACACCATGCACAAAATAGAAAGGAACGATTTAGTCTTGACATCATCCCTAAATAGTAAAATAAAACCACAAGTTCGCTCACAGTGTGAGCTCACAGTGAACATGTTCTGAAGAAAAATACATTTTACAGCTACCAATCAAACATAAGCATCCAAAGACCATGTAAAACAGGTACCCAGAAATTACTGTGGATGACAGTTCACTAAGAGATAGGGTTAATAATTTAACACAGCAAAAATAAATATACACATACACAGTACGTATGAACTGCATTTATGTATATACCTATAGATGAAGGAGCTAAGAACAGTCTTGATATATCTAAGTTCTACATGCATAAATACAAAATAAAACTGTGGAAAAAAAAAAAAAACAACCAAAAAAAACCCACCCAGACTTTAAATAATTAGCCACAACCCTCAACCATCATAAATTTATCCACTTATCCAATTAATTCTACAGGTTCCACTTTTTGTTTTCTACCCTAACACAATGTCCCAGGAAGAGTAGGATAAAGGATAAGAGGATACCTGAAGAAATCACGTCAAAGACAATGAACTTGAGTATCGGCTTAAAATTATACATCTAATACAGTACAAATTCAACAAATGATCCTCCTTAGGTAAAGGGAACAAACACCTGTCTATGTGTGTATATATGTAAAATTGCAGACATCAATAACACAGATTACCGAAGAATCAGAATTCCTATATATATATCCCTATTATATATATATATCTATTATATATGCTTCATCAAAAACATAACGGAATTTCCTTCTAACTTTGACAAGTAGGTGGCAGGAGGAGAAATTCCTGTAACCACTGCATCTCAGAAGTTGAATTTCGGATATTTTTACCTAGAACTAAAAGGGTTCTGACTGTAATAAGCACTGAAGTTTCAACTTAACTCAGACATAACTCCCCTATGAAAAAATGGTTATGAGAAAAACCTGGAAAAGCTTCGAAGACAACTGCATTTCCACACATTAAAACTTAAATTTTAATTATTTAATTCGATTAAGTTAAAATCAAATTAGAAGGTGGCATAAAAAAATGAAATAAAGCAAGAAACACTCCTTCACTTGTTTAATCAGTGTACTGTTGTGCAATTCTTTCTCCCTTTTCCAAACTCTAGCTAAAATTAACTATTTTCTAAGAAACAAATGCCAAAAGTTTTAAATGCCACTCCTCTTACACATTCAAGAATCCACATTTATCTTCTTAAATATCTGTCTTTGGATCACATCTTTATTTGCCACCAGTAAAATTCAACTGGATCTCATGATGCGCATTGGTAGGACAGGTACAAGGACATTATCTGCTCTTCAGCCATACTGTGCAGCTTTCAGCATGACCTACCCTAAGATTGATTGCAAAAAGACACTTTTTTCCCCACCCAGTTAGCAAATGCAATCTCAAAAGCCAACAGAGGTTAAAAAGCAAGCTTTACACAATCACCTTTCAGACAGAAACTACATTTTCAATATCGCATTTCAAATAGAAAGCAGTTGAATTATCTTTTACCATAGCAATAGAATTACTTCTCATGGTAGAATTAAGTGGAAAAAAGGCTGACCCAGCATAAACAGCAATCAATTTCAAAGGCCTCAAATAAGGAAATATGTTTCTCACCCACTGCCTTCATCTGTTTACCAATGGCTTGACATATATCTTTAGCAGCTGCAATCTGTGCTTTCTCCCCCAGTAAGCTGCCCACAGTTGCTCTCAGGATGAAGGACACACATCTTCGAGAGTACACTGCCTCCACGTGGGTCTGAGTTGCACGAGGATGGGAGACCAGGTCAAGTACATGGGACAAAAACGTAGCAAAGTTGCGCTCCAACCACTGACCTCCTAACGTTGTAACAAAGACAACATAGGCCTGCAAATTCAGAAGTTACATACAGATCCAATTAAAACAGTAAGAAAAGACTATCTGGTCATTGCAAAGTAATGACTGCAGTACATGCATACTGCACGACAGCAGCAATAACAGTTAGTTATATGCAACCTGGATCAGGCTACCCCAGATGAATTTAGCCAGTCTCTATCAATTTGCCCTTGCTGACCTGTTTCCAGCACCAAGGGTAGTTTTCTATTACTGCTACACTCAGTGCAAAGTGCATAATACTTTTTTGATGACAGTAAAGTCCTGCCCACTGTTCCAGCTGCATCTATTCTTATATTAAAAAATAATATAAAAACAAAATCTACAACAATAATGTAAATATCAGCAACAACACAAACACGTTCTGGTTGATGCTGAAGACCATGCATTTTACCAAATGCACCTGAAAAAAACTGGGGAAAAAAAAAAAACAAAAAAAGATTTATTTCACAAAATATCCTTAGATCAAAAAATTTGCCTTCTGAGAAGTTTCTGCAGCAGAAACATGTCAGAGTGGGAAGGCCTGAATTTGATGATATGCTGCTATCTTTCTCTACTAGACAAATGGTGCTTTCATATTCACGAGATTTCATCTATTCAAGAAAGACACAGGGAGAGAAGAAACACAGTTTAACAAGCTAGGGCTGCAAACCACTCATTAGAGAGAGCCAGCACACAAAAGGGCAGAAGCATGTTAGAATACTAATTTCTCAAGTCTTTTTTAATCCCACCCAAGACATTCTGATCAAATAAGCCTTGTCTAGCATGTATTTTAATCTATAGTTACAGCACATCAGTAATAAAATATTACTTAGGTAATGACACTGCTCATACATTTCAAACAACAGGCAAATCAAATCAGCTTTGCAAGTTACTATAAGCAAATAAATACCAGAAGAATATATTTCCCTCCTGAAAGTGTTACAGTGTACAAATGTTACTTAATTTGAGAAGGGAAAAAAAAAACAGTACAGATTATCACGAACCTGAGTAACACCAACTCTCACTTCCCTATTGACAGATCCTCCTACTTTCAGCATCTCTCCACCACTCTTTAGGAAACCAGACCCTCCTCGCAGAAATCCTGTGGCCATGAGTTCCAAGACCTCCTCAAGAGTAGCCCTCTTAATGTTCTGTCGCATCACTTTTGCCAAGAGAAAAGCAAACACTTAGTCCTAAAGTTCCAAGCAATACAAGTAATTATCTCAAAAATCAGAATTATCAATTCAGAGTTGCCTTAACACATAGATCTGGCCTACATTTCAGTTAATTGCATTGTTTTATGCTTACAAAATAAGTTATTTTTCCCCAAAATGATTTTTGACCATTTCCTCTTTTTTTTTTTTTTTTTCATGGCTACAAGAGGGAATCTGAGTGCTTTACCTCTTTTTGCGCTTAAAAAAAAAACAGACACAAAAATACAGATAAACTACAGGTGTTCAAGTACTGGAACAAAACATCATATCATGCAACACAGTATGGAAGATGTAATTTGTTTGGGAATGTAATTCAGGAGGATTGTACCTGTTGCTTGTTTTGGTATCAGTGCTGTAGCCATGACAGTTCCCAAAAGCTTTGACACTGCAACCCGAACACCATAGTTTGAGTTTTCCAGAGCTTTAAAGCAAAGTGTAGCAACATTTTCCAGCTCAGCTGTCCACATAAACACTGCTTCATTTTGTAATTCTAGCAGGCACTGAAAAGGGAAAAAAGTCAACCAAAAAAATAACTTGCTGAGAACCAATGGAGACTATTCTTACCTTCTAAGTTTCAGTGCAATTGTCAGGTTTATTCAACAAACATTTTATTATGAATATCTTCAGAGTTCAGTTTTTCCCCACTCTATCATCATAAAAATTACGTAAGAATGAACTACCAGAAGAATTGAGGAACAGGTTAACACACAAATAAAAAGTATAAGAAAAACAGAACAGAAGAACCCTGTTACTTAAAACCTCTCCCACTGAGAACCACAGTTAATTTGCTTTATCTCATTATTTGCTTATGAAGCAAGGAAGTCAGTACTATTGTACTTCAGCATACACAAAGTAGCAAGTCAGGCATTTGAGCCTTTGATGTAAACTAGCAAGGACTTACCTTTTCCAAATAACAACCAAGTTTCCCACCATAAGCAACAGGTGAAAGCTTAAATGCAGACTCTTCACAGTCACAGCACAAAGACTTTCTAGAAGTGTGTAGAAACACACCCACCTTGGCCACTGCACATCGTACAGCCATAGATCTGTCTGTCAACAGAGACCGGGCGTTCTTGTAAATATCGCGGTGACAAGAAGCTGCTGCTCCTCCGAGTCCATTTAAGACCTTCTGTAAACTCATCAGAATTTCACTGCGGCCCTGAGACTGCACACATGAAGAGGTGTTTATGCAGAAATGCAGACGCAATGCTTATGTCCAAGTACCAGGTGCACACCTCTGCATTTTCATTTCTGTGCATGAGTACACTTGTGAAAACAGATAACATTTCACTGAAGTCACATACAACCACTATCTGACTGGTTGCAGATGGCAGTAAACATTAGAATTGGTTTTGGTAAGATAGCATCTATTATCACATAAAATAGAAAGAGTGCCAGCAGTTCAACAAATGGCAAAAGTTGCTGCTGTCCTTCCCCCATCTGCTGGAGTCTCAGGTTAAAGAAACAAAAACTAAATAGAAGCAGCTAAAAAGAACGTATGAGACAACGTGATGCCCAAGTAGTCGAGTTTCATGCTACACCCACACACAGAACACTGCTGAGAACAAGCACCCTTTGGGCAGAACACTGTTACACTCAGCGCTGATAGAAGTCCCTGCTTTAAATCCAGCAGCGGAATTATAAATGTTTATTACTCACAGAGAGTAAGTGTATACGCAGGAGGAATCGAGGTCTGTGCAGTCAGCACCTGGACCAACTTGTCATTTACTTCAAAAGAAACTGAGCTATTTCGGCCCTGTCAGACCCAGTGACAACCCATGGCACATTCCCTCAATATGACATTCTTTTTACAGTATATCCTGCCCACAAGCAGCGTAACATTTTTGTAACAAAAAATAAGCATTTATTCAGGGCACCCAAGTGGAAACCTAATGCAGTATTTCAAATGGTTCCTACAACCCTTTTACAATTTTAATTGCTGATGCTGCAATAAAGCAACTACAATAACATTAATATGACAAAACTGTAAACTCTCTCTGCAGAGCAAATACATGCAAATTATTCATCTCAAATTAAACCACATGCATTTTTCTACGTAGAAGGCATTTTAACAAATCCCTTTGGAAGGAGAGAGTTTCCAGCTCAAATGGAATCAAGGCCATGTACAGAAAATGCTGCAAAACTCACCTCTGCACTTTTCAGAGATTTTAAAAGATTATTCACTGTCTCTGGAAAAGCACTACCCAGCATTCTGCCCATCTTCTCATAAAATGCTCCAACACACGCCACAGCAGCCCTAAAAAAGACACATTCATAGGCATATTCATTTTCTGGATCATTTAAACAAAGACAAAAACTTAAGTATAAGTGGATGTTCTATTCATCACTGATGAATAAAAAGCTTATTACCCGCTAATCATATTTGTTGTTTAACAGGGCATTTAAATCATGTGCTTAATTAAGAAAAACATGGAAGTTATTAGCTTCTTTGAATACGGATGTGCTTGGATTGATATTAGTAAATAATCTACAGAGTGAGCTGCAGAAGTGCTAACATCACAGCAAGATCAGGATTTTGTGCACTTGAACTACAGGTGCTTGGTAAAGAAACAACCCTGTGATCTTTGATACATTTTTAAAGATAGTGAATGAGACACTTTTTTCAAGCTAAAAACCTAAGATGCATAATTTACTGCAGGAAAGCAAAAATACATTTATATATAAACACTGTAAACATCACCAGATTCTTTCCCTGCTGTTTTTGATCACCAAGTTTTGAGTAACAGTGTAGTGCAATAGGATATGCAAATTGCTCTCAAGGTTTTTGTAACCCTGAAATCCTTGGGTAAATGATTTCTTTTGGTAAACTACGTTACAATGTGATTACAGCCCACTGCTTGACTGGCAAGCCTCCTGCCCCGCTCTTCTACACAACTGCAAGTTGCCCACTGAGTTGCAACAGTTTCAGGTAAAAAGAGGACAGCATCAGCCCCAAAGGTGACTTCAGATGTTACTCTAATGGTGTGAAACAACAGCAACCTGACCTGGGGACCAGTAGACGCTGCCAAGATATTTCATGTACTCCCACCTGTACCACGGGAGAGCACTGAAGAAGTTTCAGTAGATGCTGTGTGTGGTATTAACCGATTCCTACAAATAAGACTGCTCCTACCTGTAAAGGTCAACAGGATCATATACACACGCACAGACACATCCAAGCATACAGACTCTCCTTGAGAGGTTTAAGCTACATCACAACAGGAGAATATAAAGAGGCAGTGCTTGAGGGTGGGATAAAAAAAAACCAAACTTCTTCATTTGGCTACAGTTCTCTCAGCCAGAAATAATGCTCCCACTAGACAATTCTAGCAGGTTCCACTGTAAACTGGGTATCTAGGCCCAATTACCAATGATACAACTAGTGGAACTTCTTCACAGCACTACTTCAACTACTGCTTAACCTTTCCATGGCATAAGAAAGCAAAGAAACATTACATACTCCTTTGCCTAGAGGAAAGCATCCAACTTCCAGACAAAAGTGTATCTGTCACCTTCAAATCCTGACCTCCGCAATCTCAGACGTATTCCTTTTATCCTTCTAGATCAAGCACACACAGACTCCAGCTAAGCATGCAAAATATAAGTTCCACAAAATTTAACTTAACGGGGCACATACGCAGGCAGATATTTCTGTAATATCCAGGACTGCTTTGCATTAAAACCACCCCCCTTCCCCAAGTAACACCAAACGTACAGTTTTGTGGGCAGGTAGGCTGCAGTATCATCTTTGCTCTTGATGATGTCATTACACTTGTCAAGTGTCTGAAAAACTGTGAATGTGTCTCCAATGCTGTAGAGAGCAGCAAGGTTTTTTGCAAGCAGTTTTCGTGTTGGTGGCCCTGGGGAGCTGCTGATGAGTCCTGTTAGCTGTTCTACCAGTTTCTTCTGTTTCTCCTTGACATCTGTCTGTTAATGGATCAAAAATTAATGAAATAAAGCTTGTTTCCCATAACACCGGGTAACAATTACAAGACATTGAAGCAAACTTCACACTACTCCTACATAATTTGACAAATTCCTTGTGTCACAGAGGTATGATACACTCCAGTAATTGTGGAGATGGATGCTAAGTGATCAGAATTGTTTTATGTAATTTTTATCTTCTTTTACATGACTCACTAAAATTGCAGTATTACTTGCACAAAGAACATTTTAATCCTCCTTACCATCGAGAATCCTTACAATGGAAAGGCAGGTTTTGCTTTCCAAACATCTACAACACTGAAAAACAGAAACCAAACTAAATGGCTTTTAAGAGAGAGTCCAAGTGAGCACCTACAATTCAGTACATACAAACTAAAACAGCATCAGAATCTAGAATTACACAGTTATGATTTAGATGTTATCTACTATCTCTAGCATAAAATTAATACATGTTTCAGAAAGAGGAAAAAGCAATTTACCTTGTTAGCAGCTACCAGCACTTTATCTAAAAATCTCAGCCACTCAAAGATAAAGACTGGCCTCTTTGCCTCTGTGATCTGCGCTAATGCTTCTTCGTTCAGCAACAAACTATGAGCCAGCTCCATCCCTGGTTAAGTTCTGGTTTTATCACAGACTGTAGAGACTCTGAAATAAAAATCGGAATATTAGTATGAAATACAGTATAACAATATCAAACTTCATTGAGATGAAAACATGAAGATGGAACCTATAGATTACGGAATCATGATTCAATCCTGCTTAGATGTACCTTAACTACAGTCCCAAATGAGAACCACTCATTTTCAACCATGTACATCCATTAGTACTTCAGGGATCTGAGAAGTTAGTTGTAAAAGGAGAACCTATAGGCAACTTAAGGAGCAAACTCTTAGCCAAAATATATAAAGTCCCTACCTACAAAAACAAAACAAACACAAAAGAGCTAACAGATATCTCACTGCTTTCTCTCATATAAGTGCAGCTCTCACTTGGCTCAAACTGAGACCTTGAGCCCACTCCTGAAGCTTAGACATGAAACCAGCCACCTGCTCAACATCTTTCACAGACAAGGTGAGAAAGAATCCGCACCACCAGGACTGGGGGTATCAGTAACTTCTGTCATTTTGAAATGACAGACTGATTCTCTCTCTCACATGTGCACGCCCTGAGACACAAAGTGTGGGTTCCACAGAAATAGCACAGCGTGAGGCCTGCACTGCACTAAACACAGCTCCACAGCGCTACAGAGCTACAGCAGCACCACCAAATCAAGGAAGTCAGAAACACGTATTTTCTAGAAAGAAGACTCACTGGTGCTGGTTTAGAACACATCATCAGGAATCACAGGATGACCTACCAACTCACCCATCCAGTAGAGACCAACAGTAGATGTTATCCCGTAGCCAAAGACAGTTTTGCAATTGAAATTCTGCGATGGCTGTAATTATTCAACTGCAACTGAAAGAGTAAGAGGTGTGGAGGTGGAATTGATATTACTGGGATTTGCTATCCGTCACAAATTTCAGAAAGGCAGGAAGAATGACAGAATTTGGGATGGCTGCATCCCTAAACCCACCAGCCTTGCTTTAAGGAACAGATGAGCTCTCTGAAATCCAGGCAGCGGCCAGGATACAAGTAGACTGTGGGTCTCCCAGCAGGCAGAGCACTACAGGTCAAACAGCCGAGATGCTGCTCAGACAACGAACTCAGTAGGTGCGAGGCACCACCAAAGCACACTGGTGGAGTAAGCAAGCACTGAAAGGCAACATAACCTGAAGCGAGCTACATTTAGGTGAATGGAACAGTTTAATACACAACAGAGAGGGAATAAAGTATTTGAAAAAAGATCACTAAATGAAATCAACTGCCTTTTGCAAAACAAAGCCAGAAGGCAAAAACAAAGCAACACAACAACAAAAACACAGCACAGCCCAAACCCTGAACTCAGCGGTGCTGGACGGAGGGCAGAAGAGGAAACACAGAGCACCAAGAAGCGTTATGTAAGCCAGCATCTCCCCACAGCGTGCACTCTCAGGACGTTCGCTGTGCTCACGGCTTCCCCCGTCACAGCCGAACCCAACAAACGCTTGAAGCGAATCGAAATGACTTCAACCAAACGCCTGGATTATTCCTTAAATCAGCCCCCATCTGACAACAGCATCGAAAGGTGCTGGGTTTTTTCTTTTTGTTTTTTTTTTTCTTTTCTTTTTTTCCAGAGGCACTGCCCATCACTGACGTACATCACCTCAAAGCACCTTTACGTGAGAGCAGAACGAACGACCATCGCGCAGCCCGGGGGCGGCCGCCCGGAGCGCCGCTCCGCCTCAGCCCCGCGCCGCCCCCAGACCGCAGGACCGCCGCTAACGGCGCGCACCTTACGCTCCCACCTCACGGCGCCGCGCCGGAGCCGGGTCCCCTCACCGCGTAGAGACGCTGGGGCCGAGGAGGCGCCGGCAGCGGCTCGGCTCGAACCCAGCTGGCGAGAGAAGGAGCGGGGGAAAGAGAGACGCGGGCGGCTTCGCCTAGGAGCAGCCCGAGCCCCAACGCACCTCGGCAGCGCGCAGCCGGCCGGGCGGCGCAGCAGGAAGCGGGAAGTGCGCAGGCGCCGGCGGGCGGGGAAAGGGGCGGCCGCGCGCAAGCGCTTGGCTGGAGCGGGACGCCGGCGAAGGGGGTGGGGGGGGTGTCGTGGCCGTGCACCAGGCCGGTGGAAGGGGGTCGTTCGGAAAAAGGCGGCGTGTGTGCAGTAAAGCTCGTCGACTGCATCTGTGGGAAGCAGGTCTGAGCAGGACATGCGTGCTGGCCATGGGGGACGAGGAAGAGGAAGATTACATGTCTGATTTATTTATTAAGTAAGTAGGCGTCGTTTTTGTTTCATCCTCAGTGATTGTAAGCACGTAAAGCCAGAACCAGAGGTGGGCTAACGCTTGCTGGGGTCGTGCATCCTTAGGGAGGATGTGAGGCCCGGGGTGCCCATGGTGCGGCGGGTGAGAGAAGCTCTTCAAAAAGAGGAAAAGCAAAAAGAAGCCAACGAGAAGAGCAGGCAGAAGAGTGTGAAGGAAGAAGAGAAAGAGCGACGCGACTCGGTGCTGAGCAGCGCCTTAGGCAACGAGAACAAAGGCTTTGCCTTGCTCCAGAAGATGGGCTACAAGAGTGGTCAGGCCCTGGGCAAGAGCGGTGAGTTTGTCACTGTCAGAACAGCACGCTGTGCTCAGGTGTCCTCTGAGGGGGGCATTACTTCTGTTTGTCCTTAGCTAAGTTGGACAGAGGGCATGGCTGCAGGTTGCACCGGGGGAAATTAAGGTCCTGTACTGGGAAAATCTTCTCTGTAAGAGTGTTTGGTGGCTGGAATGGTCTGCCCGGGGAGGTGGTCTACAAACGTGTGGATGTAGTACTAAGGAATGTGTGTTAGGGAGTGATACTGATGGTAGGTGGACAGTTGGGCTAGGTGATCTCAGAGATCTCAGATCTCTTTTCCAACCGTAACGATTCTATGTTACCTCATCTATAGAGGCCGTATCTGCCTCACTGGGAGCCCAACCATCACTCTGTGTGTCATGGCTGAACAAAAGGTGAGAGCAAAGTACTGAAATGAAAATAAAAACACATGTTGCAAGATGTGAGGGAAGCAGCAGGACTTGCTGCTCACTAAATGCACTTCTGTCTGTGTGTGGCTGTGGCATTAAGAAGTTGTTTTGATGGTTGTGGAAAACTAACGGCTTAAAAAAAAACAGCCTCCTCTTTGAATTTATAGTTGGAGTCTGGAAAAGAAATGCATACCAGGAAGGCCTGCTAGATGAAATAGAAAACCAATGAAGCAAAACATCAATAATTGCTGTGTCAGTTTAGTGCACCTCTAGCAGATGATCAGCAAACAAACTGGCCCAGACAGATTCTTGTAATTCTTCATCTTTCTTAAGTTGTGAAATTCGAGAATAAAAAATGCCACAGAAGACTAGCAAAGCAGCCTTCAGCATAGGTATGCTGTGCCTATCAAACCAAAGCCATTTTCTTTCACTGGGGTAGCATCCTGGAAAAAGCACACAGCAGCTGAGCAAAAGAGGGGAAAAAGGAAAGGGGCTCAAATTCAACTGGGTCATTTGTAAAGCACTAAGTGTGCATTAACGTATTTTCTATTTGCACTAAGCAGAATTTGAAGAAAATGTGCATGTTTAATGGCAAAAGCAGCTGCCTACTTGGCTGTACCACACCAACCATAGTTTGGTACCTCCATTCTCAAATGTGAGAGAATTAAACTGAGACAATTTGTTCCTAACATAGTTTGGAACCTCCATTCTCAAATTTGCCTATTTTTTTCCCCTCACAGGAGAAGGCATTGTTGAACCTATTCCTCTGAACATAAAAACAGGTCTGTGACATTTCCTAATTTACTTAGTTGTACATTACAGCTTTTCAGCTGCTTACATTCCTGTTGTGTACTTACATAGGCAGAAGTGGGCTTGGTCATGAGGAATTCAAAAAGCGAAAAGCTGAAGAAAAACTAGAAAACTATAGAAAAAAACTCCACATGAAAAAACAAGCAAATGAACAAGCTGCAGATCAGTTCAGGTAAAATGCTGTAAAGGAAACTCCAAACAAGGTGTTAAGTGGCCATTCTTCTAATTCATTAGCTTGGTTATTCTTTTAGAGGTACCAATTATGCGTGTTGCTTGAATTGAAGGTATGAGTTGAAACATACTTGTATTGCTTCTAAAGCAAGACCAGGTGAATGCTGTAGTACTGGAATAGTATGCTGCATCACTTATTTTTATAATTGCTAACACTGTAAGCAATATGCATATTAATTCTCAAGTCATTTGTAACATTTTAAATTAGATAACCATATCATTTTTTAATATAAAATTCACTGATAATCCAGAGCAGTGTTGCTGCAGTGGTTTTTATGTGCAGTAGATTAAAACTCAGGGTAAATCTTTCAGGTTTTATTATTTTAATTTTCTCCTGGTTAGCACCTTTCTGTGTGAAGAAGGAAAGGCAAGAGAAGGTTAAAAGCTTTTGCAAATGAGCCACTTTTTCATGGATTAAGGAAACCTAGTGAAAAAGCAATATTTCAGAGTGCAGTGTCATCAAAAGCTCTGTCCTGAAGGTGTAACTGGAAGGTATAATTCCCAAAAATACACAGTGGTCCTACAGAAACAGTCAGTAGAGGCTTCGTAACTTTGTCATTGTCCTGGTTAGCATGGTCATCTTCATTCGGTAGTCTGAGAGAAGTGGTACATCTAGAATCTTGGCAGATTTTCTATTTTTGAAATGCTGTTGCGATGCTTGACAGTCATTTTATTTTAGCTATCTACCTTTTCTTAACAGAATAAGATTCAAAAACAAACAAGAAGAACGTAAGATGGAAGGAGACCTTCGAAAAAGTCAGAGGGCTTGCCAGCAATTGGATATTCAGAAAGTGAGATATGTTTTTTGGGGGTTGGAAGGAAGGTTTGGGGATTGGCAATAAAGGCTAACAACAAAATAGCGATTCAGTGTCTGGAAGTTCTCTTAACTTCTGTGAGGAACCATGTTTGTTTGCCTGTGTTTGCTCCTGCTTTTTGGTGCAATTGTGCTATTTGCTTATCATGCATTAACCAGTGTTAGGCTGTTCTAAATGACTGTTTTCCTTAAGTGGGGAGCAAAATCACAGAGAATGGTTGAGGCTGGAAGAGATCTTTTGGAACTCAGACACTATGTCTCTGTGCAAGGAATAACATGGGTAACAGCAGTACAGCTAGTAGCTCATCTCATGCCTGATCTGGTGGATGGTGACTCTGCCTGCAGCAGGGAGGTTGGAACTGGATGACCTCTGAGGTCCCATCCAACTATAAAATTTTGCAACTTAATAAGTTGAAAGCATAGAACAAAATTTTTTCTTTCATCTATTAAGATGTTAGAAGTAAATGCTGCCCTGCGAGTTCTGTTGAGATTGAAACAGACAAAGGGGTATCAAACAAAGAAAGTCAGCTGAATTAATTTAGATCATCTTTGACAGTTTCCTTTAAATTAACTTCATGTAAGGTAAACTAGGAAGCACCTAATGATGTTGTGATAAAAAGTCTTTAAGCAGTGTGCTCCAACTGACAGAACTGCATCTAGGTAGTATTTTCTCACAAATTTGGTGTGAGATTTTCTGTGTAGCTTTATGTGTACCAAACATACATGGAATAAAACTTGATAAAACTTAGCATTAGCATGCATTTACTTGTATTTTAAAAAAGAGAATAATCCTCCTTGTGGACTGCTGTACTTAGTTTCCTCCTACAACTTCAGTAATTCTTCATTATACTATACAAGTAAGTTTTTAGACCTAACATCTCAGCTATTAGAAATTGTTTTTATCCAGCGTTATAATCTGCAGAGGCAGATTATTTTCATTTTAATCCTTCATTATTTAAGGATATTGAAGCACCCAAAGAGATTTGGTATTGGCTACAACCTGAAGACGAAGACCAAAAGGATGAAGAAGACAAGGATGATGAGTGCACAGGCTCAGACTTGAGTGTAAGTTTTGCAACTAAATGAATGGCCTGATTCAAAGTGGAATTTAATAGGCCTCTAAAAATAATTATGTATGTATATAATTTTCAAAGCAGTAGTAAATGACCTGTTTGCCATTTTAGAGCAATTATTTTACAGTAACTAAATGACAAAATGTATAACATTAAAACACTGATTTATTGCTTATCTGTTTTGAAGTTGATCTTTGGAAATAGTCAAAATGAAATTCTCAACAGTCTTAGCCACAAAGTACAAAATCATATTTGATAAATAAGTTGCTTTTAAGTTTTGATCTTGGATGCCCCACTGTGTATCTCAGGCTGAACTTTAGAATCACTAAGTAATTTCTGAAAACGTTGCCCTGGAAATTCATGTTTTCTCAGAAGCTCTAAATTACACCACTGTTGTTAGTTTAGTGTATTTGACTTACAGTGAAAAGATGAAGTGTGCAAAATTCCACCAAAATGTCATATACTTAATGTAAGATAGGTAAGTAATACTTATAGCTGAGTCTTCAATGAAAATTTTGTAGCTGGGAAGAATGATGAGCCAACAACCAGGTCTCATGGATTCCTGTGCTGTGGGCTACAGCTGTGGGGAGCTTACAGTACTACAGTAGCTTTTCCATAGAAAAAGGTTAAAAAAGGTGTTTTGACAGCTCAAACTGTCTTACATTGTATGAGCCCCTAATCACTGAATCCTTGTACATACCTCCAGGTATCAGCAAAGCTACAAATCCTGACTGCTTATTTAAGAGAACAACACTTCTATTGCATTTGGTGTGGAACAACCTATGAAGGTGAGAGTAAACGTTTCATGCGTGTATGTGTTTTACTTTGCTTATGTAGTTAGACTCAATTAATGCAGTATATATTCAGCCTTAATCCTGTCACATGCTTTCATAAGAACTGTAAGAACTATGCCCACACTTTCTGTAGAAGTTGTTCTTTCAAATCATTTCTCCATTTCTGAGGTCCAGAATCAAAGACCATCAACTTCTTGATGTGTGGGTCTGACTGCATTTCATGAGACATCTTCCCTTCATAATTCACATGGCTGATGGTAGATAGCTTCAACATTATCAGAAACACTTTTCAAAGAGAATTCCCATCAGCTTACGCGTGCTACCTGAATAATTTTGTTTTCTGTTTTGCAAGCTGGCTTATTATAGAATCATAGAACTGTAGAGTGGCTTGAGTTGGAAGCAATCTTAAAGATGATCCAGTTCTAACCTCCCTCCTGCAGAAAGGGCTGCCACCCACTTAGGAGCAGGGGCCAGGGCCCCGTTCAGGCTAGTCTTGAATACCTCCAGGGATGGGGCCTCCACAGCTTATCTGGGTGGCTTTAGACAGGGATTCCAGTACCTCATCGTCCTCTCTGTAAAGAATTTTTTCGCAATACCTAACCTAGAGCTACCTGCTTTTAGTTCATTAGAAGCTTATCATTACATGGTCTGATGGCTGTGCACTCAGCCCTCACCCAAGATTCCCCCCTTCTGGGGGAAATATAACTGTCCTGCGCTAGTCGTTTCTTTCCAGAGAATATCTTTCCAGAAGAATATCCAGAATATCTATCTTTCCAGAAGAATTTCTTATGGGAATGGTTTAAACATAGGTAGCACATTTTCCTTCCAAGCTGCTGGTTTGCAAAAAGGATGACAGATTCTCACTGTAAGGCACAGTAAAGGTGTGTATATGCACCAAAAAATTCATACTGGCACTTACAGGAATTGGTATTGTTTTGAAAAAAAGTAACATTCAGAAAATGTTAAAAATAGTACCATAAGAAAACAAAAGCTGCAGGTTTAGAACATTATTTAGTTTCTTTGCACCAAATAGGGCTGAATTTGTGGTGCCATCTGTGTTCAGCATTTTAAAACATAGTTAGGAATTAATAACCTGCCAGTCTTAAGTTCTATTTAATCTGTTGATGGCTTCTTCAAATAATTCTGGCAACTTTTTTTTCCTCCTTTTCTGAAATGGGATTACTTCTTTTCTGCTTATCCCATAGATGCTGAGGATTTGTCTTCAAACTGCCCTGGAGACAGTGCTGCAGATCATGACTAAAGCCTTTCTAAAGAAAGGAGTTCTAGATAAGTATGTATAGTTGGTATGCTCTGACATATTTTTTTAGAAAATTCAGTGCCGTGCCAGAATTCATATAAAAGTGTGCAGAAGAGTAGTAATTCTGACAGGTTGAACTTCACATTCTTGAAGCATTTCTGTGTTGTTGTTTTTTTTTTAATTTTATTTCTGGGTGATGCAAAATTTATTAGAAATTAAAACTTTACATTTGTTGTTGAGTTACTGTAAATTCAAGGCAAGTAAGACTTCCACAGTCTTTGTTAATGCTGTCCCCAATTGAGCAAGATCAACTGATAATAAAATTGAAGGTTTGACAAAAGGTATATATATGGACTAATTACTCTGTGGAAAAATATGTTAATAGGTTGCAGGGGGGGGGTGTTACATTTTTATAAGGGCGACTAAAAATCAATTTATTTTTTCTTTCTATTCTAGAGTTTGTGACCAGGGCAAGGCTTTTGAAATGCCACTAATATCATTTGAACTAATATTCTGTTATGTGTATTTACCAGATCATAGAACAATTCAATTTTTCAATTTTTTAAAAATATAAATATATTTTAATATATTTTTTTTATTCTTAGGGAATAACAATTGCTACTGTAAGCACTCACTGATAGAAAAGTATTGCTGAGGAATATAAATACCACCAAAAAAAAAAAATCATCTTTCTATCGAAAACTACTGGTAGAAGGTAAATATTACCTATCAGTAAGTAACCAATGACGTTATGGATGTTCTGTCCAGAAACTGCAAAAGAAATTCAGGTGAAATTTGTCCTATATCAAATTTCATATTGTAAGAGCAATTTTAAAGTCAAAGGTAAGCAGAACTGGTGCTATTTTGTCCGTATCAGAATGTAATTTCTCCCACATCTTGAGTACTGCAAGGAAATATGCATTAGTCCAAAATAACGGAATGCTTTATTTATGAAGAATAACATTCTTTATAAGGGGAGGGGGAACAACTCAAATACGTACAAAAGAATGTTAAAATCAGATGGCTATTCAGCAACAATTTCCACAAGACTATAAAAATTCACATAGTCATTCATATTTTAACCAACCACACACCTGCAAAGCGTTTAACACTTGAGAAAAATCATATGCTACCTTATCTCTAATGCACATCAGACTTTCCTGCTTAGAAGTCTTAGTGCATTTTCCTTTATGGAATTAAGCAGATGCCACAGCAATGAGCTGCACCTTTTCAAAGTATTCAAAAATAAGTCAGAAGGAATAATTTGCCCATCTTTTCCCTGCACAGTTCTTATTCAGTCAAACATAAAATCATTAAAGTATATAACCAAACAGTAATGGTCAGTCTGCTCACACCTTATGTTGAGCTGACAGTAAGGCCTGTAATCTGTGAGACATGCCTCAATGCCATAATAATTGATTAAAACTTTACAGTACAGGAGATGATGTCTAAGGTGCTCTTCTGATAAAAGTTTTTAAATGGTTGCTATTGAGAAACCTTGGAGAGTATTTCTGTATTAAGAGGACAGTACCTGTCCCTATGAGGAAGGGAAAAAACAACAAAAAACAAATGGAGGTTTTCGAAAGTACAGAACAAATAGCTTCTGGGAAAGAAAGAAAGAAAGACTTAAATGTTCAAGGAAGACCTGATTTTAAAAAGTAAGTATTTTTAAATTTTAGAGTACTGAAGGTGCTAGGTATTTCAAGGAGTACCTAGTGAGAAGAAAGTTCACCTTAAAGAAGTAAAATTCAGTGAAGAATAACCCACATGTGTATCTAGTATTTTTTCTGCCAAAAGTAGCCTTTCAAGTAAAGCACACTGACTCCTCTGGTCTTAAAAGGGAGAAGTCTAGTAATTAATATAAACATCACTGTGAACAACTCAGAAAGGTTTGAATCACTGTGCTGTCTTGTGGCATGTCTGAAAGCCTTCTAAAATGGCATTTAGTGACTATAAGCTTTATGCGAGTTGTCTTTATCAACAGACTTCAAAATATCAAGCATTTGAGATGCAGAGAATCGTTTTGAGGGGACTTTTGAAAGCATCTTTTTGATTATGGGTACCTGCAAAAAGAAAAAGGTTGAGTAATTTTTTTTTTTTAATAACTATGTAAGTAAATTAACTGAAATAATGCATTGAAATACCATACCTGGATTTTAAATTTCTCGGTGAAGTCCAATGGAAGTCTACCCTCTCTAACATCCTGCCATATCTGAAATTCATGCAAGACAAACAGTTTCAGTATGCTTTCATTAATCATACTTTATT
Organism: Perdix hodgsoniae; assembly: GCA_035772895.1. Taxonomy (NCBI): domain Eukaryota; kingdom Metazoa; phylum Chordata; class Aves; order Galliformes; family Phasianidae; genus Perdix; species Perdix hodgsoniae. The sequence goes on from JAPSGF010000039.1 coordinate 6,116,548, forward strand.
TTCATTTTATTACCCATGTCATTTACTGAAGTAATTAAGAGAATATATAGTCAGGGTTCTAAAAGGAACTACAGAAGTTTGAAAGTTTGTCATTTAGTTGTACTTCATTTTGTCTTATTTATACACTTGTCCCTGTGTCAGCTTAAAAGCTTCCCAATCTACAGCGATGCATTTGTTTTGGCAAACCTCTAATTCATAGCCATTATCGTTCTCTTTTCAGTTTAAAAGTAGTGGAGAAGAAGATACAAAACCATATTAAAAACACACACACAATGTGGGAAGACAGTTTCCCACTTTGACAATGTTTGGATGTTGTTACTGGCAAACCAAGCAGGTGTGCTTCCTCCTTTTTACCTTGTTCAGCGTTACACAATTGTTTCTGTGTCACTGCAAAAAATGCTGGGTGGAGCTCAAAGCAAGGCTGAGGATTACTGAATATATGCTTTCAATAACTACTGCTAGGTAACAACTATTTTTTCACGTTAGGTTTTAAGCAGGCACAAGATGTCTTTAGAAAATGTGATGAAGTAGACTAACAGAACCAAGATGAATCTGGGAGTCAAGCAGATACTTTGATGTGGTCTGCTTATATAAAAGAGCTAACAATGTGCATGATTCTCTGGATCCAGCCACATACATATATCTTAAAAAATTACTTTGGACAAGATATTCAGTATCTACATTCCTTATATCAATATTCCAAATATGTAAGTTTGAGCATACATGCTGTTCTACAACAAACATGCAAAGAAAAATATGGAAGACACATAAAAGATACATTTTCAACCACAGTTTAAGTAACATGTTTTCATTGTGGAAGTACCATCTTGTTTTCAATTGAAAGAAAGCCATGTATTTCATATCACTTTTGTTTTCATTTTGAAAAACTGCAAATGTTTTTTGATTTTGTTCTTTTCCCCCACTCAGCAGTAAAGAAAACTAAACTCTAAACTAAACTGGACTAAACTCTTCTACTTTTAACTTCTGCTTACACAGAGGAATATTCTTTTCCAATACACTGAGCAAACAAAAAGCTTTATCAGAAATTTGAATTGTTTTTGTATGTGTGTTTTAGCTTTCTGACTTGCTTCTCTATTCTTATATGTACATAGCTAAGAATAGTCAGGCATTAATCAGTACATGAGTACATAAGTAAACTAAAACCAGTAATGTTTCTTCAGTTGTTATATTTTGACTGGAGTAAGAGGGATTAATGGGCCTGACATTTTCCCCTACATTTGTGTCTGTAAATATAGATAGTACTGTAGCTGTACAGGTTCCTTTAGGCATATAATTAGCATAGGACAGACAGCAGCAGCAAGGCAAAACAATACCACTGCAAAACTATTTTTTAATTTAAAGATTACATACCCTGTTTTTTTCATGATGACTGACCAACGCAGAAAGAATTTCAAACCAAATCAATCCCAGTGCATAAATGTCCACTTCCTTTCCATATCTGTCCCCAGACTACAAAGATCACAAGAACAATATAGTTGTGAAATCCTGTTGGAAAGCACTTCTTGAAGGCAAAATCTGAAATCAGTAGAAATTGGCACCTGAAGACTACTACGTGACCAGCGTTACTTGATCTTCATATTAGTCTTTAACCATTTCTGCTACAGACATTACATTACACAGTGTCAGACTTTATACAAGCAGGTTAGCTAAATTAAACCATTGTGTTTGTAGACTACCCTCTCCAGAACAAGATTATCCTTGTATACGGTCATATCAGGGAACTTCAAGCAACTTGGTTTAGTACTGAGATTAAGGTTGAACACAACCAGTGCTGAGTTGATAATGCAAAACACACAAATAAGTCAAATAATATAGCAAGATAATTACCTGTTCTGGTGCCATATATGACTGTGTTCCTCTGTTCTTAGTCAGAGGGTCATACGTCACAGCAGTCACAAGACCAAAGTCACCTATTTTTATTTTACCTTCATGTGATAGGAATATATTCTGAGGCTACAGATACGTAGATGTATTTAAAAAAAAAAAAAGTTAATCAGTTAGACATTTTATGACCAAGGTTTATCATCAAGCATAATCAACCACAGAAGTGCTCCCCATAAAAATCTGTTAACTGTTCACAGAAATTAAGCTTTAAGAAATCAGTTGAAGGTAGGAAACAAAGTTCAATTATCTTCATTTTTAAACATGCAAACTCCATTTGAAATAGCATATGCTACATTAGCCCTTTTTTTAACTAGGTGTCATGACTATCATACGTCAGTGTTCTCCAGTTGCAGTGTGCATATCATCTGTTAAAACCACAAATGCATTTTAGTCTTTAATCTGGGATTTTATGCACTTGGGCAAAGCATGTAGGTTTACATGAAATTCCACTTAAACTATGGATTTTTCCCTAGTCACAGTAGGATTGTCTGTACTAGATTAATTGCAGAGTTGGGGCTTACTACAGTCATCTCAAGGTATCACTTTGAGCTTATCATTTTTAAATTTGATAAAGTCATAAGGAAATGAAATAGAATTGGATTTGTTTTGTTTTGTTTTTTAATGAAGTTTTCCAAACCATCTATCATTCCATAGATGGTAAACTGTATTTCTGAATGTTATTAAAGCAAAACCAAGCAGCCTCATCTTGTCTTTTACTCAAAGAAAATCTGGTGGACTAAAAGGGCAGGAGAGACTTAACATTTTACAGGAAATGATCTTTGTGTCAAGGATGCCCAGCATAGTTCTTCTCTTCAAGTATAACTAAGTCCACACGCATTTATTAACAGTATCTATGGTGTCTCACCGCTACGCTATCAGAAGGCTTCATTCATGCCAGGCACAAGTGGATCTCAGAATGAAGAAAGCTTGAACCTATCCTGCAGCTCTGATTCTGGGAGATCTCAGATGGCCAAGCACCTAAGCTGACAGATTTAATTGGGATAAAAGTTCCTAAATTAAAATGCAGACAGACAAGATAGCAAATAAAACCTGGAAGTAGATTACAGCTAGTTTCCATAGATGAAAGATTGGGGCAGTAGATTCATAGGAACACAGAAAAGCAGGAGATAGAGCTGAAGTGAAAATAAAGTGGGACTAAGAAGGAAGAAATGCAGACATAAGAACTAATGAGTGGAGACAAAGCATTCAGCGCACCTCTTTTTTTCCCAGATATCTATATAAATGAATGCATATTTGTGGTTCACTTCAGCATTCTAGCAATAAGCCTCAAAAAAGGGGACTCTAGGAGATAGTGAGTGTATGTGCCCATGAGACAAGAATCTAAGAGTGGGCAGTGAACATCATCTGGAAGGACACTGTGAATGCAAAAGCAAAAGATTTCAACCTCTAACTCAAGAAGTCTATGAAGTTAAAGTTAGTGGAGGTCTTGAGAGGAATGGAATATGCATCGAGAACAGAATCGCTGTATCAACTCTATATTCTAATACTCCCTAGGTATTTGGAATTAGTTACTGTATGAGGACAAAATCCTGAATCAACATTTAATGTGACCTCCTACAGCCATTTTTACAATTTAGGAACATCACTCAAACAACTTGTTCACAAAGGGACTGTTTTAAAACTATAAGCAACATTATAGCTGGCACGTGAAGCAGTGAAAGCTTGGAATTTTGTCCTTTAAAAATATTTTCTTAAGATTGGATGGTTATGCACTTGTGGAAATGGTGAGATAGTATTCAAAGAAATAGCCTTCAAATATATGTACACAGTACATGATACTAGAACAATTTTTATCAAACGCGGTATGTATTAGGATATACTGTCCCTTTAAAATTTGACAAGCGACAACTTCCTAGACTCACATCTTCCTTCTTTTAAGCACTTTATTACCACAAATGGTTATTATTCCTTTTTCTAAGAGGCTGTCCTGTGACCCAATAGCACACAATACACAGAAAATGCCTGTTAACTGATGGCTACTGGTTTTGGTTGGTTGGTTATTTTTTATTTTTTATTTCTAAGTACTGCATTCTAAGGTCCTTTAGTTCAACTCTTGATTTTAGAATGACATCCAGCCAAGTATTGGGAAAAAAAATTCTTGTATTATCAAAAGAGGCATGGTACTAGTGTATAATAGAGTAAGCAAAGACTAGAACAATTTACATTTTTCTAAACTTCCAATAAATACTACTTCTCTCAAAGATTTTAAAAATTATCTTCCTATTCTACTTACCTTGAGGTCTCTATGAATTAAATTTTTAGAATGAATATAGTCCACTCCTTTCAGTATTTGTGAAAATTTGTCTTGTGCCATCTTATGATAGTTTGGGTTTTCTCTATTATTTTCAATCCATTTTTCCAATGGCCCTTGTTCACATAATTCCATTTGGATGAAGAGGCAAGGAACTGCTGTGACGGAATCCTTACTGCAAAAATAAATAATATACCATATTAAAATTCACACGATACAAGTCTTCCTAAGCCACTGCATCAATGATTCCCACATTTTCCAAGTGGTAAAAAACAAAGAAACAAAAAACCCAGCCACCTATGTTTTTCTGAAAGTTGGAAGCCTAAGTGAAATACATTCGTGGATTTGGCAGCTTCACACTTTCCAGAAGTATTCTCTAACTATCAGCCCATAGAATAAGCTGAGACTGGAGATGAGGAGGAAAAGGACAATATAGAGAAGAAGAAACACTTTCTTGAGGTCAGGGCACTAAGTGAAATTCTAGGCTGAGACTTCAGCCTTGAGGAGTTTTTCTTTCTTTTATCCAGTAACCATTTGAAATGCACAAGTGACACTGAGATCCCAAGATAGTAATGGCTGGGTTTTCGCATGAAACTTTTTTTTTTTTTAACTGCCCATTTTATTTCCCTTTTTCTGAATGCACTGAACTACACCAACCATAGTTTCAAATGCATTGATATTTTATGGCTATATGGAGTGACCTACCTGAAAGAGTGCAAATGTATTGCTACGAAAAAGTCTTACCATAGAAACTATGAAAATTTAATAACCTAACCTTACTAGTAAAATTCTCACTTCTGTCTGCCCGGAACTCTTAGTGCTGGAAGACTATTTCTAATGAAAGAGCTTTTAATTATGTATATCTACTCTCAACAGCTGTTTGTTCGCAACAAAAACAGACATCACAATTAAAATGCAAATTTAGAGAAATAATCAAATGAGTTACTGAATGACCACTAATTCTGAAAAGGGGAAAAAGAAAAAAAAGAGGAAACTTCCAATCTGGGATTTGGCAGCCAACTACCAGACAATTTTATTTTAATTCTAGCCTCATATCTTTAACTCTTAATTCTTACACTTTCCTATAGATTCAGCAACTTCTGTATGCTAAGAGAGAGGAGAAAGATAAAATTACAAAATGTACAGTATTCACAAAGAAGGTATTTACTCATAAATCTACTGCTGAAAAGTACTATGCCTTATTTCCTAACACTAGCTATGTAAGTAGCTGAATGCATTTATAGCTGTGCAGTTTTGAATTGTAAAAAGAAAGGCTGATGATTGCTTATACAAAATTCACTATGGCAAATAAGTCTGTGAGTGCAAATGACTGTCCTGTAGTTACCTTGACTCTGGGTAAATCATAAGGTCAGTCCCTTCCCAGCTGCAATAATACCGCACTATGTTTTCATGTTCAAGCTTTGCGAGTTCTTTCACTTCACGCATTACATTCCTACTGGGAGAAGAAAAAAAATCTCAAGCAAAACAAACGGCATTTTCCTACAAAAATTAAATACTGAGTTAACTAAAAGACATGATATCTACTAGTGGTATGCAGATAGTTTAACAGCAATTTTGAAAAATAGCACAATGTTCTTATATGGTCAGAACTGTAATTACAAATTGCTGGTTTTTTTTTTTTTTTTTTTTCTTTTTCCGTTGTTTCAGTTATTTCATTTGCTAAAATGTTGTAACCATATTAGAAAAGCCCCACTCAAAAATGCTGAAAAAGGTTTGTTTACATATACAGAAGTTTGTAACTATTCCCAATGAACTATTAGTAAACTTGACCTACACTTCCTGTTAAATTGCATAGTGAAGACTAACAGTCTTTACTGAAGAATCAATAAAATGTTTTTCAGCACTGACCCCAGTTACATACTGTAGGAGATGACTATTTCCAAATTTAAATTAACTATTTCATAGGGGATTACTTGAAACTTTCTGGATAGATTATTGAAAAGAAATGCAAGTTTTTCAGCTGCTGTTAAGTATTGTTAAGTATTCTACCAGGTACCAGTTACAGAAAATAACCTTTTAAAAAATTGATATCATTATTCTGTGTGGAGATTTGTAGAGGACAAGGTGTCAGTCATATATTATATGTAAAGTGTCTTTCAATTACAAGCCACAAAGTGTATTACTTTCCTTTTTATCCATTTCCCCTAACTACAGTCATTATGAATTATGGATAAATAGATCTTCAGACAAGATGTTACTTCTGACAGGGCATTTCTGCTTGCAATGTTTTTATTAAACGGCAAATTTTCTTTAAACACATACTACAGTATTAGATAGAATTCATTACATTCTGTACAACTGTGTTCAGAAAAAGCAAAGCTTACTAAATCTACTTTCTTACACCTAAAACAATTCCAGTACATGCAAAAATGAAGAGTTGCATGTGCTTTTCAGCCTTATGTAGAAATAAACAGTTTATCAGAACGACAGTTAATAATGAAAGTCACTTAAATGTTCCACAGACTACTAAAAAGATAACAGAACTAAATAATGAAAAACTTGATTAAGGATGTCATAAAAGAAAAACCAGCGAACAACAACAAAAACAATACACACAGATATACAATCCTTACTTTATTAACTCAACTCGTTTGACTGCATAGGTTCTCTCATCAGTCCTTGATGTTGCTTTAAAAACATTCCCAAAACCACCTTTACCAATAGGCTCTATATTTTTATACTCCAGACGAAATCTTAAAAATAAGAGAGAGAGAGAGAGATTGAGTTCTCCAACTGAAGATTATTTAAATTATATTACTAAATTTACAAGGAAAAAGAACAGTCTTGATAAAGCTAATACATCTGCTGAAATGTCACTGTCCCAGAATCAATCAGTACATACAAAGTTATGAATCACTGTCTTAAAAATAATTTAAAAAAAAAACAACAAGAGAACTCAACTCTAAAATCAGATGGGAGCTCCCATCTGAAATAGGAATTAATGGATTCCAATCCTACTTCTAGTAAATATTTCAAAATTTGTACAAAAAATCCCACAGTATTTCATCCGTAGCCTACACCTACAGATAAGAGACTCATTCAGATTCTAAGCTAAAGTTTAGTTCTGCTCCAGGCAGAACAAAGTTGAAGGAGATCAACTCCTCGTATTAGTAGTGACCACAAAGAGCACAAAAATATTTCTAAGAATTAGGTCCTAATGTTCTTCAAAGTATCTCTGAACTTGAGGAATACCCTCTCTTCTAACATGATAATTGGGAAAAGGCTAAGAAAGCTGGGACTGAGAGCCTTGAGAAGAAAAAGCTCATGGGGAAATCCCATGTATATAGATATCACACATATATATACTTGAAGGAAGGGTGCAAAGAAGATGGAAGCAAGTTCTTTTCAGTGGTGCCCAGTGCCAGGACAAGACAATGGGAACAAAGTGAATGCAAGAGTCATCATCTAAACATCAGGGAATACTTTTTTGCTCTGATGGTAACCAAGACTGGAACAGGTTGCCCAAAGTTGTAGCAAACTCTCCACCTCAAACATATTCAAAACCTGTCAGGACATCGTCCCAGGCAGTCTGTTTAGATAACCGTGCCCAAGCAGAGGATTGTATGAGATGATCTCCTTAAATCACTTCCAAGCTCAACCATTCTGTGGATAAAAAAGATGACGAATTCCTATCATCTCCCTGTCCTTTCAATTTTTTGTTTTAATCCAGATAGATGGTCCAACCAGTCCAAGTTGGATTAGTCCAAGTAATCGTGAGGTATTCCATCTTCAGTAAGTTTATGGATGAAGAATTTTTCCCACAGTACAAGAGAAATAAAAATATTATTTGCTAATATTTCAGATAATAGATAATAACAAGGAGGCAATTTGATGAATCAAGAAGGATACTGATAATAGGCTGCCATAAGCCACCATATCTGATAGTTTTTCTTTTATTAATGTTATGGATAACCTTTGTAACCTACATCTCTCTACATCTCTCCTATGAAGAAATGTTGAGGGAACTGCACTTGTTTAGCCTGGAGAAGAGAAGGCTCTGGGGAGACCTCATTGTGGTCTTCCAGTGCTTGAAGGCAGCGTATAAACCAGAGGGGAAATGATTATGATGGTGGATAACGATAGGACAAGAGAAAATGGTTGTAAACCGAGATGGGAGGTTTAGGTTGAATATTAGGAGAAAGTTTTTCACTCAGAGGGTGGTGACACACTGGAACAGCTTGCCCAAGGAGGCTGTGGATGCCCCATCCCTGGAGGCATTCAAGGCCAGGCTGGATGTGGCTCTGGGCAGCCTGGTCTGGTGGTTGGTGACCCTGCACATAGCAGGGGGGTTGAAACTAGATGATCATTATGGTCCTTTTCAACCCAGGCCATTCTGTGATTATATGATTCTATAATCATTGTGCCAGTAGAAGACAATGTTATCTGTTGTGCTCCGGTTGAAATTTTGTTTGAAAGCTGGTAGGATACTTTCCCTCATCCTCACATAAATTGCTCTTGGTTGTAAGCATTAAATAAATATCCTTGTAAGTCAGTTGTCACAGTTTCCAAAAAAAAACAAATGTCAAATATCAATTTTCTTTGAAGATGACTTTTACAGCAATATTCTCTCACATTCTATTATAAATAAATAACTTAGACCACCACACACTGTAATTACTATATAGATCTTAGAAAAAACTTCTTCTTACCTTTCATCCACAGTATACTCATCTGCCCCACTCTTATTTCTGCTGATATTTGACATCCTTTTTTCCTGCTCATTTCTCGCATTATTAAAATTAGGTGCCAATACTCTTTAACAGAGATAAAAATAAAATTTATAGTGAGCCATTTTTCTAATATCTGACAAGAGAAAAGAAACATACCAACCAAAAGTGGCACTTATTTGTTAGATATTAAAAAAAAAGCCACTACAGTAGGTTTAAATATAGTTTATGGAAGATGTAATCTAGAAATAAACATGTACCTTTTGGATTTTATGGCAGAACTTGGCACATTTCTCTGCATAAAAAAAAGAAACAAAGTCAAATTACATATCCTGGATATTTTTACTGCAGTTAGGTTAAAAATGTGACTGTGAAAGTATATGAGATTTACCTACAAATGCATTAATGTCTTATTATTAAAAAAAAAAAAGTCTTATTTTTAAAAAAAAAAAAAAAAGTAGAATTCAAGTACAAACTACACACAGGACTTAAAGTCCTGTGATCCTCCTGTAAATTAGGATCTATTGACTCCCTCGAAGGTACAGAGGCCTTGCAGAAAAATCTTTAAAATTTAAGAACTGGACAATTTAACAAGAGTAAGTGCTGGAACCTGCACCTGTCACAGGGTAACTCTGGATCTGCATACAGTCTGGGAGAAGAGATGCTAGAGAGCAGCTCCACAGAAAGGGATCTGGGGGTTCTGGTTGTTGGCAAATTGAAACTGAGTCAGCAGTATGCTGTCAGCCCAAAGGGCCAACTGTACCCTGGGGTGCCTCTAGCCTAGCACTACCATCAGCGAGGAAAGGGGTTGTCCCACACTGCTCTGTGCAGCCTCACCTCCAGCACTGGGTACAGTTTCAAGTTCCACAATTTAAGAAGGACATCAAACTACAAGGGCTGATCCAGAAGTAATGCCTCTTATCTTATTATGTTAGCCCATGACATTAGAAGCAGATGTTGATGGTACAGCAGTAGAGGTTAAACCTCTCTGACAATGTTCCATTAAATTTTGTTGCCATGTGACAAGTGACAGCAGTCTGACAAAATGGCATCTGATCTGGAAGCACATACAAAGTAAACATGTTAATTCAGTTCCTCCATGTGGAAAAAAAAAATAATCTGCACCCATTGGCATCCACTGATGCTTGCTGGACATTTCTGGAGACTAAACCATGGCTGTAAGCACAATGAGGGAGAGGGTGGTGTGTTTCAGCACTGGCAACAAAGACAGTGGTCACCTCTACTAGTGCAGATTATTTTTTATTTTTTTATTTTTTATTATTATTTTTTTTTACAAGTGTGGTATGCAGGCTCTTGTTCACTGCTGGCACAAACAGCTAACAGTGGTGATTGTGTTGGAAAACAGAGTTTTGTAACTGAGAATTTGCTTTATCAAATAGAACACAGTTGTACTACCTGTATCACTTTCTGTGAAAATAAACAGGAGGCTTATTTTCCAGAGTGACATGTCCAAAGGAAGGCTACAGAGATGGTGAAGAGTCTGTAGGGCAAGATGTATGAAGAGCACCTAAGGTTCTTTGGTTTGCTCAGCCCAGAGCAGAGGAGCTGAGGGGAGGCCTCATGGTGGCTGTTGCCCCTCACAGGGAACAGAGGGGCAGCACTGAACTCTGCTCTGAGTGATAGCGACAGAACCCCTGAGGAAGGCACGGAGCTGCCTCAGGAGTGTATCAGGTCAGGCTGGGGATTAGGTAAAGGTTCTTCACCAGAGGGCAGTCAGGCTAGACTAGAACAGGCTCCCCAGAGCAGACACAGAGTTTGAATTTGGGTGGTGCTGTGTGGATCCAGGAGTTGGACTTGATCCTTGAGGACTGTCCCTTCCAACTCAGGATATTCTACAATTCTTGCTCCATTCAGAGACTAAAATGTGATTATGAGGACTATTTTTATACTATACCCGAGAATTTGTAGGCTCTTCAGATAGTGACATGTCTTTTGCTTTTTCTGTCAAGTTTGTAGCTGAGTCTTTAAAGGTAATTCCCCTGTTATGAAAAATAACAAATCTGATTTTAAGTGAAAGCATGCAATCATGAACAATAACAACATGAAAAATGAAGCATAGAAATAAAGACAGCTTTTAAATAAAAGATCTGTGAAAGTTAAAACAGTCATGACTGTTTTAAACTGCAAAACTTTATCAGGAGAGCTAGTAAAAACAGTAACATCATAACATACTCCTCCATTTCTACAAAATCTAAGTATGACATCCTTTAACTAAACAAATGAAACAGAGGGGTTTATTTCAATACAGGGCAGCCAGCTAAGAATACACTGCCACAAAGAATGTCAAAGTGGTACTGGTGTTGCTGTCAAATTAACTGCTAGGCATGAAAGGATTCTGATTCTGAAGTTACAAACAAAACATTATACATGTTCATTTGCTTTTGTTAAGCAAATTTTCCCTTCAGTAGAGATGAAGATTTATGAAGAATGAAAAAGGAAAAAATAAATAAGTCAATGTTGAGTACAGAAAAGTACTGAGAGTTATACTACGTTCACAAATGCGTCACAATAGGAGAACAAATGTTAGAAACGTCATGAAATAACACTGCTGATAAGAGAATCTTTATTCATTTTATGTTGCAATAAAAATGTGGTAGAACTATTCAGTAAAGAAACTATGACAGTATTTTAGGATCAGATCACATGATCCCCTAAAAATAAGTATTCATATTGCCAGCGAACCCAACTTACCATGACTCAGACTGACTCTGCTCTCCAGAGGAATTACTAAGTTCACAAGATGTAGAACTAAAGTTTTCACTTTTCAGCTGAAAAAAGGGCGGGGGGGAAAAAAAAAAAAGAATAGTTGAAAAAAAAAAAGTCACGTAAAGAATCCTTAGTACAAAAAAATACTCTTCTAAGAGGAAGGTCCTAAGTGGCAGTTGTTAACAGCTTGGTTTGGGATCAGAATTCAATTTCTGACACTTTTGAGCATGTATGGAAATAAAATGGCTGTCAGACAACAGCTCTGCTTCCTAAAGGACGGTGTTAGCAATTGCTTCACTTGTATCATCCCTGGGACACCATGGAAGTCAGGCTCTTGATTTTAATTCCCGCTTTTGCCATTCTCACACTTCAAAGATTACTGATCCAACAGAAGGCAGCAGATTTATGCTTATGGTCAGTCTGCTTGACAAATACTTCACAGAACAGAAAACTGGCATGTTAGAATAGGGAGGAGTCAGAATTTTTTTTAATATACATTGCCACTCAAGGATGCATGTATCAGACCATTTTCTGAAGTACACACATATCAACTGTGAGGTTTTTTAATCCAGCAATTGAACAGAAAAACCTGATAAATTTTACCAACAGAATCCTGTAGTCCAACCAACATAAGGTGGACTGTTTCCACCTTGCACGGAATTAACAGAACATGTTTTTATACAAAATAAGGAAATCTGTCTAAGGGATTAAAGAATTTAACTTCAGTCTTAAGGCAAGCTATAGCACATACTCTTGAAGGTTCTTGCTTCAGTAACACTCCATATGCTTCTTTTGCAGCAGCTTGTTTTGCAGCAGCTAGAGAGCTTCCGGTGCCATTTCCATATACGTGACCACTAATTGTACAGCTACAAGAATACCTGTAAAATATAACAGAATAAAATCTCCTTACAGCCTATATTACAAGTGCTAATTTAATGATTTTAAACACTACAGTCAACTGACATTATAGAAAAGAAAGCTGATGTACGCATATTCAGGAGTGAATTTCCGATGTATGCTTAATGTAATTAGTAATAAGTAATTTCCAAAAAGTGGTTATTTAACACATTTAAGGTTGAACTACTCAAAGCATCTTATCATAGGAATCCACAATCACAAGTTACCCATCATGAAAGTTTTAAAACAACTGATTTTGCAAACAAAGTTCTCCAGCAGATATCTTCTAGACATCTAAAACACATATATTATCACCCCTCAGCTGCCATTAACTGGAACGTCTGCACAACACACTGACCACAGTGCATATGGAGACACAGGCAGTCTCTCCTTCACACTTGATTCCTAGGGGTCCTTGAAATACATGCATAAGTTCACAAAGGTGCCAGGGCACCAACCAAGTGACAGTTGGTCACAGAATCACAGAATGACCCGGGTTGGAAGGGACCTCAAGGATCACGTAGTTCCAACCCCCCTGCCTAGCAGGGCCACCAAACATACACCTTTACTAGATCAGGTTGCCCAGAGCCCTGTCCAACCTGGTCTTGAACACTTCCAAGGACGGGGCATCCACAACCTCCCTGGGCAGCCTATTCCAGGGCCCAACCACTCTCCTAGTAAAGAACTTCCCCCTAACATCCAACCTAAATCTTCCCTCTTTTAACTTAAAACCATTTCCCCTAGTCCTGCTATTATCAGCCCTTTCGAAGAGTTTACACCCCTCCTGGGAGTAAGTTCCCTTCAAGTATTGAAAGGCTGCAATGAGGTCACCCCGCAACCTTCTCTTCTCCAGGCTGAACAAACCCAACTCCCTCAGCCTGTCCTCATAGGGGAGGTGCTCCAGCCCCCTGATCATCTTCGTGGCCCTCCTCTGGACCCTTTCCAAAATCTCCATGTCTTTTTTGTGCTGAGGGCTCCAGACCTGGACACAGTACTCCAGATGGGGCCTCACAAGAGCAGAGTAGAGAGGGACAATCACCTCCCTATCCCTGCTGACCACCCCTCTCCTGATGGAGCCCAGGATCCCATTTGCTTTCCGGGCTGCCAGAGCGCACTGCTGGCTCATGTTAAGTCAATACTGTCTATCATTGTATTATATCATAAAATCATAGAATGGCTTAAGTTGGAGGTGATCTTAAAGATTATCTAGTTCCACCCCTTTGCCCCGCACAGAGCTGCCTCCCACCAGCTCAGGCTGCTCAGGGCCCCATCCAACCCAACCTTGAGCCCCTCCAGGGTTGGGGCACCCACAGCTTCTCTGGGCAGCTGTGCCAGGGTCTCAACACCCTCTGAGTAAAATGTTTCCTCCTAATATCTGATCATCCTCATGGCCCTCCTCTGGATCCACTCCAACAGCTCCACATCTTTCTTGTATTGGGGACATTAGGCCTGGACACACTACTCCAAATGGGGTAGCAGTCCAACTCTTCTCCTAGCTGAACAGACTCAGTCGTCTTAGCCTCTCCTCTTATGCCCTGCCAATCCCTTCTGAACAGCCAATAGCACTCTGTTCCAGCACTCCAGTCACGGCACTCATCCCACCAAGTCTTGAAAGGACCAAAACTTCTAGTTTATCCTGTTCATTCCTCATACTGCATGCATTGGTGTACAAACATTTCAGATATACTCCTGAACCCATAGTGTTCGTTGGAGCAACACAGATGATTCCATTAGCCTCAGATTGTGTTGTACCATCCCTTGAATTAAAATCAGTCTTCCTAATGGTATCCCCTACTCCCATTAATCTTAACTTTTATCTAATGATGAGTTAGAAAATGTAAAGTAGTATTAAATGCAAGAAAGAACACTAAGTACACCTTACATTGGAGCATGGGCGTCTCCAGTACGCTTTATGTTATTGTAATCAACTAGCTGCAATGTCTTTTGTGAGTACTTATTTAGCAGGCTGATGAAGTCAAACGGAGGTAGCACATCCACAGATAGAGGAGATGTCATTAGATCTGGAGCATGTACATTCGAAGGATTATCTTGCTATAAGGCAAATAGAATAAATAACTTAAAAACTTCAGCTTAATAAGTAGTTTAATATAAACTGCACATGAAAACTAATACAGCTGCAAGGTTTGCCAGCATTTCAGAATACTTTAAAGAAATTTCAAGTTTGTATTGTTGTGCAACTTTGGACATGACAGAGGACAGCCATCACAAGCCAGAATTATCACATTTTGAATTTCAGAACAATCATAAGTTTTCAAAGTATGTCAACAGGGCGTGTAACAACCTAATACTGTATCTGCCACCTCTTTTAGCAAAAGGCAGGGAACAAGCAGTGTAATGTCTCATAAAAATGTAAGGACCAGAGCCAAGAAAAGGGGTGGCAGCAGGAAGCTGCTGATGCTGCAAGGGCTGCAACTGCTCCTGTGCACGTACAAGAGGGGAAAATACAAGTGGAAATAAATCAAGACAGTATAGAATGAGTTGTACCATAAAAAAATATAACAGCAAGAAAAATGAATCAGATCAAGTGAAAGTAAGTGAAAGTAAGTCATTTTAAGAGAAAAGTGGCAACACACACTGAATTATAACTTATATGGGTTTTAAGGACTTTATATACAGAACAGTTGCCAAGACGGTAAAGGAACCCTGTCCACTCTGGATATGTTAAGGCAGCTTAAAGACAAATAAATTACCTCATCTCTCTATTAAAAAAAAAAAAAATACTATTGATATTACCCTATAGAGTAATAAACAGAATAATTAAGTTGTTTAAAAAAAAGTAGAAAAACAGTGAATATGACAAAACAAGAACAACATAAGTAACTGGAATCTCTTCTAAATTAAACAATGATAATTTCTTTGCCACATTCAGAGATTCATTTTCAACCACTGCTAGCAAAATAAATAGATAAATCATACAGCTTACTCACCTCTTGTACAATCATGTCCCATGTTTTTTTTGCTGCAACTGCTTTTGCATCCTTCTTACTTTTACCAGTGCCTACACCGTAATCTTTACCATCTATTCTGACCATAACTGTAAACCTGCAATAAAGGAAACTTCCCTGTAACATCAGTAAGTTTTGTCTCAAATATATTTTAAAACTTTTTCAAATAAAACTGTTGTTTTATTATGTACAAAGCACTAAATTACCTGTGGAGGTATCTGAGCATTCATGTGTTTATATTATACCTGACTCCTAGATATCATAATTCTTTATAGTAAAGATTTTAAAAAACATCTCCCTAACCACAACTGCATGTTCTATACTAGTTCTAATAGTGTTTCTAAAAGCAAAATTCCTAAAGAATACATAAGGTCATCATTGTTACAAGGCAAGGTTGTAAAGCCCTGGTGGAAAAATAACAATCAAGGAAGAAATACCTACCCATATCCAAGGACCTATAGTTGTGGTGGAAAAGTCCAAAAAGGAGGGGTATCCGATAAGATTAAAAAAAAAAAAAAAAAAAAAAGAAGGCTGACTGTCAGTCAGCCCTTAAATGAGGTCTAGGAGAGGTGCAGCCAGGTTCCACCCCCCTTCTGGTCACCCAGCTGAATTGCCTTCACCTGTGCTCCTAGAGCTGACCCAGTCCTTTCCCCAGATGCTCAATCACTGGTTCAGGCCATGACTCAGTTCCCATACACTGCTGCTCCATAAGTTATACATTTAAAGGTAGTCCTCTTCTGTCACTTTGAGTCTCAAAAAAATAATAGATACACATCAGAGATGCAGAATGGGATTACACAGTCACTTCATAGAATCATAGAATGGCTTCAGTTGGAAGGGACCTCAATGGCCATCAAGCTCTAGGCTGCCAACTTCCACATCTAATACTAGGCTGCAGTACTTCAACTCCAGTGTAACTCTGTCGTCACTGCCATAAAAATACCACCAATCAGTCCTGCCCTTCAAAACCCAGCCACTGATCCTTCCCATCTCTGGCATACAACCAACCATATCCTACTGCCTCATGCAGCAATACAGTGAGTCAAACCAGGATACTCAAGAGTATCCTGTACTTGGTCAGCTTGGGGTGGAGCCAGCTTCTTTAATAGAAGCTGGCATGGTATCATGTGTTAGATTTGTGATGATAAAGGCAAGCGTTGATAAAGCAGCTTTTGCTGAGCAATGTTTGCAGTGTATCAAAGCCTTTTCAGCTTCTCACTCTACCCTGGCGGTAAGGAGGCTGAGGTGCACAAGGAGTTGGGAGGGGACAGCTGACCCCACCTGACCATCATACCGTAGACTCAGCAAAAAAAATTAAAAGACAGGAGGAGGAAGTGGGTCCAAGCAGCCAATAGTGTGATGAAGACTTGCTTCCTTGTACTCACTGCTTCCAGTCAGCAGGCAGACTGAATTCCTTATTTTGCTTTGCTTGCACATGCAGTTTGCTTCAGTTTTCCTAACTCCCCAGTTTTTCCTCACTTTTGCCCTTCCAATTCTGTCTGTTGAGAATGAGTGCCAGAGGCACCTGAGAGGGTCAGCTTATTATGGCAGCCCAACACTGCATTCTACTCAGAACAGCCTGAGCCAAACAGGATTTTCCTAGATAACGCTATCACAGCTGACATCACCCACAAATACAAGACAGCGGGTTGAATTATACTTTTAACGTAAGAGAACATACAGAAAAATGGAAAAGTACAATTAATTGGATTTGAATTTGTGCACACATTCTATTAGTCCCATGCAATCCCTTTTTAAGTATGAATTACGTGAGAGGGAAAAAAAGATGGTAGATCAAGGCCTGAGAGAAAGATAATAATTTGCTCAGGGTCAAGTCTGAGAATAAGTTGGCATGTAGAGTACGGGCTGGCAACAAGAGATCACCACTTAAAAAAACATCCTGATTATTAGCATGAGACTTGTCTTCATGCAAACTAGCAAAGAAAAAGAAGGAAATATTATAGACATTGGGTATCTGTGATCTGTGGAAGGGAAAGAACAGCAAGACGTGTATTTGTGTTCAAACAACAAACAACTCCACACATTCTATCCTCTGCATTTGTCTCTAAAAATAAAAGTGAAACACTTTAAGACCCTTCTCTTGTAACAGATGTTCAAAATTGCCACACAAAAACATGTTGGTAACCAAACAGTTAATGTAGACCCAACCTTTACACTTAGAAATTAACAATATATATCACCAAATTACTTTGTAAAACTTAATAAAAACCAAAGCACTCAAATCACCGCGCATCATGAACCGCTGGCTGCGATCCACCCACTTCCTGAGGTGATTTGTGACAAAAAGCATCAGTGCAATACAACCGCAAGCAACAGATGCTCCCAATAAGCACCACTGGCTCCGAGATAAGTTTCCCTTAGGCCCTTTGTGCCCAATGACACTTCCTGCACCCACCCATCGGTGTCTGCAAGCAGCTCTGCCACACTTCCAGCAAATCACTTCTGTTGACTGCAGTCTTCACCCATTTTTACCTACTGCTGATGTTCACTGGCATGCCTGGTGAACTTACTCAGGGTCATGAGATGGGCCTTTCATGTCTACATCGATGTAGTCGAGCTTGTACTTATTCTTCTGGCAGTAGCTGTTGATCTTGCTCATACACTGTCGGTCCATCTCGACGCAATATCTGAGTACCAAAAGGTTCTGTAGAGGAATATTCAGGGCTGTGCTTCACGCAGTGCAACAGACACAGCCCGCGTTCTGCCAGAGCACTGCTGTGGCAGGGGACAAAATGGTGCCAGGGGGAGAACGGTCACAGAGAGGTAATTCCGATTTCTCATTCAAATCGTTGGTTTGCAACTGTATTCTAAACTTACTGAGATGACAGATTCAGAAAGCAGAACGGCGAGTTCAGTGGCGAAGGACGAGCTCAGCAGATTCCTGGAAAAGAGGTTGAAGCAACAAATTGCTGAGAGAAATCAGCAATTCTTTTCTCCGTAAAGAATTAAAACTGCTTCCTTCAGAGCAGAGCCGAGGCACGCCAGCCCGCGCTCTCGGGCTACGAGGCTGTCAGGCTAAGTGACGGAAACAGGAAGAGAAAAACAAACGCTCATAGAACGACCAAAAAAAGAGCAGATAAATCAGCGACGGCTACTTTGTAACGGGAACTCCGGGTCTGCCCCGACCAGCCCCGGTCCCCCCGCCGTTACCTCCGCGTTCTCCGCCGCCGTGCCGGCCCGCACCGCCGCCAGGAGCCGCGCAGCGCTACGCGGACGCAGCCCCACCCCCGTTTCCCACAACAGCGCGGCGCCGGCACGAAACGAAAGCGAAAGGCGGACGGGGAGCGCGGGTGGGCGGCTGCGCCTCAATCACAGCGCCCTGCCGCGGAGGGCCGCTGCCTGCCTGCCTGCCTGCCGCGCTCCAGCTTACACCTCGGGGCACGGACAGCGCGGCTCGGGGTTGGTGCACGGAACCCTACGGCCGCCTTCGCTGAGAGAGCGGAAGGCCACTTTGACAGCTATTCCCGAGTTACGTAACTCAAGAAGTTTATTTATCAGCTGTAAAATAAAGACGCGTCAGGACCCGCCTACGGGACTCCCTTCCCCCCGCGGCCCCGCCCAGCGCCGGGGCGGGCGCGGGGTTGGGTGGCTTCCGCCGCTCCGTGCCACGCACGGCTTTGCGCGCTGCGGCGGCGGGCGGAGCGCTCCCGGCTGCGGCCCTCGGGCGCGGGGCGGAGGGGCGTCGCCATGGGGGTGCACGGCGTCAAGGCGGTCTTCTTCGACCTGGACAACACGCTGGTGGACACGGCGGCGGCCGGGCGCCGCGCCATCGAGGAGGTACGCGGGGGCGGCCGCGGGCGGGCAGGGCAGGGTAGGGCAGGGCGGTGCGGCGGTGTCCGGACGGGCTGTGCTCTGTGCGTTGCAGGTGGTGAACGCCCTCCGTTCCAAGCACCACTGCGGGGAGGGAGACGCCCGCGGGATCTGCGACAAGGTGCAGGCGAAGCTCCTCAAGGAGTGCCACGACCCCGCCAAGACGTGCATCACCGAGCTGCGGATCTCGCACTGGGAGGAGGCGATCCAGGAGACCATCGGCGGCGAGGCCAACCGCAGCCTGGCCGCGGAGTGCTACTTCTTGTGGAAGGCCACCCGGCTGCGGCACCTGACGCTGGCCGAGGACACGCGGGGCATGCTGACCGAGCTGCGCAAGGCCGTCCGCCTGCTGCTCCTCACCAACGGCGACCGGCAGACGCAGCGCGAGAAGATCGAGGCGTGCGCCTGCCAGCCCTACTTCGACGCCATCGTGGTGGGAGGCGAGCAGAAGGAGGAGAAGCCCGCGCCGTCCATCTTTCGCTACTGCTGCGACCTCCTGGGCGTGCAGCCGGCGGAGTGCGTCATGGTGGGGGACTCTCTGGACACAGACATCCAGGGAGGGCTGAACGCCGGCCTGAGAGCGACCGTCTGGTTAAACAAGTCGATGGCGGCCCCGGCCGACGCCTCCCCGGTGCCTCACTACGTCATTTCGTCCGTTCTCGATCTGCCGGCGGTGCTGCAGAAGATAGAGCACAAGGTGAACGCCAAGTTAGGGACCGACCGTGCGGCGGGCGGGACCGAGGCACGCTGAGGGCTGCGGCGCGGCAGGGAGCCGTTGGCTGTGCTCCTGATAAAAACCTCACCCTGGGGTTTTCAACTCGTGCACGTTATGTTTTTCTTGAGCAGCGGGGTGGGCAAGGAAGAGCAAGGCTGTCAGTGGAACCGGGCTGAAAACAGAGTATTGGATTCATATAAAAGATGCAAGTGCAGTTAGCTTAAAATAACTGCCCGTATCTGGAAATTACTTTGACAGACTGGCTAAAACGTGTTTGTCTCTGATGGAAGTCCCTTGTTTCTATGCTGGAAAAGAAAATGGGAATGTTTTGATCATTCAGCGGCAGTTATTTGCTTTGCTGACCTGTAAATTCAGCAGAAGCTTCAGTTCAAACCTTGCCTGCAGCACATAAAAAAACATGAAGGTGAGAAGGTGCTGTGCAATTTGCAGACCTTCGCAGTCCATCTACAGTTTATCTCAGAAACTGAAGTGAATTCTGCTATTCCGGAGATCAGAATTTATTGATAAAACTTATTATGTAGTAAACCACTAGGAAGAGATTTTCTCTGATCCCTTTTCAAGTTTTAGCATTTTTTTCAGTCTTTGCAGTGGCTTTTATGGAATCTGTTCCTGTTGCCAAAAGTGCTTCAATGTACATTCAGATTTACATTTGTACAGGGGACCATTTATCAGAGGAACTCAATGAATAAGTTTTTACTTCATATCATCTTGGTGCTGCAAATAAGCAGTGTGCTCATAAATCATATGATGATTTTTTTTGGAACATAATTGATATAACAGGGATATTTTCAGTGATCATCTTACTGTACCGTAACTTCTTTGGCAGCTCATTTTATTGTTCTGTCTGATTTTTATTAGGGAATTGTGATCAGACTCACTGGAGAAACTGTTTTTGGTCTTGCTCAGGTGTGTGACCACTCAGATTCAGCTGTAGGTTCAGTGCTTTTTGTTTTTTTTTTTTTTACTGTTTGAAATAGCTCTGCTATACAATCCCTCCTTATTCCCATTTCCAGTCGTATCTCACGTGATTTACTCCGGAGACGGTGTTAGTTGTTTGTAAATGGCTTTCATAAC
Organism: Perdix hodgsoniae; assembly: GCA_035772895.1. Lineage (NCBI taxonomy): Eukaryota > Metazoa > Chordata > Aves > Galliformes > Phasianidae > Perdix > Perdix hodgsoniae. The sequence continues at coordinate 6,137,644 of JAPSGF010000039.1, forward strand.
ACTTTTCCATGAAAGTGGAAAACAGTGTCATGTAATTACAGTGCTGTGTGCAATTTCTTAACGTGTATGTGCATTTGGTGGAATATTTGAAACTAGATGTTACAGAGGTGACCCTCTGAAACACAAAGATTTCTCTTAAGATTATTATCTTAATTTAAAGTTGCTGTACTTCATATACTTAATACAAAAAAAATAAGAATTTGGGGTGAATGTACGTAAGAAATGTATAGAAGAAATGTACCTTTCTTTACCTGAATTTAAATTGATACAACTAAAAGTTTCACATAGCGTCATGGATTCTGTTTAGAGGAGGGTGTTAATCTGCATTAAAGTACTTGGCAGTGAGTATAATTTCCATGAAACTTAAGTTTCTCCAACATTGAAATAGATTGACATGTTAATTCAAGCTTGAATCTCTTTCATCAGATTAATTGTTAAAAATGATAGAACCATCCACATTCTTAATGTCATCTAGCCAAGACCTTTGAGATGCTAGGATGATTGAGTACAGAGACAGGCTCTGCTTGTACCTATGAGGAAACAGGTGTAAGCCAGAAGTGAATTGCCACATGTAATATGGGCCAGTGGGACTGACTGGTCATGCCTTCGTTACTGGAGTAAGAAGCATAAGTTAAGACTTTATTTTCTCTTTGAGAGAGTACGAAAACAGTCACTGTTGTATAGCTTATGAGCAAAACATTGCTAATGACATTCCTTATAATGAAAGACTGAGAGAAAAATAATGAAGGTCATTGAGCCCACCAAGAATATTATTTAAAAGTAGAAATGTATCCAAAAGGTTAGATGGATCCCTGGAAAGAGAACTTAGTTGAAGTCATCTGTTTTAACCATATTGAAGGAAAACAACTTTGTTTACAACAGTATCCCAGAGTTGAAGCAGTTTAACTGCACTGCTTACATGGCATCAGGCTGACGGAACTTGCATCAAAATGAGATTTTTGACCCAGCTGTGATGCAAAATAATAAATAGTGGTAATCCACAGTTCTGTCTGTGGGCTTGAAGGATATTTATTTACCAGATTACCCTTTTTTAATGTAAATTGAGGCTTGTATTCTCTTGCTGTTGTATCATTCTGAAATAGGATGCTGAGCCTGCTTGTTGTTTAAAAGGTCTCTTGTTTTATAAGAGTCTGTTCTTTGTTTTGCACTTGGTTTTAGCCAGTTATTTTCTTTTATTTATGATCTATGGAAAAAAATGCTGTAACTGAACACTCAGGGGATAGTGTGGTCTGTAGAGGTCACACCTAAATATACTTTTCCATTGTGAGTACTGTACCAGGCTGGATGTGACTGCCAGCTTCCAGTTAGGGCAATGCTATTATGATGCTGCTATAAAACAAGAAGAAAAGAAGATATTTTTCCATTGGGCATCTTCGTAGAAGCAGTTACCCAAAAAACTGGATTAGGTATGTGGAATATCTAAATACTCAAGATGGTTTTCCTTGAAGGAGCTGTTACAGAAGACCAAGTGAAAAATAGTTCTATTAATGAAAATGGAAAAACAAATGTAATGGTGGAATCATTTTCAAATCAAAAGTGAAAATAGATGAATAAAATTGTCAGTATTCAGTTCCAGTTAAGTTCTGGCTTTGCTTAGCGATATGCTGTATTAGCTAAGTTGTCTAGTTTAAATTATACTACCAAAACATACTAAATAAAAAAAGAGAAATTATTTTTAATCACATTTTCTCAGATAAATATCTCCTGAGGTTAATCTTCAGTAACGTTGACTTTAGATCAAATGAACTGTAACAACAGTATAATGCCAACTGTAATTAAGACAACCCATGTACTAGTCTAATAAAAGTATTTTGTTTATAAAACTTTGTTTTGCACTCTGTCTTACTGTCACTGTTGTTTTTTAATAGCACAGAATTGGCTTCAAAGTCTGTGACCCTGATATTTAGATATGTTGAATATGTGTAGTTCTCATAATTTCAAAGGCTGAAGCAACAGTTCTGTATTTTTAAAACTTCTTGGCCTGACTGCATAGACCACACTGAATTCCTAACGGTGGTTAGCAATTGCCAAGAAAGCATTTGGCTCTACCAGGTGTACAAAGTACCACAGGACCTGCACATCATCGTGGCTCCAGTCTTGTGCAGGGGGCTGTGTATGTGTAAGGTGTTAAGGTGCATTGTAACAGCATCAGAAATGGGGATTTTTTTATGTGCTTGAAAAACTTCAGCACAAAGTTAGATTTCATCAAAGTGACTCAAATTTAATCTCCTTTTATGACAAGATTACCCACCTTGTTTACCAAGGTGTAATCTCTCCAGAGTTCAGGAAAGTTCTTGCAACTATTTCTCACAAGCCTGATGGCGGCTGCAGCTCCTCCCAGGGAGCGGAGGGGCAGCGCTGAGCTCTGCTCTCTGTGGCAGTGACAGGGCCCGGCGGAACGGCACGGAGCTGTGTCAGCAGAGGGGCAGCTGGGGACAGGTTTTGCACCAGGGAGTGGGCAGCCCTGGATCGGGCTGCCCAGGGCAGTGGACACGGCCTGAGCTGCTGGAGATGTAGGAATGTTTGGACAATGCTCTCAGGCATTGGGCTTGAATTTGGGATAGTGCTGTCTGGAGCCAGGTGGGGGACTGTGATCTTTGCAGGTCTCTTCATACTCAGGATAGTCTATGACTTCCTAAAATAAAGGCAATGGATAGCTTCCTGTGCATCAGATGCCCTGAACCTGTTCCATTTGTCTTTTCCTGGGAAGCTCCTGTTATGTGGAAATGCCAAAACATGGCTTTGAACTACACAAGTAGTTTGATCTGGCATAGTATTCTTATTCATTTTCTAATAGGAGAAATTTCTATATGCTTAAGATTGATTTTTTTTTATTAATGCATTTTATGAATAGTTTTCTATGTTTTATTTTCTCCCAGTTTCATTCTTCCCCCATCCATTGATAGAGTAGCTTACTCATCAGAAGAGTATCAAGTGGTAGACAAGACAGACCTTAGCAGCACTGTAACTGCTTTAAAACAACTAACACTAAAAATCTAAGAAAGAAAATCTATTACTGAGCAGAATAAATATTGACAGATTCCCCAGGAGTTATAACATGAATCTGGAAAACCAAATTGTAGGAACCTAAATATACCATGCTTCCTCTGCTATCAGATAATGCCTTAAGATTTATATGCATGCTTGTGTTCTATATTCTGAATTAAGAAAAGCAATTTATGGCATGGTTTCCTATCACCCAGTATAAATACAACGTGGTATTACCATCAGGACCTCTTCCAGTCACTTCAGATAGGGACCTCAAGAGCGCAGTTCAGCTGATTTACACAGAACAGCTACTCTGTGATTACTTACATCCTCCAAATATCTTACTTTTCTCCATAGATTACAATCATACCTGGATGATAGAGTCAAATAGATTTATTAAATGTAACTATGCATATGAAATTTTGATTGAAGTCAGAGCCAAAATGAAATAACTCTGTCTTCAAAAGCGACCATCTCAGCATCATCCACATATTCAAAGCCCACTGAGGTTTCATGAAGCTCTGCAGTTGATAGAGATTGTTCTGGGCAGCAGTATGTGTGGCAATATACCATTGTCCCATATCTTAAGAATTTGCCAGATACAGAACAGCCATCATTTTAACTGCTTCTTATCAAAGCTATTTAAACATAATCTGTCCCTAGTCCTACACGACTATTCGTGCAGGTAAAGCCAGGGTTGAGGGCAAGGTGGCAGAGGGCAAAGTATCAAAGGCTGATTTTGATGAGAACTTTCTGGGCACGGTATACAAAGTGCTTAACTGCTCATGCAGTGGATGGGAGAACAAGATAAGTCTTCTTTTGAAACATAAGGCTAAAGGTGAGAAGGGAGGAGTGCAGCTGTTGTTTCCAGCATATTCAATTCATTTGTAAAACAGCTGAGAAGGCCTGTCCATAAATTGTGCCCGAAGTCAGGAAAAAAATGATTTCTAACCTGGGTACAAATGCAATTAGGTTCATAAATTGCTAACATTTTACCTTTTCTCTTCAATAGCACCCAGATTTCAATGCAGCTGGATCTAGCACATCACAGAATTGCAAGCATACAGTAACTAATACTCCTTACCTCAAAGGAGTTTGTGGTGTATGCTGTAAGACTACTATAATTGTAGATCCATAAGTACTGAGTGTACTCTTAATTCTTTTAGCAATCAATAAAAATAAATACAAGTCCTTCACTTCTGTTTTGAACCTCAGTGTATGGGCTCCAGTCCCTCCTCCCATGGCTGTGTGCATGTGTTAAGTCAGCACATTTTGTATCTATCCATTTGCCCTCTAGCTAACCAATTCTGGTTGTTCTCAGCATTACAATACAGGACAGAACCAAGTAATGCTGGCTGCTCACATACATAGTGATCTCTTTTTTTCCAGCCTGGCCCTAAACTGGGAGTATTTTTGCTTCTAAACTATCTTAAAGACTGTTTAAACAAAAGTCTGTACTAATAAAACTCATCACCTGGAAATCATGCAAACACATAGAAATGCAGTGTATCTCTAACGTATGTAGTGTATACTGTTCTTTTGTGCACAGCTTTTACTTTTCTACCAGCCTTGCAGTGGGATTGTCTCCATTATAACTCACTTTCTAGATCATGCTGTGCACATACAGGAGGTGTAACAATGCAGAGATTATGTCAGCTGTGTCTAAAGCAAAAACTGCAACTTTGCACCTATGTTGCAAGGGACCTAAACACAGAGAATCACGTTGCCTGCTCTATATAGCAGAATAAAAAGCTATCTGCTTTTTATATATCTGATTAAAAAAAAAACAAAACAAAACAGTTGTGTGAGAGCCTTCTGCTGAGCAGTCCTTAAATACCAGAAAAGATGCATTTTAAAAAATGTTAAGTGAAATTATAGTGCTAAATATGAAGAGTTAGTCTTTCAGAAATGCAAGCCACATTTCTCAAGTCAACTCCTAATGAAAGGCTGGACTATAACTTTGCATTTACCACATATTGATATTGCCATTTGCATCCATAGAACTCCCTGAATTCAAGTAAAGTTTGTGCACATTTCTATAGGGTCATATACAAGTGACTTTTACCTCCTACTTCTCCCTTTGCTATTTGATCCAATTCATTGATGTGTTTAGTTGCATTTCCTTCTCTTCCTGAATCACAGCAGTATCAAGTATTTGGAATAAAGTTTGCAGAGAACTTCAATAATAAATAGCAGAGGAAAGAGCCAGCTGTTGTACCAAGTTCATGTAAGTACATACATTTCTTACTGGCTTCTTGGCAGCTGTGTGCTGCAAGCACATTTGGGATGCGTTTGTTTAAATAACCTTTCCTCCAGTGGAACTTCTATTCATATCAAACAAACTAAGCAAATTTGTTAGTTTGTTAAAAGAAAGCATAGAAGACATGTTTAAAGCAAAACAAAGTTTTCTGTTAGTCAACTACAGATACCAAAGTTTGTAATGCAAGTTTAAAATACCAAGTTTGAGTTGCTTTCCTCAAAGTTTCCAAATCAGTGTTGAAGAGTAGCTGACTGAAGAACTGAATTTTGTATGGAAAGCAAAATACTAACAATCGTTCCCATGTCTGTTCATTCAGATTATTAGTGGCTCAAAGCACTGGAATTTCCTACTATAACTGTATTCAAGAGCTGCTTTATCACACTTAAAAAATCTAATATTTTCTGTATTTTGGAAATAAGATATTATTAGGTAATACAGAAGAAGCTGTACATATAGTTTAAAGTACATTTGAATACACATTTTATTTAATGCACTTAATGCATTCATACACTTTTTCTTTTTAAACATTTTCTTGTGTAAAGTTTTTCATATGTTCCAGGAGTAAACATTCCCAGAAATACTTTCTGCCACACCAGCTGTATCGCAAAAATACAATAAGAGGCTCAAGGTGTAGTGGTGTATGTGAATATTTATGACTGCAGTCACTTAAGAAGTACACTTCAGGTGAAAGATCTAGGGAACAACTTGCACTTCTCAATGACTCTAGAAAGTCACTTGGTATAGCTATGGTTCAGTCACCCCAAATGCTCAATAACCTTTCCAGAAATAAAGATGAAAAAACATTCAATTTATTCTACTTTCCTTGGCTAAACCCAGCTGCAGCAATTGGACAGATCAGTGCCATGGGAAGGGCATTACAACAAAGGTGTGGTGGCAGGAGGACCAGCACAATAAGAAGGTGCTATTAGGGAAGAAGATTGCTCACCCATATCAGAAAAGTCTAGATTCACAGGGGAAAGCTTCACCAAAAAGGAACCTCCAGGATGAGCTCCTTCCCCAGTGGCAGTCAGCCCTTAAATGAGGTCTAGGAGAGGTGCAGCCAGGCTCCACCCCTTCTGGTCACCCAGCTGAATTGCCTTCAGCTGTGCTCCCAGGGCTGACCCAGTCCTTTCCCCAGGTGCTCAATCACTGGTTCAGGCCATGACTCAACAATTCCCATATGCCACCCTAGCAATTTTTCATGTACTTATGCTGTTACTGTGTGTTCTCAGCAGCATAATATACAGGCAAGTATAGAAGACCGTTTTCCCCAGAGGGTGACCAGTATAAAAGAAATGTCCAACTGGTTGCAAAATCATTACTAATAAAAGTTTATCAACTATTTAAATATATGTTTTGTTGCTTCTTTTGCTATGCAAGTGCTAAGAATCTCACTAAAGTTTTCTATTCTTTCAATGAATTACATCATCATGTATTCGCAAAGTTACTGTGCCATTTTCATCAGAGAAGCAGTAGGTCAGGTCTACCTATTTGAGGTTGTCAATCTCAACTGTTTTAATTTGCTACATCAGTTGGGTTTTCTTTGCTTGAACAATGTGGCATGTTTTAGTGGCATGTAAAATCTCACTGGGGCTCTGATTTGTCATGAAGTCGGCAGTGGTGGACTGACAGCTTTTGTTTGCTGAACTGTTGATGCCTTCTATTGTCCTTTGTTTCAGACATCTAAACAAGAAGGGTCCTGAATGTTCCAAGTGCTTTTTTTTCCCTTTCAGTAAGGAAATGCATAAACAACACAGCTTGTTTATTTTCCTTTCTGTAAATGTAGTTCAAAAATGTGTTTTTCCTCCATTCCCGAGAGGTGAATATTTTAAGGGAACCTAGTATCTTGATAGCAAAAATACTTTGAGATATCTGTTATCTTTTTCCTTTTACTCTGAACACTTCCCCTGCGTGTGTTAAAAACAAGTGATGCTGCATTCTGAGATTCACCTTAATATTGTATTACTTTTTGTTCTACATTTCTACGCTGTATCTTGAAATGAAAAGCCCCTACCTTAGAGATCTATTTATTTTTACATAAGTCTACAGTATTAACAATTTGGTTTTTTGTTTATCTGTTTTGTTCCCATACTGTGCTCCTGTTCAGTGCTATCCTAGCCCACGAGCTCCTCCCTTCTTTTGCCATACACAGTAACTGCTCAGATATCAGCAGATTTATGCTGGTATAAAACAGTTTAAGGTTCAATCACTAAGGGTCAGTGCTCTATTCAGGTTTGTAGGCACTTACTCCATATGGGACCTTCTTGGAGAAAAGAGCTTTTTTCCTCTGTTACTGAGTGTCTTTAAGGAGTACAGTGCTCCTTGTAACCTCCCCTTCATGAATGAGCAAAGCAAATATAATTTAGGATAATTTTTTAGGTGCCTATCTTAGGTGCAAAGAGAAAATTAAAGCTGAATATCAGCAGCATTTATTAATTACAAGGACTTAGTGTCTGGAGTAGCACTGAAAATGAAGTTCTATCATTTGAACCTGTAATAGCACACTCTGTTTCTTATGCTCACAGTTGCTCTCCTGACTTTCTTAAAACCCTTTCAAAGTATTCATATAGTGGAAATGTTACAAGACATCAGTATCAAGAATAGTGCAACAAGTAGCCAGCTGAAGACTTCATTTCCAGTGTTTCCTCACCAGATGGCATTAGAGCTTTGGTAGATACAGCTTCCTTTTCTTTTTCTTTTTTTTTTTTTTTTCTCCTTGTTTTCTGTATTTTTTCCCCAATCACTATTTTAAATGTAAGACATACCTGGCAGCCATAAATAAGTTGGAGCATTCTTCTTTTCGCTCCGCGCTACCCTCCTGACATCATAAATGGTGAGGAGACCCTATTTCAGCAGGCAGCATATAAATACATGGCAAAGCAGCCCTGCTTAGGAATTTTGGTCTGTGCAGATCGGTACCATCTCTGTTTTAAGCACAGGTATCTGAGGCATATTTTTCAAGAAGCACAGCAGACTGTTGAACAGGAATGTGCCTAAAATCAGCAACAAGTTTGTTGGCATCATGATGCCTGAACGTTCATCCCACTAAGGTATGGGTGCACTGTGCTTGAACTGAGTTAGATTTACATTGTGTAGCTATTGGATTTAGTTTCAAAAGAGGAGTTTAATTCCTGCAACTAATGCTGCAGTGGCTTCTGTACAATTTCAGGTTCTTCTGCCAAGCTCCTCTTTCTACAGGGTTTCCTTGAACTGTTTCCTGCTACCACATTGCATTTTTTTGTCTGGTGAATTCTTGGCCACCATTCCAGGCAGTTCCTACCTTGGCACCTGAAAACATGAGCAGGTTTTCATGGACAAACCTCGCAGCATTGTGTGCCATCTTCCCTTGGCTACTGACGGCGAGCTTGGCGCTCTGTAATGGCTTTTGGCCCCCCCAAGAGAAGCCCACATACCCACCCAGTGCATTCTGCTGCCTTTGTCTGTGTGCTCAGCAGGTGGCAGCTGAGGATCGGCTATGAGCAGGGGCAGCCTGCAGGCTGCCGCAGCCCCGTGCCACTGCAGGAGCCCGCGTGGGCATCTCTGCCACGGCACTACATTGCTCCTGAAGGCAAGGCAAACCTGGCAGCCCCTGCAGTGTGATTCTCCATTTCTGAATTGTGTAGAGCTTGCTCAGTGCATCCTCTGCAGTAACACCTGGCCCTCTTTGGCCATATTGTGGATAGGCAGGACAGCTTCTTTGTCCTGATAGAGTTTATACGATGACAAATACAGTATGTCCAGAGAGATAAAGGGTGGCATTGTGCAGCACAAGTGCTGCCTTCTCCAGCTTAATAAAGAGAGAATGAGTCTCAGAAAACCAGGGTGACTGGCTGGTGGTCACACAGCAGGCTTGGGATGGAGACGGGACTCATAGCCACCAGTTCTATCTGGCCCTTGACAATGGCTTTGGTCATTGAATCCAAGACAAAGCCTCCTCTGAAGCTTCCCTAGGCCAAGGTCAACAGTGTGGTGTGAGGCTCTGCCCATTACCAGGAGAACAAACTGTGCAGCAGTTGAATGGCTCAAAACATTCACTGGCACTCAGCAACTCTTCTCACCTGGGAGCACAGCTGTGCAGTAGGAGTATTGCTACAAGGAGGCACTTCTGGCACTTGGAAAGAAGAGTTTATACACTGGCTGCCTGTCTTGTGAATGCCCCTGGCACACCTGGGAGCATTTTCAATAGGGATAATGCTAGAGGAGGTCCATTAATAATGCAATCAAATATTCACACGGAGAAAAATGCCCTTAATCTCCAAGACTTTCTGTGATGCTTAGAAGGTAGGATGCTGCTTTGCCTAATCCACTGCCTGCTTGACACACACACACCACGTAGGGGGAATGCAATGAGTTTGAAGTACCTCTGTGCCTTGCTCAGGTCAGAATAACACAAAAGACCAATATTTTGGTCCAGATTTTTTACTGGAATAGTTGATGAAAACGGTCTACACAGCTTTCACCACTAGGACTATAAAAGGTTCCACAAGGTTGACGGAGCTGTGTGCTTCATACCATACTTCCTACCCTCCTTTTCCTTTTCCTGCCCACCCAACTCTCTCTTGTTTCATCCACTTCAAAGGATGTGTTTGCTAAGCTCCCCTGGGCAGGCGTTCTTACTACAAATTGTCACGGTACCTAGCATAATATCAGCCCAGGAGGCTGGCCAGTGCATCATGCCCAGAGCAAGCACAACCAATAAAAATTTTGTTTTAATGAACAATATTTCTTCATTTGGCTGACCTCCTGAAAGCTTCAGTGCTTTTCAATGTCCCAAAGACAGCAAATTTTGAAAGTAAAAAGGCCAAGATCTAACATTTCTGCAGATCCCCACAAGTCATATGTGAGAAATAACTGATATTTATTCAGCTCTTGCTTGCTGCTCTTTGCCTCAGACTCTGGCTATACTGTCACTGGGGTGACCAAAGAGCCCCACTGTAAATGAGGCATGTGCAGCTTAGAGATGTAACGAAGGAGTCTGGCTTGCTGCTTGTGAAGCTGCTCCTACCACATGTCCTCAACAAACATTTTACCTCGCTGCAGCAAAGCAACGCGGGGGTGATGTCCTCTCTCACAGATCAAAGTTGCTGGGAATTCCCTTTGAGCAAAAGCAGCAGCTGCTACCTCCAAGAAGCTGAGGTATCATGTTTACCTGGAATTTCCCAAGACAAAACCCATAGCTCCTGGCAGGTATTTGTCAGCACACAGCAGTCTGGCATGCAGAAAACTACCTTGGGAGGTTGAGTAGTGAGCGCTAAACCTGAACAACATGGGAAAATGGAGACATCTCAGTCATGGACGGCAGGCACCTCTGCAGATGAGCACAAGGCTGGCGAGAATTACAGCAACGTCAGGAAACAGGTATACATAAATAACTCATGGGCTGTTTCGGCACACCCTACATGCTAACCGTAGAATTAATTCCCACAGGATGTTGTGACTGCCAAAGCATAAATGTCTCAGAAAGATTAAATAAGTTTGTGAAGGCTGCGTCCAAAAGCATATGCTGAAAATAAAAGGTTGGGTACAGCCCATGCTTCAGGAAGTCTCTACATCACCAATGGGCAGCTAAAAGTGTTTACCAGGAAAAGGATTGCTCCAGAAAGTGCCTTCTTCTTTGCCAGCTTCTACTCTTGCCTCCCCTGCATTGCCATCCCACAGGCACCACAAGGCTGACATGCTTCCAACCTGGCCCCAGATGGGTGTTCTCATACATATTCTTCCCCTCAAAATCTCCATGAAATATCCCCATAATTAAGAAAAAAGTTCTGTAATTTGCATAAAATACACAGCTCTCATTTAGGAAAGATTATGCTAGGAGGCATGTTGAACTTCACGGACGAATAGCTCAGAAAATGCAGCAGAACTTGCAGATGTTTCAGATACAGTCACTGCACCTCCTGCCATCTACTGACTGCCTCATCTCTCATCTTCCAGGCACAAGTGACACTTGAAGGAAAGTGTTTTCAAACACACTTCTGGGCGCCGCCCAGTTAGCCAGAACATCAGATCTCCGTGATCATTATTTCAAATATCCCATGACCCCGTGTGGCACCAAGACAATACCCAGGGTATGTCACAGTGAAGGAAACGTCTCACCTCCGCCGCACTACAACACTGTCATTCACAGCCCTGACTGAGGACGAGGGACAGCCCTCCATTTCTATGTGGGGACTCTTCCTTCCACCGGCACGCGTTAACCAAGTCAAGTTCTTTCAGCTGGCACTTATTATATTCATATACTATGTACTGCTTATGACCAGAGCCAGGATTAAGAAACTTCTAAAATATTGCTTTAAAATAATACATTTCTGTAAGTGGATACTAAAAAATTACCCTTTTAACTGTCACACTGTTGGATTTAAGAGCTTTTTATATGAAATTTGCTCTGGCAAAAAGTTCTCAGTAAAGTGAGTTTTGATCTGAAAACATCTCTTGCAACGCAAGAGGAGCTGTGGAAATGGAGCCCCTGTCAGCCCACGAACATTTCAACATATGTGAGTGCCACTGGTTTGCTCAGGTTTAAATTTGAACTTGCACCTAGGTACCTCACTCAAGCAGAGTCTCAGGGACTTGTGTGTGTGATGAGTGTGTGCACGTGCAACTGCAGCTGCCCCCAACCCTGTTAGTTATAGGTATATGTATAGATTTAGTTATGGCCGCCTTAATATATTTTTTAAACCTTCACATGGGTATTTCTGCTGCTCCCATTCTCCTCTAGTGCCTCCATGTTCTCATTTTGATTTTCCAACAGGCAGGGCAGCTTTCCTGGACTGTATATTTCTTAGGGCTGAACCTAACTATCAGAACTTCTCTGTACTGGTAAAAAATCGGAAGCTAACAAAATTGGCACTTGCAAATGAGATCTGCCATTGTAAGGCACCATATAGTGAGAGATCCCTCCTCTTAAGGAACAGCACAAAGTGCATTGCAACATGACGTGTGCAGCATAAAATGCAAATAGATAACACCATTTTGATGAAGAATCAGAAAAACTATTATTTCTAGCAGTGAAGCACGGGCAGGTGTAAGACTACAAGCTGGACATTTTCCAAAACTGTTTACACTCTTGCATCTCTCCTTCATTATTTAGTCATCATAACTTCTTGAAACCCTTTTCCCCAGCCCTCTGTCAGAGCACACCAGCTCACTTGCGTGCTAGTTGAAACACAATGATTCAGCAGTAATGGCTTGAAAAGCTTTCTGCGTCCATGTAAATCAGTTTCTTGCCACTGTGAGCCTAAACAAACTGTGGCCTCTTTCCAGGAAAAAGGAAAATAACTCCTTATTTAAATCTAAGACGCTGTTGTAAGTTTATCTTAATGAGGTAGTTACAGCCTTCAGCACTCATTTTTTAATTATTTGGAGGAATCCTCTAGGACATAGTGAAATGGAATGGTAGGATATTAATCTGGGCTAGAAAAATCCAATTATCAGAAACAAGCAGGCAGCTTTTCTAAACAACATCCATTACATTCTGCAGGATCCAAGTTTTAATTAAAACAAACAAAGCTTTGGTGTTCTGGATACAAAGGAGACCTCCAAGCCTCCCAGTCCAGTTCAGGCTCAGTTCTTTCTCTGGCTTTATCTATATTCAAAGCCATACCAATTTAACTTCCAAGCAGTTTTTAATCACATTTGATGAAATAGATGCTAACCGCTGCAGAAATGCCCTTAATTTGATTCAAATAAGGTTTATATCAGCCTGGTTAATTGAGTTTATTGCCACCTTCTACTAGCAAATATAACTTTTAAAGCTGAATAGAAGAGATCATACAAGCAAGTTTGAACTATACAGCAAACCAACATAATTTTGAAGGAAATTGTTACTTAAGTCAAGGAAACCCTGTTTTGAGAGAGGAGCTGGGCAGCTGCTGTCACCAAAACAAGAGCCCCAAATAGAGCAGCTGAGGTTGGAGGTGCAGTAATGCACTTGCTCAACTCCTGGTGCCACGAGCTGTGTGGGGCAGGAGTTCTGCACTGATGTCTGGTACTCAGGATGGCATGTCGGTGGGTAGCAAACAAATGAGCTGCACTCTGTATCAAAAGAACTGGATGAAATAAGCTGTGAAACCTGAGTGCCGTGGTAGCATAGCTGCAAGGACAGTTGTTTTCAAAAGATGATAGGAATTTCTGTGTTATATATCAGGACAAAAAAATGAAGATACATGCACCTTTAGTTACACTCAGCCCCAAGAAGATGTGGTCCCTACTCAAAGGGGCAGGAGCTCTAAACAGACAGATTACATAAGGCAAAATTCTGTGATTTACAAAAGAATAGTTTTTGACTAACAAACTGATCCAGCTGGTGACAGGATACCTTATTCTGATGGACTTTTTCTGCTGCTAAAACTGCTAAATAAATTCCTTTCTCAGATCTTGAGATCTTAAAATAAATGGCTTGTTCTCCCACAACATGCTGATAATGTGTTATCCAACTCAGCTAAACAGATCCAGCCACAAGCAGAAACCTTTTTAATAAAGATGTCTATTTAAAAATAACTTTAATGCTGTACATCACGCAAATCTAATCTGTTTTTGTGTTCTTTTTTTTAAGAGAATTATAATCTGATATTATTAACAAACTTCTTGCCTTGCCTGTTCTAGTCCAGTTAATCGTGAATGTTGTTGCCTGCATTTAGAATTCCCCCTGTATTAGCAATTCAGCACACTCCTTTAGATAACCCATTACCATTGCAGCCAACGCTCGCTGCTTGTTAAGGACACAGCAAATACCACTGCAATATACTGAAGTGGCAGATTATTATAACAAAAAAAGCTGCACTAATGAACGGCAGAGGGGTTCATTTGTGAATTCAGCATTTTCAGTCAATTCCTGTTCACACATCTTCCTATGACTGTCACCCAACAACAAGAGGAAAGTAGCCAAAATCCATGTCCCATGATGGAGCACAGTAAAGGGACCCCTAGTACCTCCACAATGACAAAAAGTTGCATTTAAATGTAAATGTCATGAGTGAGAAAAGAACTGCTGTCAGTTGGAATAGCCCTGCTGAAGACAAGGAAGCTCTGTAGCTGCAGGTCAACATCATGTCCGGCCTCCATGGCTGGGATTTCTCTTCAAGTTCATAGCATCCTCAGCTGGAGAAAATAAATCTTTTCCTTCCCTTTCCCCTTCCCCTTCCTATTCCCCTATTCATTTCCCTTCCCCTTCTACAAAATACTATTTTTTTACCATTAGCTGTGTGTTTTCACCAGCAATCAGTAAGAGTCTGCATGCCACACTTGTAAAAATTATGCTCCAGTGGAAGTGATTCACAGCTGCTGTCACCACTGGTGAAATGCACGATCACCACCTCAATGTTCAACAAGCATCAATGAAATGCCAGTGGGTACCATTTTTTCACTCACGAAAGAATTCAATGACACACCTTTACTTTATCTGCACTTCCATGTCAGATGCCATTCTTTCAGACTGCCCCTCTGCTACCATCACAAGTCAACAACATGTAATCTTGTTTTTTAATATAATGTAATTACAACAAAATGTAATGGAGTGTCGGTGGAAGGCTCAACTCTGCCACATGCCACCGACATCCACCTCTGATGCCATGGGCCAATGTCATAACATAGGAGGCATTACTTTCAGAGCAGCACTTGTAGTTTTCATTATGTAAGTATCTGGTTTGATTTTGGATTTTACAACTTTTCTCTCTTAATTTTATTAAAGTTCTTTACCGAAACAAAATGAATTCCAGTATTTCCTGTATGTTTACCTTGTGCATGTAATGATCAAATGAATATTTTTAAGCATCTTCATGTCATTATTCTTTCAGGAAAAAAATGCAGAACTGATCTCTAAATTACATATGGATTTATGTATTAATAGTTTTTCACCTTGATTACATCTCCTTTCCAAAATCAAAGTAGCCCTGTCATCTCTTGTTTCACTTCAAATGAAAAGCTCCTAATTTCCCTTGCTGTTTTTTCACTTGTCCCATGTTCTAACTCACATTCTCAATATTGAGCTTCATTTGCCTACTTCTGCTTCTTGGTATTTTCTACTTCTATTTCTATTTTTCTAATTCTGTTTTTGAAATGTTCTGAAAAAAAGGTCTCTGAAATATCTACTTACATGAAAGTGGTGGTAATGCATTGATGACTGTGCTCTGGTGTGATTTACCTAGCTTAGAGAAATCAGCATTTGCACAGAGCTCACTTTGAAGTGGCTGAGTCTCACGGGAAAACTGACATAACTAAATTACATTGGAGTACAACACCATGTTGCCACCCTAACCATCAGATATAATAGCACAAAAATGTATAATAGAAATTCTAGAAGTGTTGCATCATTTTTAGATCTGAGAGATTTGTTTTTAAAGTCTTGTTTTTAAAAAATGTGATCTCCAGCCTTACATCTCAGGAAGACAGTGCTCTTGTTGATGCTGCTGTTGTTACTGCTACTGCTTCTATTTCAGAATGCTTCAGTCTGCTGTAGAAAGAAGAGCCTACAGGACCAAGCGTACTCAAGGGGAGAGCTGGGCCTTTCCCCACTTCCTTGCCCATTGCAGTTGCCCACTCCCTGGAACAGGTGTGTCACAGGAGCTCGGCAGCATCTCACCCCCAGCTTGTACTCAAATGTCAGAGAAGCCTCTAACCCTCTTTCCACGTGGGCTTGGATCTGGAGGCAGGGCTGACAGTTCCTCCGCTGCAGACACCCAGATAATAAGGCTGGTTATTGCACAGGCCATATATTTAATTTCCCATGGGAGTGTTGCTGCTGAGAGAGCATTGCACAGGCAGATATGGCAGAGCTATTGCCAAGGCTTATTTCATTTAATTGCAGGGCCTCATTACTGACAAACATCCATTTACATTCGTGAAAGGTGTATGTTACTTTATAGAGTGTATAATGTTTTCTCTTAGCATGCTCTCTGAGGCTTGATCTCACTAGGTGTTTGATCTAGATGTCATCAGACATCAATAAATGCTTGTTATGCATAATGAAGCAGGAATACTTAGCACGAGATGGAAATTTTCTGAAACAGCACCAGAAACTGAGGGTGAACCTAGCAGGAAAACTCAGTCATGTGTGCAAAGTATACATACACACACAGGCAAATTCAATAATTAAATAGAACTTATTTCTACACCTAGTTATGTCAGAGCAGTTGTTTTGTTAAATGCTTTGTCTTTGTGAAGAGGCTGGGTTCCCACAGTGATCTTTTTTGTTATCAGATGCTTCTTCTCACAAAGGATCATGCCACTGGGTGAAACATAAATGTTAAGGGTATGACAGCTCATCTATGGAGAACACTAGAACACTCATGGCTGTCACTTCATCATCTCCAGCAGATAATAGTAATGGCAGTCTGCCTATTTCCGTGCTGGTTTATAACCTCTGAGCCATGGCTACACAGCCAACAGCTTCTGAGTAATACGATTAATCTGAATGGGAGAGGGGACAAGATTTCAAGCACAATTCAGGTTTTCAGGAGATTAGATGTATCACAAGAACCTCACCGAAACCCGTATGTAAACTTGTTTGAATATATATGCTGTTGTAGGTTGAAACCAGCTGAAAGCAACAGATAGGATGCTTTACAGACCTAGGGTGCAGGTCAACGAGCACCTGACCATCAGACAAACAGAGAGGAGGGATTCAGTTAGAGCACTCTTAGGGTGAGAGTTTAAAAAAAAGATGGAAAAAAAGTGAGGGGAGGCTGTTCCATATCCAGGCAAAGGCTCTACACAGTCTGACACTTACTGGGCTACAAGGCCTGGGCTGCCACCCAGGAGCACTCCCAGAATTCAGGAGTGGAGGTGATGAGGACACATCCTGAACCAAGGACAGCAGCAGGCACCTCACTGGTGGGGATCATGGCAACAGTATGTGCTTATGTGCTCACCCAGCTTGCCAATAGCTTCAGAAAGGCTCAGCTCCTACCAACTGATGGCATGAAGTCAGCAACAAGCCTTCAGGTGACAAAAAAAAAGCCCCTTACTGCCCAAGTTATTCACATCACTGTCTTCAGGAGCTGAGTAAGCCCTTAGTTTCTCCCAGAAATATCACTTTCCCTTGGTAGCTTTCCAGGGTAGTGCTTGCCAAGACCTTCCTGAATGGTACAGGTAAGAACACCCTTTCTCTTTTATCTTCGTTTTAAGTTCCCAGGCTAAGCTGTAGGCTCCTTCCTCCCCCAAATCCCAGCTCTAAGCCTCATCAAAAAGCTGCAGTCCAATTTATAGCATATTTTCTCATCCCTAAGCAGGCAGAACTTCAAGCCCTTCTGCAAAACTTCCACAATTACCACCTAAGGTTGCACAATGAAATAACAGTGCCAGGTAATGGTGAGCATCATATTTCCTCTGAAGCGTCCTCTTCAGCAGTGGGGAAGGTTTAAAAATTCCCAGTCCGTTTTCAAATAGCAAGCATAAAAAGACAGGGAAGTGCCTAAAGACTACATAGTGCTGTGTTAAAGAGGCATATTCTCAGTGGTACTAAAACGCTGATAACTTTGTTTTTCTAATGAATGCCCACCTCCCCTCCCATGTTCAGCTTATCTCATCCCTTATCAGCCCCAGATGAGACAGGCACAGTGGGAGAATTTTATTAGTTTTGTTGTTCCATGTTTGACCAGTATTTGACAATTTGACAGTATAAATCCTTTTCCTTCACTTATCACAATCCTCCCCTTTCCATTTCTTCCCATTAGCACATTCCTGTACAGCTCTGGGCTGACCTTGGCTTTTCAAACCAAGAGCAGGGCTCTTAGGATCAGTCCCTTAACAACTCATGAGAAAATACTGAATGTTTGCCATCAAGTACACCTGCTAACAAGACATTGTTTCCCAGCTAAAAGAGACCACAGCCACTTGTGAGCCAAACCTGACTTCTGCTGTCATCTATGGGAATTCATTTTCCTAAAAATCATCAATGTTCCTGTGATAACTACATTTCACTTCATTATAGCGAGTATGGGAATTTGCCCCAAGAGACATCTTCAAGTTGTAACATAAACTCACACAGTATAAAAAGGTGGGGGGAAAGTATTCTGTTTCTTTGAATAAAGTTTGACACCATGTATCATAGCCAAAACCTGCTATTAGAGTTTTTACATAAATGGCATTTAAGAGCATGAGCATTAACGGGAAGGCTACGATCATGCTAAAGCAGATGCTGCAGAGAGCGGTTCACTTTCTCACCAAAAGAAGCTAAGGCACAGACAGATGTGTCATTACTTCCTCAAGTCACATATTTAATTAGAATTAAATAAAGTAGATTACTTCCTTTGCCTGTATGGCATAAAAAGCCTGTATAATTACAGAAGAGAAGGCCATCCTGCAGGCCATTTGCTGGCATTGTATCTGTGCTGATTCACCTGATCTTAAGCCAAGCTCCCCTTTAATCTTCCAAGTCTTGTTTCATTTTGAGGAACAGCCAAACACACCCAGTTGTGCTGTGTATATTAGGTTTCCCACTATCCACTAAAAAAGGAAAATAAAGATTAGGTTACTATTCTAACAGAGGATTGATCTATCTTAGTTGTAAACTCTTGTGATCCTTAAGGTCAGGGTTTAATGAAAAGTAGAGAAGAGTGAAGGAAAGATTGACATGTGATTTCTTTCATGCATTTTATATGTCAGTAGATGAGGAAAATGTCTTTTGGTCAAGGAACACTGTTGTTGTAGTTGACACACCATGTTCTAGCGGTACTGTGTCCCTGTTAGCACAAAGCAATTCCGATCTACAGAAGCACAGATAATAATGATGCTAGGAACAGGGACAATTATGATCGTGGTAATATTACTAACAATAACTTTCATCTCTGATAGTAAAGAGCATCCCAAGTAGTGTTTATTGGAGGACCTTATCCTACTTTTGACCATCTGTCAAACATAAACTGTGTTTCTTCCATGTCACTGATGAAGTAGTGCATTCCAGCAAGTCTTTTCATGTGACTTGTTTCCCCTGAAGCACATCTTAATAAAGTCCCCTGTGGGCTGGTAATTTCTCACTAACACTTTGAGATCCATTCAGGCCATTTAATTTGGTAGATGACCTCTGGACTACTGCATTTGAAGCAGTAGTTTGAAGCATTTGAAGCAGTGACAGGAACAGAATCAATCTCCCAGGGCCTAAACCCTCCTCTGCTTTCTTATGAGCAGGCTTCCTTCACTCCAAAAGGTTGTTTTCATTTTAATTGAAGATTTCATTATCAAAAGATAATGTATCTGTGAGCGCCACAAGGATTGTTGATTCTCACCTGTGGTCCGGCTTGGCAGATATCAATTCTATCAGTTCTATAAAGAAGTTTGGGGTAGCCAGCACCCACGAGGCCAGGTGATCTGCCCCAGGTGCTTTAGAGGGCAGTCACATTAGCTGCTCCTCCAGTCTCTGAGTGCATTCTTTTTATCTGTTTTCTGTAACTCTTACAGCCAGAAACTATTCTCAACCTTCAACATATTATTCCTTTGGTTACTTAATACTCTACTACTTTAGCAAAGTTCACAAAAAATACTTTTTTCTTTCCTGATCAAATACAAATCTCAACCCTGGAAGAAACGCAGACAGACTTTCCGAGAGATTTGGAAGAAATTGTGACTGATCGAAACTATCAAAACTATCAAAAACAGTAACAGGAAAGCGTGTACAATTGTGGATGTGACACTGCCTGCCTGTGGCAGGGGGTTTGGAGATTCATGATCCTTGATGTCCCTTACAACCCGGGCCATTCTGTGATTGCCCTCTCCTGCCTAAAAGAAGGGACAGACTAGAAATTACTAGAGTTCATTAGATCTTCTCCTCACCACACATATTTTGAGTGGTAAACACTGATGAACTGCTGTCTTGATTTGTGCCAGGGAACTGGTAAGCTTATAGTCTCGTTCACGGGACCAAACTAAGCACTGAGAAGCACTTTTCTTTCTAGTCAGTGCAGTCATTTCTACCTGGTAGCACCTTAAACTTCCATTGCGAAAAGATCCTGGCTGTGAGGTTAGCAGTCTGAAAGCAAACTGTGCTGTTAATTCTGTACAGGGGAGACTACATCTCCCCTGGGAGCTGGAACTGAATGTCATTCACCGTATCTTCGAATTTCAGAACCTGCAAAGGCTGAAGGCTCCTTTTGCTGATAACCACATAATTGTACCACAGAAGGCAGAACTGGCAATGCATAGCAAATGCGAGAGTATTTGGTTACAGTGCCATAACTGGAAGACAAAGGTAGGCGACAAGAAGCCGTATGAAAACAAGAAGCCCTGAGCTTCCTGTGCTGCACAGGTAAATGGCCCTCACCCCTAGAAGCAAGAAAACAGTGAGCAAGGAACGAACAGTCATGAGTTATGTAACAGCTGCATTTTTTTACACATGAAGACCAGTGGTTGGTATCCTCATTTCCTCTCAAGTCCAATCACCAATGACAAGAACAACTTTTTCCTCTGTCCACAACTCTTTTTTGAGGCACAAAGTTGCAACCATTTCAGTGTTCCTAAAAAAGCAAACATCACAGACTCTGATGTCTGGTTGTTGAAGTGATAAAAAAAACACTTTCTTTGCCAGTAACCCATGCACATGGGAACTGGATAATAATGTTTCAATCTACCAGCCTGCTATGTTGATACATTGAAATAAAAAGTACTCATCCAAACCACATACCTTGGCAGTCTGTATCCTGAAAGACAACAAAGACGTAGTTTAAAAACCTGGCAACCTTCCTGGCATGCTACATTTTGGGCTTAACAAGTCAGTCACGCTATGCCGGCTGTGTGGTTTAACCATAACGCAATAATGCAATGGGAAATTCTGGAATTTGGGTTCACAACACATTGTTCCTACTGGCCCTCAGAAACTGGAAGAGTTAAGACAATAGCAAGGGAACTCCCTGAACTAGGAAGGCATGCTTCTTCCCGTAATCCAATTCTAGTGAATGAAAGGTGTTAAATGGAAAATAATACTTACTGCTTACTGTAACACCCTTCTGTTATTTCCCTTTTTCTCTGTGGTAGGGGTTTTCTAAAACCTGAATAATTGAACCATGAACATAAGACTTGCACACCTCTTTTTGAATGTTAATCAGCAACTAAGTCAGCAGATTCAGCCAGGGGTCCTAGAAGCAGAATGATGGCAAACTCCATCTTGGGTGAAAAGACACTCCACCAGCATGTCTCCAGCCAAGGAACCTTCAGAAAATCAAACCTGACATCTACATCAGACTTAACAGCAGAAATTTCTAGAGCGCAGCCTGTAAGCCCATGGATAAAGGTAGTGTATTGACACTGCAAACGAATCATATGTCACAAATTCACTGGAATTATTTGAAGTCAACAAACACGCAGACAAAAGCGATCTCTCTGATATTGTCTGAGTTTCTAAAATACATTAGAAGCAGACCCAACAAAGAAAGTTCTTTAAGAAATTAATCTGATATAGAAAAAGCAAGATGTCTCGGGTAGATAAAGGCATTGAATAGTTAAGACACATTGGAATAATCTTGTTAGTCTGTCTTCCCATAGCCTTTTCTCCCACGTCCAAAATGTACTAAATCAGAGCCAGCCACATTTTTTAATCTAGCCTTCCTTTAAGTTAAAAAGAAAAGGGAAGGGAAGGGAAGGGAAGGGAAGGGAAGGGAAGG
>JAPSGF010000039.1:6159901-6330683 GCA_035772895.1 Perdix hodgsoniae
AAAGAAAAGAAAAGAAAAGAAAAGAAAAGAAAAGAAAAGAAAAGAAAAGAAAAGAAAAGAAAAGAAAAGAAAAGAAAAGAAAAGAAAAGAAAAGAAAAGAAAAGAAAAGAAAAGAAAAGAAAAGAAAAGAAAAGAAAAGAAAAGAAAAGAAAAGAAAAACTTTTGTTCATATATTGTGAGGATAGTACTATAGGTTTTCATTTTTCATTGGCACTTCAAAGGCAAAGTGGTGCCATTGATGATGCAAGGCAATGAGAACATCTTTTCCATTGAGAGAAGATCAAGCATTTTGCCTGTCTATGGAAAGGACTTCACAAATAGTAAACCAGTAGCACTAACCTCAATATCAGGAAGAGCTATTGAACAACTGACTAGGCAGTTTGCGGATATTTAGAAGCCATCAACGAGACTACCAGCATGGGCATCTGAAGAGCTGGTCTCTGACTTAGAGAGTATATTAGAAGCACTAGTTACTGATACCTATTGATTCAACATGGTTTTTAACAGCATTCTACACAGTATTCACATAAGCAAGTTGGTGTAATGAGCCCAGGTAGATGAAAAGAAAATGCTTTAAAACAGCATATATCAAGAGTTTGGTGTCTGTCTGTTTCTGTGCTCCTGTAAGGACTTCTCCCGTGCACAGTTCTAATCAGTACTTCAGAAAACTTAGAGGACAGAAGAGAGAGTAGACAAAAGCTTTCTTAAAACATTTTAGAGACTGGAATGAGAATTCAAACTTAACTGGAGCAATCAGAAAGAGTAAAAAATCTAAAACCAAGAATCATATTCAGTAATGACAATGTATGGTACAGTACTTGCTAAAGAAAAATCAAATGCACAACTAAGTGTTATGTCAAAAAAGGGGGGCTGGAGATGAAGCTGACTGTAAGCTAAATGTGAAGTAATAATTTAATGGTACTAATTCATTTTAACTGTATTAATGGCAGTATCGTACATATCTCATTGGAGGTAACGATAGCTTTCTTTGCTAGAAGAGACTTCACATGCTACACTGTTTAATTTTAAAAGATGAGAAACCAGAGAGTCTAGATGACTAAATGTTGAAGCACTGAAAAGAAAAGATTGGCTTGCTCATCCTAGAAGCAGGCATGTCTAGCAGGGTGATTAAAGAATAATTTTCCATTGGTGTGCTGGGAAGGTTCTTTGAGAGAGGACTCTGATTTTTCTCCCCACTCAGAGAAAGATAAGAAGAAAATATCTTAATTTGAAGCAAAGAAGATTTAATTTGGGTGTTGGAAAAGAAGAAATAAAAATAAGCGACACCTTTTTATTGGAGTTCTGATAGAATAGACTACTTATGGGTGTTGGAAATTTTCAGAAACCCATTGGACAAGCACTTCTAAGGAATGCCTAAATACAATTCATCTTCTCTAATTACATTCACTAAGGGCTATTACAAATACAATTACAAATGCCTTCTAACCTTGCAATTTCACTTCTAAGTTGATATTTGTGAACCTTTGTATGGCAACCACCTTTTATTCACATTGAAATTGAGTCAGCTGTATGTCCAGTAATAAATACTCTAATGCTCTATATGCTTCCTTATTTGTATATGAACACTACTGTATTTGTTGTTTTCAGCTCAAGGAATGAGCACATAGGCCTTATATACTTCACTGGTGCAATCCACCAGTATGTGAGGACAGAGGTTTGAAAGGTCGTGATTCCACAGCATCTGCTGCCTGTGCTGTGGTACTGCCTGCAGTCTATGACTGACAAGTCATCAAGGGAGTACAGCCTGTGTGAATAACGATAACTATTTCAGTTCCATGTACCCCTTTAAAATCATATCTTGGTTGCAAAAAAAAAAGTCTCTAAGCTTCTAAGATTTTTTCCAGCTACAGGATTGGGGGGAAACAATACAATCTGACAAAAATAAATTCTGATATGTGAAGTTCTGTTCAATACATTGTGACGGCTGCTAAGAAAACTCCTGATGTGGCATCTGCACAAAACAGAATACGCTGCATACAGATAGGAAACAGATGTCTTCTAAGTGGAGGGATATATTTTAATCTCAATCATTACATACCAACTTTTTCTTTTCCCCCATAAAAGTAGGGTCCTTTAGGTTCTCATTTTTCTTTTTAAACTGTGTCATTAATATTACTGAAGACTACAGAATATTCTGTGAAAGTTAGATTTTTTTCACAAAGCAAATGTGAAGTTCTTGTAAATGAAAACACTGCCTCATTGTATAAAAAAAAATTTCTGCAGACAGCACATTTACCTGCCCTAGTTACCACTCTTACACAGGATGTATGACAGCTTCTACCATCAGTATTTATTAACCCATCACAGACATTTTGTTTTTCTTCACAGCCCAAGTTTCAGAGAAATAGCACACAGATAGTATCTGTAATATTTCTGTCTGGCTCGTGTTAGGTCTTGTGACAAGTGCAACATCAGCTCATTTACAGGCAGAACCCCTAAACATGGGTCACTGCTGGGAGGTGTCATCAAGAGAGTACAGTCCTGCTGTTACATGAAGATTACACTAATAAAAAGAGGAGAAACAAAACAAACAAACAAGTAAAAATACACCTCAGAAGATTAGAGAAAAATATCTTGAATTTCTTATCATACACGAACTGACATAATTTCTAGAATAAAAGGATATTTGAAACAAAAATAAGGGTGGGAGAGGGGAAGAGGAATTATATCAGGGAAATATATATATATATATATATATAAAAGACTAGTAATACATGGTCTTCTCATTGCTTTCATTGCTCCCTGATTCTCCTATAGAAGGAATCTGCCACCAGAGATTAGTGTTAATACCATCAGCTAGACATGGCCCAATACCTCCTTGTCTTGTTTAACATGCTATGAGAGATGGGGACAGCTGGAATCCCTAGTAATTTTCAGTTGAGTGCAAAGGAAACCTATCTGGTATTCATCCAGACCTGTCTAGATATGAAATTTATAAGTTTAGATGAAATACATCTGAAACTAAGTGGGTTTGTGTGGTATAAAGACCAAGTCTATGGTATTGATCCCAGCCCGAAATCCAGAGCATTAGCAGCCATGACCCCTGAAGAACCATCCAAGCAGAAAATGACTTTCATGAAAACCCAAACCATCACATTTTGAGTGGCTCTGCTTTATTTCTACAGTTTTGAGCTTAAGAGATTAGGAAGGTGGTTAAAAACCTGCCGGTCTCATGTCCCCCTTGTCTTCAGCCATTTTTCAAAGGAAAGGAATAATGTCTGAGTTCCAGTACCCTCACTCACCCTCCAACACACAGGCAATCATCCAGTTCTGCAAAGAGACTCCCACATATTAAAAGTCCATGGAGATGTGCTACTTGTGCCAAATTCCAGACTAACTCAGTGATAAAAAAGTAAAGAGCTGAGAAATAGTACAATAGGAGCAGAAATTAGAAACAGAAACAGAAAGAATATAAATCAGCAGTCTTACCTTTCTACTCTAATTTAACAACTTACATTTGTGGGATTAATGTCTAATTGACATGACTTGTAAAAATGCTGATATTTTATGGGGAAAAATTCAAAATATCCATGGTTTATGAAGTGGAGTAATGTGGGAATATGTAATGCTGAAAGAGCTGTGGAAAGTGAGGACTGGTATAGAGGTCCACACTGAATGTGAAACTGAAGTCAAGCTACCACAGCGGGACAAACCCTATAAGATTTCAGGGAAATGACAGCACTGCTCCCCCATCTTCCCACTACATCTGCTCTCATTCTTTGAGACGCTGAGAGGATTTTACAAGGAATGGCATCAGTGATGCAGCTAGTAAGAAATCTGGGTCTTAGACGGATGTGGGAATAAATACGTAAGCCAAGAGGAGGAATAAAAGAAAAGGCAAAAGGGTGTTCAGTGGCTGTTTGTGTTTTCCTTGGACTTTCTTCAGACTGTTTTCTCTCACTGAAGTTATTTGGGTGAACTATTGACTCCAAGGTGTTTATTACTTTAATTACCAATAAACCATGCAAATGAAATTCACTGAATAATAAAGCTGTAAACAGACTTTGCAGATCATCATGCACAACTGCAAACTTGGGAAAAGAGCAAGAGTGCCCACATGTAATTGGGCACAGACCAGAAGGACTCAGGAACTTACTAATGCTTTCATTCATTAAAAATGAAATACATGTTTTACAAGCTTCCAATCCTTGGCTTACTTCAATTTAGTTCATGTCAGCAGGAGCACGTTTGAGTCATGGTTGCTTCAATAATTTTATTTGCTTGAGGGATGTCTGAAGGAGGAAAGAACTGAAGTCAAAAGGAGTGAAGGATGAAGAACACTGTAAATATTTAAAAGACACAGGGAGCTGAGTGCATTGGATAGAGAACATCAAGCCATGTTTTCTTGCAGCCACTGGCCAGCATGGGAAGCATATTGGAAGCACAGTGGTACTGAATGAATCTGAAATGATACATTCTATAATTTTGAAGTGATACCATAAAGAGCTTCTAACTAATAACTGAGCATCCTAGATAATGAGACTGTTTTGCCAGCCAAAATCATCAGGTCATTAGTACAGTTATGTAATGTCAACAACCTTAAACACAAAGAACTCCCAGACTTCCTTCATTAAGCAACCTGCATGACACCAGATGCACAATCAGGCCACTTTCTCCTTGGCAGAGGACTTGCAGAACTACTGTGTTTGTTGTAGCCTCTTGTAATCCAACAGGCAGAGCTTCCTGGCTTTCCTCAGCACTGGCCTTTTCTCCAACCGTGGTTCATTGGCCTTGCTGAGCACTCAGCTGCAGAGCTGCCCTCGGCCATTACATCGCCAAAGGGGGGCAGCGAGGAGAGTGGCAGGTCGGCTGGCTTCAAAGAACGCGGAACCCACAGCCCAGGCTGAAGGGGAATGACAGAGCAAGGAAAAGCCGAGCTTTGGTAACTTTTAATGACAGATCTTGTTAGGGTTAAGAAAACAACTCAGACATCGTGCTGCGATTCAATCTGAAGGGGAGCCCATCACCCTTACTGCCACAGGTCACAGCACTGGGAAGGAGGTTGTTATCCTCAAAATTA
This sequence comes from Perdix hodgsoniae, assembly GCA_035772895.1. Lineage (NCBI taxonomy): Eukaryota > Metazoa > Chordata > Aves > Galliformes > Phasianidae > Perdix > Perdix hodgsoniae. The sequence goes on from JAPSGF010000039.1 coordinate 6,164,943, forward strand.
ATCATTGAGAGCTACCACAATGGGCTTCCGATGCCAGGCAAGGCACAAAGATCACTGCTGCCTGCCAAATTGGAGACTAGTACTGCTGCTTCTGCCACCTTATCCTGTTTTCAGGATCTTATCTTTCCTATCAAATTACATTTCATTCCAAGAAAATGCAGGATGTCTCCACAAAGTCTTGCCCCTTTCCCAGGCCCCTAAGCAGCCCCTGGGTTACACAGTGGCCACTGCAGATAGTGCTACACAGAAAAATCACAAATGTATCACCATCCTTTACCATTTGTCCTGTTTCTTAGAATTCCCTCGAGTAACAGAAAAGAAGTTTAATATCATAGACTTTTATTGTCTTTCTCTGTTTTGACTGGAAAAAGAAAATACTGAATCAAAATCAGCAGTCAGGATTGATAGGAGCCAATGGAGAGAACTTCTCAAGCTCCGAGGTTTGAAACTCTACAGAAATGCCATACACTTGAACTGTTTTCTTATCAGTCCCCCATGAGCCTCTGGATATCTCTCTGGCTCTGAGAGCACTATGCCTGCCAACATTATGGAGGAAATTGGTCCCAGTCTGAGTATTTTGGCCACACCGTATGCAATCCTCTGTTGAGGAGGGACTCTCCTCATCACTCACATTGTAGTAACTTTGCCACATTAAGAATGGGTTAAGCTCTCCTTAGATGAATGAGGCAAATTGAAAACTCAGCTGTTGATGTTTCTTTTCTTCTGTAGAGTATTTATTGTGATTTTTACCACAATACTAAAAGCCTCAATAGAGATAAGGGCCCTTGGATGGTATGGGCTACACATGACCCTAAAATTTTACAGGCTAAAATAATAGGGCAAAAAACTAAGATGATCTTCCACATGAAAAAAACTCACATCATGAAATAACACAGTCCCAATGGGAGAAAAATTGCTTGGGTATGTGGCTAAGATTGGCAGAAGTTCACCCCCTGAGAGTATGAGGATAAAATGAGAGCTTAGAACAACATCAATTACTGTAAATTTAGTAATTTAAATGACGTATACTTAATATGTGCCTCATTTAACATCAGTATAGCCCATCTATTTCAATGTTTGGATAGCTTATCTACTGACTGGATTTCTGCTGTATTATCAGTCAAGTAATATTCACATTGAGTTTTATCATCAATTCCTGCTGAATTCATTTTTCGCAGCTACTTTAATTCTGTGAAACAGCTCTTTGTAGCAGTTATCTTGAACTCACAATAGCTTCACAGCGAGAATTCAGCGGTATTACATGACTGTTATTTTAATGTCTTTTGTGTATTCAGTTGCACAACATTATGAAATGTAATTACAATGAGGGGTTCAGAGAACTTATGGCTAAGACATTTCACAGTCATTAGCAACCTCAGCAGAAACCTGCTGTATCAACACAGGAAGGCAGAGAGAAATGCTCCTATTTTTCTAGCGTTCTGGAATGTTTTTCTCATTTGTTGATTCTAGATATTTTTTTTCCAAGTTAAGTCTGGTTGCAGGAGCATGGGAAATTGCCCTAGATTTGCATCCATCCACAGAAGAGAAAATAACTGAGCACAATAAATCACTTTCCATTTCATTTCAAAATACAATCATGTGACAGCTCACTGGGGAAAATGGAAATGTAATGGTATCGCAGCAGAAGATGGGCATACAGGCAGGAGACAAACCCAAGACAATACTGAGTTCAGAAGTTCAGACCAGCACAGGGTTTTAAAGACTGAATTACAACCTTTGCTGAACTTGAATACTTGGAGCAACCCCCAGCACCATCATCACGCATCCACTCTCACTGTATACTGTGTCGTTCAGCAGAATAACCAGGGCTGCTTGGAAATGACACACTTCCAGTGTGAATAGTTATGCCCTTTCCTCACTCTCTGAGTAACTTCCAAGAATAATCATGGACTTGCTCTTTCCTTCCTAATTATATGAGGGTTGTAAAAGACACAGCACACCAGGTTTTCAAGCATCTTTAGCCAAATTTTTTAGTGTAATGAAAATGTCGTGGCAATATCACAACATATTTGCACATGATAATTGTTTATAAAACAGCTCTGTTCGTAGGAATAACATATTCCACAAAATGAACTTAATTCCCAGTGTGCATAAGGGAAAAAATCTATCGGATATTAATGTACTAGTATGTGAAAAAACAATATTTACCACAAGAGGCTCATTATGTTTGGATGGAAGCACCACTCCTAGCCCAGGATGGCTGCTGGGCTGGCTGGGAGAGCAGGGAGAAGAGTTGAAGAGAGAGAGCTGAGTCAGGAACCTTCTGTAAATATGTGGAACTTTGCTGGCCAGCAGACCCACTGTCTCAAGGACATCACATCACCCAGAGAAGTGTTTTATAACAGTTTCCCCACCATTAAGTGTATTTTCTGGAAGTGAGTCTCCCTGAGATTCATTGCCAAACTTCTTTACCCATCTTCAAGTGGTTCAGACCAAGTCGAGCTGAGAATGGAATCTTCCCTGATTTTTTCTAATCATCATCCTTGGGTTTCTTCAGGATTTTAATTCAGGACAGATACTGTAGCAGGAAGAAGGGAGAGGACAAGGGCATCCAATGTATCAGCTGGGTGGGATCCCATCTGCTCCAGATGAAAGAATGTAGATTTTTGTGGGACTTCTGCAAGTTAACAGGTCTGATGGGAAAGAGGCTGAGTCAGTAAAGGAATTTAGAAAAATGGTGTTTCTGTTGCTGTAGCTTGCTGTTGGACTCTTTTCTGAATGTAATGCAGGAAAACTGCCAGGTCAGAAAACGTGTATTTGGGGTTTTATTGGCTTGTGGGCCTGCAGAAAGACCTAATTGGTGCTCTAGATAGCAGTTCTCTAATTTGTTTTCATTTATTGTTTTCCTAAAGAGAGTGGGTACAATTTTGTGTCATTAGAACCTGAAATTAGGCTCTTAAATCTGAATGTAAGCCCCTAAAGAAAGGTTGCCAAACATTTTTGTAGGATTTGGCAGCGCGGGGGTTATTACTGAATCCCACATTGCAGGCCACATCTCACTGTACTCTTAATACAAGGGATGACATAGCAGCCACATACTCCATCATAACCAAAGGGAATGAGCTGTGATATCCACTGCATTTCTGTCTCATAGGATATATTGAGCACAATCTGGTCAAAAGCACTCTAACTGTTATATCTTAGGGAGACCTAAAGAAGGCATACAAATAAAAGTGTTGCTGAGAGAAAGTCACTGAAATCTTCCTTTGGCACACCTTATGCAACCTTTTTCCTCTTATGTTTATCTTTCCATTCTCATCTTTGAATGTTACTGGAATTACAGATCCCATTTTTCATCCCACCACCATTTGGCAACATTTCAGTTGACAAACCATGATTTCATGCCATTCCAGCTTTGTTTCACTGTAAGCACAACACACATATCAATTTGTGCTCTGTATTCCCGTCTCTTCCTTGCCTAGATTTTCCTACAACACTTCCATACTTACACAGTCACCTACAACAAACTAAGAAAAGCATGTAGAAAACCTATTTATTTCTTTGTAATAGAGAAGGAAATATTTTTTTCTACTATTTTGGTTATAAGCTTATTAGCTGCTACACTGATAGCTTTACATAGCAACTTGGGTAGATATATATTGTTGCTGGCTTATGGCATTGCCCATGATTTCCCTTCTGGAGATCCTGGAACAAACAAAAATCATACTCCTGTCCCTCGATCTTTTTCAAACAATATCTGAGAGTGGAAAAGAACACTCATTTGTTTTTGTTTTTGCTTTTTTTTTTTTTTTTTTAAATGATATTTTAATTACTCACGTCATGCTCCAGCAAAATGTCCAGCCTTTTGTTAAAACGTGGCTTAATTGCATTATGGAGCCTTCCTGGGACCCTCACACATAAAGCGCTTTTCTTCAGACTTTCAAGACCTAAATTTGCAGTTGGCTCCTGACCAGCGCACTCGAGCAGATACGCACGTAGGTAGTGGGCAGACCCCGTGTTGATGAAGTAATCATAGTTGACTGCCTCGCCAGTGCTATTCCACAAATATGCCCACAAACAAAAATTGGACATGCATGTTGGTTTTCATTTTGAGTTCATTCAAAAAAAAAAAAATGCCCTTGGTATGTCAGAAAGCATGGAGACACCTTCACGGACTGTTGGCTACGCCTCGGCAAAGCTTTACAACAGACTGTTAGACAAAAAAGAGACTGATGCAGATACCTTAATAAGCATCCCATCTGTGAGGTCATCGGGATATTTCAAACAACTTTCAGCTCTCATTAGTTTAGCGGTTTCCACAAGCATGTCCTTATCTTTTGTAACTTTTGCAGCCAAACTTCCTGGGAAAGCCTCCGAGCTGGGTGACATTCTTACCCATGGGTCAGTCTGCAGTAATGAGCCACCAATTTATGTGTCCTTTGCACTCTCAGGCAGTATATGTTTATATTAACCTTTCATGTTGTGAATTTTTTTCCTTTATCCATGTAATTCTCTGGCTTCTACCATGCAAATCTCATTATTCCTAATAGGCTGCAATTAGGATCTCCAAGCTGCTGATCCCAGTCATGAAAGGCATTTTCCAAGAATAAATGCTTTTTCTTCCGTATTATTGATTGAATATGTAACAGAGACTATACCGCAAAAAACAGTGGTGAATAATGGATCCGCAGGCTAATGGAAATCCTTATCAACTTTCTGGTTTTGTACCTCCAATTAATACAGAAGATACTGCTCCATGTAAATACACTGCACACAACGTTGATTTTTCAGGTCTGCTAGGCTTAAAAGAATGAAAGGGTATTTATTACCATTTCTTACAGTTTCTTGCACTTGAAAAAGATAAAGCAGCCTCATCAGCACTTGCCAACATGGTAGGTCTTTAGCACACTAATAAGCTCCCCATTAAAGAAGATGTTCTAATCAAATGTTATTTTTCAAGAACTCTGAATTCTGTATTCAGAAACGGTTGGACTGAAATATGCTTTTTCCGAAGGCACAAGAGAGTATCATGTACTGTCTTTATTCAGACCTTTCTTTGTGTTTATCACACAGAAGGTGCTATTCTGCTTTTCACATCCTTATGACAGCATACTCTAACTTTACCAATTATGTCTCATAAGAAATATGACATTTATGCACCCACCAAGTAGTATTACATTTGCACAAAGGACATGAGGTAAAAACGAGAACCAGTGAAGAATGGGCAGCAGATTGGTGTCTGCTCAAATTGAAACAAAGAGACAAATGTGATCTTGGGAAGAAAGAGAAAAACGGAGGCAAAGTATAAGACATTACAGTATTTCAAGTATGAGATGTTCAACAGTTGGAGTAAAATCTTGGTTGAAAGAACCTAATAGCAATAAAATAGAAAATAGATTAGAAGAAAAAGGCCTGGATGGGAGCGGAGCAAATCAAGTATAAATAAGTCAAAGACTATTGAGATCTGAAATGGTGGAGGATGGGCAAGGCAAAGGTGAAGATCAGAGAAAACAAAGTAGGATGGAAGAGAGTAGCTTCACACTTAGGGATACAAAGCTATATTCAAATCACATTTTACATCCCAGCTTTCTTCATTTTGGTCTGTAACTTGAACACAAGGTTTATTCCTTCCATAATTAAACACTTTTTATTTCAGATCACCTGATGTGTACAACAGCAGTTTTTCTACAAGCAAAAAAAAATGTTCATAAGGCCCCAAATGACCAGAGTGAGGAAAGCTCTCGAATCCAGACTTTCTCAGCTACCCATTGTTTGTCACTCTCTGCCTTCTCGTAGATATCCATAAAAATTAAATACATATATACATGTATGCAAAAAATCTCTTAGGAAGCACCACTCAGATCGCGTTTGTAACACCAGGAAGATCTTTAAGTTTGGACATAACCAATTCTGTGGGTTTTATAACCATTTATCTCATTTTCTTCTTGGTGTTTCTCTACCATCCCAATTCTATTCTTTAGTTTATTCCCTAGTTAGAGTTTGCAGTAGACACCCACAATAATTCTTCTGTCCATACTTTCCATAACCACCTTTTCACATGGAGTCTGTTTGGAAGTGTATGAATGATCTGCTCTTCCAGGCAAGCTGACCTCTACATTTCTCATTTTACTCTTTTTTTTCTGCTGCCTTATGGATATTAGAAAATATGATTTTTAAACACAACAGTCATCATATGCTTCATCTGTATTTTCCTGCTTGCTTTTAATCTTTACAATTTCTGTACTTGGATGGAGACAGTACAGTTTTCTTTTCAATGTGCCATAAAATAAAGCTAGCTTGTGCACATTTGTAAAGAGAGTTTCAAGATCAGTAACATGCCTTTCCTACCTCAGAGAGATATGTTATTGTGAATTAAATGCTATGTTGTCCTGATGCAAACTTGATACAATTCAGAATAGCCAGATGGAATGTACTTTTAGACCAGAAAAGTGGGTTAAAAATGGACAGTCCTAGGCAATGAGAACTAAAAGTTGAAATGTCACTTTTTCTGTATTTTATGACACAGTAAATTCCCTGATTTGCCACTGTTGGAAATATAGCAAGGTAATGGATAGTAACTTTTGGAACCAACAGAAGTGTGGATATTTAAAAGGAGAAAACATCATCATTTTTTATAATCAGCTTTTGATCTCCTGTCATAAAAAGCCCTCGTAGAGAGCCTCTTCATAGGACTCAGAGTAAACATAAGGTGTAATAGTTGAGACCACAATATCTCTTGTTTACTGAAATAATAAGTCTCAAACTGATGATTCACAGGACCATGTTAAATCATACAATTCAGTGTTTTCAACTACAATTTAATGGTTATGTCATCAATAATCAACCCGCTTATCCCAATTATTTGAGGAGAAACTGATCTGTAAGACTCCCTTTCTCTTCATTTCCTGGAACCTCACAGAAATGCAATAAAGGCAGCTTTGCTTCCAGGAGCTTGATAATAGCCTCACACTCTGCCAACCATCTCCATCTGCAATGGCGCACAAAAACTGTGTGGTCCTAACTCCACAAAGCACTGACCTCAAGATGTAGATATAATGCTTAGTGACACAAAGACGCACACAGCTGCAAAAAAATGTGAGCAAAGATTATCAGGAAGGACCACCACCGCTGTCAGAAGCTTGAGCTTGTGTTTGGTAGAACAGAAACAGTGGTATGTATGTGTAATTGTAAGCCTCTCTGTCCTCTTCAGAGAATAATTACTGTATTGTAAGGTCTTTTCTTATTTGCTTATCTATTTTGTGTGGGTTTTTTTTGTTGTAGTTCTTGTTGTGTTGTTGTTTTTTGCAGACATAATCTAAAGCTCGATGCAGCAGCTGAAATGTGAATACTCACAGGCATCTGAAGAGTCCTGGATTTCCTGGCCTCTGTGCAGCACCCAGAAGGTATGCATCCCCTGTAGATCATGTGTTATGTTTGTCTCATATCCATACAAGCAATTCTGATGACATTCTATACTTACATCTTTCATGATGGCCCTTCTCTTCTAGCAAATAAGAGAAAAAATAGGGCGCAAGAAGGGCATGTGAGGGAATTCTTTGAATTCTGTCAGTGCTCTTGGTGGTGATCTTGTTTGTAGCAAAGTAAAATCACACCTTACCCATGCTCATATATTACGTGTAACCCTTATGCAAAGATCTTATCCAAGATAAATGTAATACTCCTCAGTAGGAGAATAAATGTCATATTTCTTGTAAGACATAATCGGTAAAGTTAGAGTATGCTGTCCTAAGAATGTGAAAAGCGAGAGAATAGCACCTTCTGTGTGAAGGAGGAAACATCACCTAATCCAGGTACTATTATCAGGGGATGTAGAGTGACTTAGGAGAGGAAGGAAGTAGGGGAAGGAAAGAGGGAAGGAAAGAAGAGAGGGAAGAATTGATGGAGGGAGGGAGGGAGGGAGGGAGGGAGGAAGAGAGAAAGGGACAGAAGGAGACAGTGAAGATGGAAGGAAGGAAGAAAGGACACTAGCAGGTACTGAAAATCATAATAACATGAAAAGACGTTCTGCAGGCAGTAGACTAGCTTTTTGAGTAAGCAGCAAAAGAGTGAAGAGTGCTCAGAAAAATTTGCTCAACATAAGCCCTGTTACAAGGGTGAGAAGTGCCCTTGATCATGCTTTACCCCTTTACCATTGGAACATCACCATCTGCAAATGCACAAAGTGATGGAGAGCCCGCCTCGCACCTAAATACACCTCTTCATTTCCTTAACTCCGTAGGTACCCTTCCTTCCTTAGAAGGTCATCATATGAAGGAGATACCAAGGCTGAAGCTGGGACTGAATTAATAGCACATCAACTAGCTCCAAATGATTGCTGTTTATAAGATCTCACCGTGACCTATCACTTCTGGTTAGCTGGCTTACCACCACAGTAACTTGTTTGCCTGCACAGACCTAAATGTCAGTGTGAAAACGTGATACATTTCCATCAGATTGTCATCAGACCAATTTTAATCTTAATTTGCAGGGCCAAACAATGCCTTCTGCTGAGAGCTCCAGATGCGATGAAAAGAATCTAAATAGCAACCTAATCAGCAAGGGGAGCTGTGGGAGCAGAGCCGTGTTTTCTGCTATTTGAAACCCAGCCAAAGAGTTATTTAATCTGCAGCAACATGTATAGTACCAGTAGCTTGTAAATGAGATGATTAATATAATTTTTTTTTTTTTAAGATGTAAAGTTGCAGATAGTTTCCTGTAGGCAGGTGGAACACCACCTCTGGCAACATCTAAATTGTCTGAAAGAATTAAGCATCAAATTTCTTTCAGCAGCTTATGTAAGTACTTGGCCAATTTGAGTAGATACAATCTCATTAATAATATCTTTTGCTCTTTCTTTCATGATTGGATTTCAGTTGGATTTTTTTTTTTAAAGATTTTACTTTGGAAATCAACTGAAATAGAAAGGCCTTAAAAATTATATTGCCTCTTTTTCACGTATTTACTTTTCTCTTCACATTCTTATTTTTAAACTGTAAAGGTGCTTCATGCAGGTACTGATGGTATCATCCATTCACCCCCAGCAGACTGGGAAGTGATGTTTGAAATAAACCAAAATAATGGAATCAAGAATTGCACATGGGTGCTCACCATGCCCTGACTGAAGCAGTTTGTGTCGCTGTGCAGGAGGAGCACAGGATTGCGGGTAGAACAGGCAGAGGGGGCTCCTCCATCCAGCCCAGCACACGGCCGGCTCGGTCACTGCTCACCTCCAGAGAGGTGGTTCAGAAAGTCAGCCTCAAAAGCTACACGAGCAATAGCTTTCCCCTCTGCATCCCTCACTGATTCTTCACTTCCAAAGGCTTATTTGAAAAGCAGGCTCTGTAGGATTCGGTAAAACGATCTAGATTATTTTAACTGAGCATTTGGCAAAGGAAAGGAGCCACACTCTAAAAGTGTAATTTAAATCTGACTGAAATCACTGAATAGATTCTGTCTAGGTTCAGCATAATTTGAGCCAGGTATGATAAAACATTTCCTGCAAATGTGCAACAAACTACAGATGAAAAGTGTCAATAGAGACAGGCACCCCGTGATGTGCAGGTGCATTACACCGGCACTTCCCTCATGCCCGGACCCTGCAACAAAGGCTGATGTGCCGCTGTCTCTGACCTCTGCCTGCCTTCATGGCTGTGTTCCTGTGTGGTCCATGGTTTGCCAGTGTCTCTCTGCCCTTTCTGTGAGATAATTGCTGGCAGCTCCTGACAGGCTGCCTTCATGCTGACCTCCTGAAAATGTAGATAAAGGCTTGTGCTGTGTGAATATTCTTTCTTTCCACATTAATTCAGAGTTCCTTTTGGTGTAACTTCAGGAGTTGCCAACAGCTTCTAGCATTATCCTACATTTCTACAGATTCTGTTACACAAAACAGAATATAGTTTTGTTCAAGAAAGTAAAACATTTGCTGAACAAATAATAGAATCCTCATATCATAGAACCATAGAATGGCCTGGATTGAAAAGGATCATAATGACCATCCAGTTTCAACCGCCCCTACCACAGGTGGGGTCACCAACCACCAGACCAGGCTGCCCAGAGCCATAATTGAGCTCTAGCTCAACTGAGCTCTATCTCCATTGCTAACGCTTTAACTGCAAGAAGCAGGCATGGCAGCAGTCTCACTGAAGTCAGTGGGATGAAACACCAGTGCAAAGGATGAAGGCAAGCACCTGTGTAACCAAGCTTCCCCAGCCAAGGAGAAAGTGTGAGAGGCAGCTACTGATAGAACAGACTCTTCAGAGTTTCTTGCTGCAAGCATAGTTTAACAGTGCTTATTAATTCTACAGACAAGCTATTAATTCTGCTATCTCAAGTTTGCCACAGCACATTTTAATTTGTTCCATGAACTTGCTGCCAATTAAAATTGTTTATGAAGAACGTGACAGCTAATCTCAAATCTCACCATTTCAGGGAAGGGAGGGCCAGCCCCGAAGGTACATGGATGGGAGACTTCCAACCACGCTGGTGTGTGGTAGGAAGCAACCTTTGGCTGTGCACAAACATCTCCAAATGGTGCTGCTGTACAGGGATGAGATGCCCCTCCACAACTTCATTTGGGCTGCTACATCCAGCTGGCAAGAAACTTCCAGTCCCTCTGTCACTGTGAGCTGGAAGAGTGCTAGCAAAACCAAATCATTTCAACTGAAGGGGCCAGGGGAGAAGAAGGGGCCATGTTGCAGTAGGTGGGGGTGCTGCAGGGTGCAGACAGGTTGTAAGCCACTCCCTGGGGCACGCCACAGGAGCAGGCTTGGCTCCTGGAGGCCATGGAAACCTTGCTGCTGGGTTTCTAGCTGTCTAAACCTGTGCTTTAGTAGTGTTTTTGATGTGCTACCTTCCTGGCAGGTCTGTAAGAAAGCCAGAACAAGCTGGGTACACTACAAGGCCAGCAAGTAGCATGTTGAGAGCACCCCAGGCTTAGCAGCTGCCCCAGAGAAGGAACTGGCAGGTTGTGACAGGCTCCCTTAAATGGAGATTTCAAACAAGCATGAAATGCCTCAGCAGTAACAATGCACTGTTCTAAACTGGGGTGAATCTGAGAATGAGCCTCATGGAGAAACTGCACTGTCCATTTGGAGAGAGGTGCAGCTTCCCCTTAGCCCTCTGTAACAAGGCCAGCTGCTGCCTTACCTGTCTGCATGGGGCTCACCCACTTGTTAACAATGAACCTTAGCCATCAAATTAAAACTCATTTTAAAAAAGCTAGCTAAGTTATTGTTAGCGACTCCTGAGAAGAGATGACCCTGCACCTTGTGAAGCCAGCACACAATATGCTGGATCCCACCAGCTACACTGGGTTACGCTGAGGGTGAGGCTATCAAAATCAGGGGTGTTCCCAGCAATAGCAAGGTTGTTACTGATGTGCACAAATGAGTGAAATCTCAGTTACACAGATGAAGATAGCTCTTGCTGCCTGTGTTCAGGAAAGACAGATTCAATCTGAGACGGGCCAGTAAGGGCCAAGAGGATGGCAGTAGACAGTGTGACTATGTGATGCAGAAGAAAACTGGAGGAAAAGAAAAATTGAGATATGATCTTGCTGCTATTTCCTACTATCAGGTGAGCATAATGGTGGAGGAAGGTCTGTTCTGGTTGACTCAGGGGGGGAAGGCTTTGGAACCACCTGCCTGTAGGAGCTAAATGACCAAATCTAAGAATGAACCTTATTTTCATGTTTAAGCAGGCTTTACATTAAGCGTTGTTTTGTTGTACAAAGATAAAAAATATCCTTTCTGAACTCAGTTCTCGTATTTTACAAATTACTGCATCAGGGGACCCTGTCAGCTGGGTTTCTTTGCTCTGCTGCCCTTTCTTCTGTGTATATTATCAAAATGAAACTCCTGTAGCCAGTAATGTGATTCGCTGAAGTGACCAATGCAGCAGTGACCAGTAAGAGATGCTACCTTTCCTGCAGTCAGGTTGCAACTGATTGGTCAGTAGTTTATTGCATTACAAATAGGAATGCTGCAGTACATAATAATAGTATAGTTCCATATTTCTTAACTAATCAGAGGGAAGAATACAGAACACATGTAAGGTATTTACTTGTTAAAAACGTATAAAATATTAGTCAGTATTAGCAGGTGTGGAGAAGGGTTAAATGCAATAAGATGGGAAGTCTGTACTCACAGACCATCCTCAAAATGCAAAAGATGCACTTTTTGGAAATAGCAAATGGAGTGATAAGAAAATTCTTGTCGTAGTTGTTTTCTAAATATATCTCCACATCTGTTCATATCTGAAATACCTGACTAAGAAGAATGCAGAGGTGGTTAGCACAGTAACAATGGCCAAGAGACAGGAACTGCTGCTTCAATGTAACAATCAAGTTACAAATTATAGATGAAGACTGTGAGATATGCAAATGGGACAGCAGTCCTGATGGTATCTATCTTGGTGGGAATAATTAATAACAAAACTGCCAAAGCGAGAACGAATAAATCCGAGATTGGACCTGACTCATAACAAAGGTTGAATTTTATGATGTTTGTATATACATAATAGAATTTAGGAAACATAATTTTGTCTCCTGGTTTGATAACCCTTTTTTTCCCCCTATAACCAGAGCGATGTGAATTTACTTAAAACGAGAGAAGTGAGGAAACTGGCATTTGCATGTCACTGGGATGTAGGATAAATTCCATGAAAGAGTAGGACATAATTAAAAGATGGCAATGCTGCACTGGCTGAATTAAAGAAAATGCTCACCTACCAGCTCTTTCAAAAGAAATTAAGTTAAATGGCTTTCTCAAAACAGCAATCTTTTTCTAGTTATTAGATGTTTTACTCCTTAATAGGGTAAGTTCAGCAAGAGATCTCTTTGATTTATAAAACGCTTTGTTTGTTCCAAAAGCCCATCTATAAACAAACAGATATTTTATTGCAATGTAAGCCGCAGTCACTCCTGTTATACTGTCAGGATTGATTAACTTCACTGCAATCTGGTACATCAGTTTATTATAACAGGCAGACACGGGTTTCTTCTCATGAGAACACAGTAATGGATACAGGGAGGGAAGACCTTTGTTTTTAAGGCTGTAATCTGCTTTAATGCAGTGAAAAACAACAACAAGAACAACAACAATGGTTCTGGTGCTGGCCTAAAACAAGCATGGGCATTCTTCTCACTGAGAAAATCCCCCATTATGAGAACTTGCCAAGTATCAGTTTAATAGCCTCTGCTGCCTGTAGTAGTGGTGAGGGTGCTGGTTTCCAACCAGCATCACTCAGGAGGACAGGGTGGAATGCTTGGTTTGACCATTTTCCCTTGTTGTTAAACAGGATAAGTAGATTTTACTTTTGCCAAATACTTTACACAGAATAAATCATTCAAGACCTCGGACAGTTACGCTGAAAGAATTAATTTCTGCGTGACAAAACCTGTCATCACTTCTCCATTGAATCAAAAACCAGATCTCAAAGACAGCTACAGCAGAATGGGTTAGTTTCTTATTTACGAAGCAAAAAACAACTGTGCTTCTGAAAAACATCAAAGCTTTTTTGTTGGTGGTGGTTTTTTTGATGGCTCATATTATAAGGAAATAAAGCAGTTAAAGAATGGATAAGAAGTTAGGCTGAAATGCCTCACTGTGGTTTGCTAAGTGTTTTTCTCACGTGACAAAGGAAGCTTCCATCTTCGTGTCTAGCTTGTGGGTCTATATCTCACAGTGTGGGTGACACAAATGTCACAACTGTAAATATAACATATGTTGTCTCTTTCCTTGTCTCCCTGGTCTTTCCAGAGGGGCACGGGGAGCACAGACAGGTCTTTCTTTTATGACAGCAAGAACTTGATCTTTTCTTACCCACAGATTACTTCTAAGCTTCTTGACAAATCCAAAGACCCATGCCTGGAGTAGGTAAAAATTTGAAGAAAAGAGCAAAAGTTGACCATGCATTTGCCCAGAGGGTGAGCCAAGAGCATAACCCAAGCAAAGATTCCTCAAAGATGGAAGGCAGAATCTTCCAAGCTGACATCTTTACAGAACAGAATAACATGTAAATAATTATTCTGCAGAGATCCAGCAAGTACCCAAATCTCCTTTTTCAAGAGTGAACACTTAGATTCAGAGAGAACCAACCAGCATACATGTCAGTAGTGACCAGAGATAAAAAGGCTGGTCTGTTCAAATTTTATTTTATATGTAAAGTACTTAGATCCTGCCCAAATATATCTGCTATACAAATGTTCCCAACAGGAAAACAGGCTCTCCCACTTGTCTAAAGCCTCAAAGAGAGAAGAGAGGTTGAATTCTTCTTCTTGAGAGATTAAAGGTCTTTTTTGAAGAATTTAAAAACCAACGAGCTAGACACTGACAGGATGTCATCTGTGAAACAGCAGCACCTCATAGCAGCTAGGCACAGACCTGATATGCCGCCAAATTAATATGTTGCTTAACACCAAAGAGGTTTGACGGGTGCATTTACCTAAAGGCTCGAAAGATCAAAGGATGAAAAGCATCACAGTTATAAGTTTAAAGCTGAAAGGGTTGATTTGTGGATATTTTACAACTATCTCAGGTTTTACATCCCTCCTAAGCTTTTTTTTTTTTTTTTTTTTGAGCCTTTTCAAAGTTCTTCCAAACATTTTGCTCTGCTCACACAAGTACTCTGTCTGTCTTCCTTGTCTTGCTTGCTCCTGAGACTAGTTGCTATCTTTAGTCAGTGAGACTCAAGCTCCAGCTGTACGTTACATAAAACATATTTCCCTTAATTTATTTGGAATTTGCTCATATTTCATCTCTGACTGCTCCCCTGCTCCTCTGTGGTGTGAAAGGTAATAAAAGTAACAAATATAACTGCTCTAAATGCTTTCCTATGTTATCTAATTTTACTCATTTCCTTTTGCTTGAGTCCTTCCAAACAACAACAAAAATCGAATCTTTTCACTCTTTATGGAAGCTTGGCTTCATTGGAGGGAGCAGGAGCAGCCCTTTCTACTCTTCTTCTGCTAGGGAAGGGAAACGAGGAAAGCTTTAGTACGTCTGCAATCAGAGAGGGATAGACACATCTTGCCTAGTGGGGAATACCTGAAGATATGGAGACCAAACTGCTGAGCTAAGCATATTCCAGAGAAAACAAGGTTTTTTGATCCAGTAGCCTGAGGCATCATTACAAAATCATTTTCTTGTACAATTCTTTGTTCTCAAGTTCAGGAAGACAATGAGTAAATCAGACTATCAGGTGCTTTCCTGGGTGATTCCATCTCCGTGCTTCAGTCACTAATAAAAGCAGCTCCTATCTCAGGTGTCAGCGGGTGAAACATGAGTAATTCATTTTGTCTCTTAAAGACACTTCTAAATCCAATGCTGACTTCATTCCTTTCAAGTTAGAAACTTCACTCCTCTTCTAAAGAGACGCTGACAGCAAGTGTTGCAGAGCACAAGTCATTATCTTTCACACAGATTTCTGTGTTCATTGTTAGATTTCAATGTTACTGTTTCAAATTCACCTAAGATATGTTCACATTTCCTAGAAAGAATACTCATTTATACTGTGAAACTGAGTTAAAGAGAATACGTGCTTTGTTCTGGTGAAAGCAGACTCAGATTTCAAGTGCCATTATTTGCTTTCTACTTTTCACAGCATTAACTGATTTCCCACATTACAGATACGAACTTACTGAAGAACTGAAAACTGCCAGAAGTGATTTGCATGACTTGGTATAATACTTATTGCAAGCAAGAGTCCTCTTCTCATGACCTTTAGCAGGAAAGTGGTCCTAAAGGTCTTCTTTGTGTAATGCACATGTTTAAAGTGTCACAAATTACAAATATTGGAGTACTAAATTACTACAGCTTTTTTAACTTACTACCCAGGACCACTTCATCCCTTTTAGCCACATCAGTGCCTCTGGTAGGTCTCATATGTCCCTTTGTAATGCTGACACTGTGCTATCCTCAAAGAAAAAACCTCCACAATCATGAAACAGTTTCCTGTTGGACACAGAGCTTTCTGTCCCTGAGGACTTCTCATAAAACAATTTCATACACCAAGGCAGACAGAAAATGATGAGAGATGTCCATATGCAGTCAGTGCCAGATCTCACTCACTTTTGTTTGCACTGCCACAAGTGGATGCACTTCTGCATCAACAGCTACAGATCTATAAGCAACTCATCTGTTTCTCAATCCATAGTAAATAAGTGTAGGCAGAAATAAAGGATTTTCTCATAAAGAAATTTGAATGAGCTGAATGCATCTGTTTCCTTACTGACTTTACCACACTTAGTTGTCAAAAATACAGGTTTGGGGCAGCAAATATCTCTCTAACAGCTATAGACGAATATGTTGCTGTACCAGTGAGAAGAAAATTGTATCGATTGCGAAAAAATATGAGTTGGGATTGAGTAGTGTAAGGTTGTGAGGAATAAAAACAAGTCTGACTGTGTCAGACTTAGGATAAACCACCTGCTGTGAAAACACAAGTCAATGGCCCAAGTACTGAGTGTGCATATTCATGGTATCCAAAATATGCAGACTAAATAGCTTAGAAAAGGCTCATATGTTCCTAGAAAGCAGGAATCCCTTGCATGACAAGGGTGCTGTGAAACAGCCTGCCACTGCAGGGCTGCAAGGTGTGCTCACTGCCTGAGCTGTGTGCGATGCCAGCTTCTACCATCACGTCGAGGCACGCACCTGCCTGCTCTGCACTCTGGCTGTCGCCAGGTCGGTCCCAGCTCTGATGCAGCAGCATAAACACAGCAGGGATGGAATGAGGATAGGAGAGACCTGCTGTTCTCAGACCACAGGGATCCAACTGGGCCTTATGTTGGTAAAAGCTATGTCTGTAAACTGAATGATGACCAGGGGTTTCTCCTTGGAGAGGAGAAGGAAAAGAGGTGCCAGAAGTATTATAGTTCTAGAGATTAAAAAGTGATTATAAATTGAAGCTGAAAAGGCTGTGAACAATGAAGTTTATAAAATATCACTTGAGTTTGCTCAGTGTTGTTTTTTATTGAAAATCTATGTCCTATAAACACTAAATCTCCAGCACAGCATGAAAGAGAAATAGATGACACATACAGAAAGAAGACGTGCTGAAGAATGATTGATATAGCAATGCCTTACGGCGATACTTTCAGTGGAAAGCTGGACTGAGAAAATGTATATGCATAAGAATTAGGTGCAGCATTAAGCCCTAACCAGAAAATAAACTTATCTAGAGGCAATGTAAAAGAGAAATAAGCTCTAATAAGGACTTCCATAAAATTCAAGACCCCAGCACCCACAAGAACACTGCCTTACACCTAGCCAAGAGAAAGAAGTACACTTTGATTAGTCCTACAAAGAGTGATGTGAGTTGTGGAGCTACTGAACCTGCCCCTGTTGATCTGTGTCTCATGTTTGCATTGTGCCTATTAAAAGGTGAAGTGCTGAGGCAAACTCTTGATAATACATTTACCTTCTGCACAGTTTAACCGACACTTACAGGAACACACAGGAGTGTGCAGATCTCTGCAGCTCTAGCCCAGAGCAGCAGTGGATTCAAAAAGCTGTTTGGGAGGAATAAGACACACGTATGTGTAGTCAGGAAGTACTGCCCATGCCTTGCCTCCACAAGAAACCAGCTAAAACCAGACCCTACTCTCATGTGCTTATTAAAGGAAAGCATCCAAGAGAAATGTGGACAAATATTTTGCAGAACTGCTGCCCGCTTCTTTTTTTTAAATAATTGCTGCATTAAGTGAAATTGGAACAGTCTCAGAGATCAACACATAGTTCAGATTTCATGAATAGCTGAACTTGAAAAGCCAGGAAGGAAAACAGTCCAGAAAGACCGTAGGTGGTCAAGCACATCTGCTAAGACACTTGAATGGGATCAAACGGTGAAAAACCACCAAGAAAAACAAAGTGAGGGACCAGCACTGCAGCAGCAATGAGAGACACAGCTTTCCCTGCTCTCTGGGCTCCCAAGGAGGAAATGCTGAGGGGTGATGCTCCCTGAAGGAGCTGTGTAATGAATACCATTTTGCTAAGCTGATTTCCATGGCCCTGAAAAGCCACCCTGGAGCAAGTGGTGCTCCAGCAGACATCCTCGTAACCGTTCCCTGCAGTGACCAATATGGCAGATCTCAAGGATATCTCTCTCCATGCAAATAACCACCATTCTCAGCAGCTGTGGCTCAGTGTACATTTATGCCAATTGCCAAGGCATGATTTGTAGCACAGTGAATATGCCCTGTGCTTAATGGTTATGATGAGTTTCAGTGGTATCACAAAGGTAGTGTCTAACTCTTCGTATATGAGTCAGCAAAAAATATCTGAAGTATTTCACAAACAAGTACTCAACTTTACAGATAGACCGTTTTCTTACCAAAACATCCCAGACCTTAAAGAAAGACAGCTGTAAATCTGTTCTGGAGCCATGCATTAGAACTAAATTGAAATAACAAGTTCACGTTACTGGATTTTACTTAATTTCAAAGCTTCTATACAATACACGTGTTCCTAATATAAAAGATAACAAATAGCATATAGATTAAGTAGGCATGTGTCATTTCCATCATGTTTAATTGCATTAATTTTTTCAATAAACATAAAGAATATAAAGGCAGATAACGATTCTATAATAACAATCTCAAGTTACCCAGTCCCCTGATGAAAATGAATGCATCAAGGTGAGTGTGTTACTGATGCTGATTTTTGTCACTTTTCCTCTCATAACCTTGTATCATTTATTTGGTTTGTGTGGTTTACCACTCGGATAAGAGCAGACCAGCAGTCTGAAATATAGCCTTATAAATGTCAAAATATAAGAAAATCTGTTCCTGAGCTATCAGACTATTTATCTTATTAATGATTAGCCTTATTACATAAGATCTATATGCTGTGCATTTATAAACCAAATTATCAGCTTCACTTACCTTCATTCAAATTCGTGCCTTAGCAAGTATTTATCAAGATAAGATGAATGACATCACCTATTTTGCCATGAGGTGTTTTACAACTCATACCTGGCTAGACAATGTTTATTCCTCAAACTCTGCAGTAATTACAGATATTGCTTAAGGAACCCATGTGTGCTCGTGCTCCAAAGCACACCATGTAAACACACCTTGGAAAACTCACTTAACACCTGTGGGAGAGATGATATCATACTTCCTTGGTGGTATTACCATAAGCCCTCGGTTCACATTTTCTTGTAATCTGAGACACGGGAAACACATGCTGCATGTAGCTAGAAGATAAAATGACATATCTCACTTTTTAATCACTTTGACTTTCCACAGTATAGCCAATTTTTTGTTGTGCTTCTTCAGCATAATGTTCTTTGCCTGTGATTCTTGCCTTCGTGCTCATCCACAACCTTTTCAAGATGCAGATCCTATTACAGCATATGCTCCTCATGCTAGAAGGCATGAGCACTGTCATAAAAGACAATTCTAGTGAAAATAAAGGGCTTGCTTACATACACCATGAAAAAAAAAAAAAAAAAAAAAGTTTATTTCCAACACAGCAGATTAGCCTGAATCCTGTCATCTTCTCCAAAGATGGTCCAAGTCAGAAGAAATACTACTGGATGTGCTAAGCCAATGGTTTGTGAGGACTGAACACACAAAGAACCCTACTGGGATATGGAAATGCCTTGTAACTTTCTCCAAATCCCACAGCTACTATTTCATGTGGCTACTAGAGAAAGTTCCCAGTAATTGGGTGCAGTCAGTAAATGAGTTCTCTGCATTAGCTATAAGAAGAAAAATGTATTGTGACCACAGAAGAACTGCACATCTATTGACTTCACAGTGGAAATTTATCGTGGTAAGAACTAGTGTCTGCACTATGTCCACCCAGTTTTCATCACTGTCCTCTTTCTGTACAAAACAAAGGGGACATTTTAAGTGACAAAAGATATGTCACTGGAATGTCTTATTTCCACAGTCACTGGAAAAGGTTTCTGAAGAGATGGGTAATTACTGAAGCAAGGAAATGAAAGATAATTTTGATGAAGAAGATGGTCCTACTTGTGTACTCCACCCAAATATTCATGTTCACAGTGCTGCATTTTTCTGAACATCAAAACAACATTAGCAGCCAGATGAGGAGGAGAATCAAAGAATAATGTTTTCCAAGCAGATCATAGAAATAACTCCTGCTTAAGTAGAAGTAGCTGTTCCTGGGGATGAGTAGCCTCTGTGTCATTCCCATGTGAACAGGAAACACTTCCAATCACCACAACATTGCTATGACAATAAACTAATATAAGCAATGAAATTCGAAGTTAGTTACACATATTTAACTATTATAGCTCCTTCATACTATGTTTATTCAGCATTTTCCATTACCTCTTGAGAAACTGCAGGACATAAAATACTGAAAAGAAATTGCTTTCTGCTCTGAAAAGAGGGAACAAAATAATGTAAATAGCAGTCCTGGAGCTGTGCGATATGAGATTTATCATAAAAAGCAGTAGTTTTGTCATATTCACTTATGTTCAGTTGTGTGCCTTGTTTTAGGCTCTGGCTTTAAGAATAACACATAGCACAGCTGGGTGCCTGGAATAATAACTGACAAGTATTGCCATACCTCTAAGAACTATAACCTACAAGGAGACTGGAAGGCTCTTTCTGGAGAAGGACGGAGGGAGACACTGTGTCTGACTTCAAGTACAAAAGGGCCTGCAGATAGAAGAACCTATTCTCTGGGTCCCTGGCGGACCAAAGGCAGTGTGTCTGAAGTGTGAGAATGAAAGCTGAAGCGCGACATTTGGGAAGAGGAAACAAAGTCCCAGAGAAAGTGTCAGAGGAGAGAGTGGAATCTTCATCAAGGAAGCTTTTCAGGAGAACTTAGACATGCATCTATTGGGAGTGTTACAGGCATGTTTGATCCAGACTTGGAAGCAGCAGGGTGGGATTCCCTGGAGATCTTCCCCGGTCTTCTATGTCTCCGCAGTTTCCAGCTGCAGTCCTTGTTCTCCTGACCTCCCAGGATGTTCCACCTTTCATGTGGGGACATGAAGCCAAGGAACAAGGGGTCACAGTGGGGAGCTTTGTGTACTCTGACAGCTCACACACGCATTGCTGGTGCTGTGAGCAGCGCATCTGCAGCCAAGGTCTCTGCGTGTGAACTGTGAGCGTTTCTTCTCCCACGAGTCAGCACATGACCGCATCCACAGCAGCACTGGAGTCGTCTGTCCCAGATGATACCTAACAGATGTAATAAAAGGCGAACACCCTGACTGCCTGAGGAGCTGACTATGTGTTTACTACTGCTGGTATAGAACATGATTGTTTTCACTTTTCTTTGTTAAAATGGAAAATATCTGCCCGTACTCATGTATCAGTGGGAACGCTTAGCAAGGGGCTGCTTGAAAATAAAATGACATTAGGTAAAACAGTAGTGCCAAGCAGAAATACAAGTTTATGGCGCACAAAGACACATGTACAAGTCTAAGAGTCCCAATAATTTGTGTCCCGAGGTCCTGAGGAAACTGGATGATGCAGTTGCCAAGACACTTTCCATCGAATTTGGAAAGTCATGACTGTCAGGAAAAGTCCCTGGTGACTGGAAAAAAAGAAAACACTTCCATTTTTAAGAAAGGGAGAAAGGAAGACCCAGGGAACTATAGGCCAATAAGTCTCATGCCTGTGTCAGGGAAGATCATCCTGGAAGCTATGTTAAGGCACACAGAATTATAGAATGGCTTAGGTTGAAGGTGATTTTAAAGATTATCTGGTTCCATCCCCCTGCCAGAGGCAGGGCTGCCACCCACCAGCTCAGCTGCCAGGGCGCCAGCCAACCCAGCCTTGAGCCCCTCCAGGGAAGAGGCACCACAGCTTCTCTAGGCAACAGTGACAGTGCTGCACTGCCCTGTGAGTAGAAGATTTCTTCTTAACATCTAACCTAAATCTCCCTCTTTTAGTTTAAAGCCATTTCCACTTGTCCTTTCACTATCAGATCATGCAGTGTTGGTAGTCCTCCTGCTTGCAAGCTCCCATCCTCATGGCCTCCTTCTGGACCCGCTCCAAGAACTCCACATCCCACCTGTACTGGGGGCCCCAGACCTGGACACAGTACTCCAGATGGGGCCTCACAAAAGCAGGGTAGAGGGAGACAATCACCTCCCTCACCCTGCTGGCCACCCCTCTTTTGTTACAGCTCAGGACACTGTTGGCCTTCCAGTCAGCAAGCACACACTGCTGGTTTGTGCTCCACTTCTCGTCCATCAGGACCCATAAGTCCTGCTCAGCAGAGCTGCTCTCAATGAGTTTCTCTCCCAGTCTGTCCTCATATCTGGGATTTTCTCAACCCAACTGCAACACTGAGAAAAGGAGGTGATCTGAGGCAACAAGCACAGCTTCACCAGGGTGGCTTTTTCCAATAGAGGGACAGCGTTAGTTGACAAGGGAAGACTGACCAATATCATCTATCTGGATTTGTGCAATGACTTTGACATGGTCCTACACTACATCCTTATTTCTAAATTAGAGACACACATTTGAAGAGTGAACTAGTCAGTGGATAAAGAATTGACTGAATGAAGCCGGAGCTGTGCTCATTGGCTCTACAGAGGTGAAGGTGTTCAAGGCCAGGTTGGCTGGGGCCCTGGGAAGTCTGATCTAGTCCCCTGCCCATGGCTGGGGGGGTGGTTTGGGACTGGGTGATGTGTCTAAAGTCTTTTCAATTCAAAACAATATACAATATTCTATGATAATAAAAGGGAAGGAAAAAAAAAAAAAGGAAAAACAAGTCTGTGGATAAGGTACAGAAACAGAAGCAATTAAGTTTGGATTTTTTTTTAAGTAAAAAATTGTCAGGAGTGGTCTCTGGAAAGTCCCTAATCATGTTGTTTGCCACCCTAAATTGGAATTTTAATAATTACCCCTATCACAACTGTGCTCTACTGCTAGGCTTCTTAGTGATTGTGAAAGTGTCTGCAATTACTTCATTAAAAATGTTACTTGCATTATTATCACTATGATCTAAATCTATGCAAATACATCTGCATCAAAAGTGATCTGTTTTATATGCTGTCTGAAATTCAGAGGTATGCAGCTACTTACACTTAGACCGCTCTTTTATGGTTCAGCACAACTGACTGACAGAAATATTTATTCCAGCTTACAAACTGCTTTGCAATCCTGCCATGGTGTTGAGTGTTCCAATGGATCCTACAGCTGCCTGTGCTGGGAAACAACCTGCCAGATGCACACTGCACTGCTTCTCTGCCTTCTGAGAAATACATGCTTAAAAGAGAACTAAACAAAAGGGCTGTGGTTGTTAATGTTGCCAGAAAGGACAAATACTTGTCAATGTGGACACTAAAAATAATTGTAAAATCATCTAAGTAGACTGCCAACTAACAGGACTGAAAAAGCACTCCAGTACAGGTGACATTACCAGGACTAAGAGGAGCAAAGCCCATGGGCTTCCACAGAGCTGGTAGCTCCCTGGATGCCCTCCACATGCAGTACTTGGAAAACTACACGTTAAAGTGCCTAAATGTGCCAGGGCCACCAACATCACCTGTGTTCTGCTTAAACACGTAAAGCCACATCAGGCCACAGCTGTCCCAAAGTGGATCACATTCATTTATCCACTCCATAAAACAAGTAAGACCATGTACCCGCTGACCACAGCATGCACATTTAAAAAAATTTTCCAAACCTCCAACCTGCAGTCTTTCAGAACTTTCTTTTCTTGGCAGGAAGTTTTTCCTAGTGTTTAAATCTTGGTCAGGTAAGTTTTGACCATACATCCATTGCAGCTGGAAAACAATCTCCAGTCTTCATTGCTTTTTAGAACATCCAGCTAAATTCTGAAGTCCTTACCGGCCTAAGCAAGACAAAGAGTTTACTCTTCTTAAACTTCGCTATAAATCTCGCTGCTCTATTCTTCCCTCCCCCAAGTCTGTCCACATCTCTTAAATACGGTGCTAAAAATTGGACAGAGCTCCTCTGCAGGCCCTCAGAGCAGGTACAGATATAGAGTCACTGCCCTCGTCTTGGGTATTATTCTGCTTCTTACCCATTGCAGACTGAAATCTGCCTCCTGCAGCTTCACCACCACTGCCTAGGTATGACACCAGCATCCCCAGGGTGTGTGCTCCCCTAAGAGATGCCCTGCTCTGCCCTCCCTCAGGAATAGTAGGTGAACTGCGAGCAGCTCTGCCAGTTCTGGTAACAGCAACAGTATTAACACCAAAGCAGGTTGCTACTGCTGCTGTGTATTAAATGTGAGCTGCTTCAGACTCTGCATTCATGTCTGTAACCATCAGCCAGCTGAAGGTCACAGCAGCTGGTTTGTTCCCCTGATCTAATGTTGTTTCCTGTCTGGGAGTTCAAAATCTTCAGTGGATGAAGGACACGCTTCATGCTTCAGTATTCACTGATTCATGACGTGGGCGCTGGAAATGCTGAATATTAGGTAGGTATCACTTAACTCATCTCAGTTACAGAGCTTTCATCCAAAGACGTGTTACCTTCAGTGGGACTTTATCTTACATCTACAGGTGAATTGTGCGCCTGCTGCTTCATGTACCTGCCTTCTCTTTTCATACTGCAAACCTGAAAAAGGTTATTAAAAATCAATAAAACAAAATTAAAAATAAATTAAAAGAAAAAAAAATATTTCACAACTCTTGTTGTGTGCTTGTTCCCAGCCTGCACGCTGGTGGGCTTTCTTGCCCAGGGGAAAGGGAAAGGTTGAGACACAGAAATACCCAAGTCCAGTTCAGCTCTCGCTCCAGGATACAGTTTATTATCTAAACATCAAATTCATAAAGTAACACAAAGAAAAATTATTCCCTCATCCAAAACCAGCTGCAGGGGCTCCCAAGCTCTTCATGCCAGAAAAAGGGCACACATCTCAATCCAAACCCCTGCTGAAGCAAGTGACAAGCAGGCAGCCTGTAACCCTTTCCTAACTGTTTAACCCTGTCACAACGATGTTTGCTGTTGTAAATGATGTCTTCCACAACTGGAATAGATAGGTCTTTCAGGTTTCTGAGCACACAGCACTAGAAAGGCTTGTTTTGTGTACTGGTACTTACAGCAGCACTGTATAATTTTGCTCTATTTATTCAAAACTGAGGCCATGGAATGGTGTATGCGATTTATTTGTTGTTTTTTCTCTTTTTTTTTTTTTTTTTTCAAAAGGAAAACTTCCTTAAGCAGAACAAGTGTGTACATTTTAGCTTTGAGAAATATCCTGACCACAGAAAGACCAGCCAAGTGTTTAGGATGTCATAGGCTCTAAGAAGCTAGCATGAGATGAAGGACTTCTATACTCAGCCAAAGTACCAAGACAAAAGGAGGTGGATAACAATGAAGATATGCAAAATTATCATGTATTTTGGATGCTTAGAACAGAAAAACATGATGGGAAGCAGAAAACTGTTATTGAAGAGTTTTTAAAATCAATCCAGTTCCCTCAATGAGAAGATAAGTAGAGGGATGAAAACAGGAAGCAAGAAATAGCAGAGTGGAGAGGAGAAATGCAAATGCACTTACTTTCAAGGCTGCTTCAGATAAATGCCTTTCACAAGGCAGACTGTGGCCTTTGTTTTGTTTGGCTCAAAAATAGGAATAAGAACTTTGTCTCTCAATCACTATCCCACAAATTTAGACTTCATTTTCCTGAATGCTGGCTGCCCAAGGTCGATCTTAACATCCTGGATTATGGTAGAGCAGATCCCGGGCAGATCCACACATCCATTCCCAGTTTTTTAGGGAAGATGAGGCACAGAAAAGATTAATTGTGCTTATACCCAAAAACATAAATTTGCTCCCTTAACAACAGGTCTATTTTGTCTTCTGCTATTTTAACTATTTTTTTATGATTCCCTCATCTGTAAGAGTAACATTCAACTCTGTACTTTGTCTTTTGATTCCGAAGGATGTGTGAATAGCAAAGTCTGCCCCACAAGGCCAGTGTGAGCAAAACTGCTTTTTAATCACACTGTGTGAGAGGTGGTGTTGAGAATGACTAGGATCCTTTCCTTTCCCAAACCTTCAAAATAAATGCCTGATTAATTCCTTTGGTGCAGTCTTTAACACTGGGTTAAGACACATACCTGAAATAAAATTACTCAGCTTTGAGACTACAAAGTAAACTTTCTTGCCTGGCAGACTTCCCTTCTGCTTGAAGACTTAGCTAATTCAGTGTGGAATCAATGAAATGCAAGTTTAAAGAAGAAATATTACTAGGCTTATTTATTTATTTATTTATTACTGTCAAGAGCAAGCAAATCAGCGTGCAGGTTTGGTTTGGAACTGGACCCCACATCCCCTTCCAGTCTTCTGCTATAGCTGAGGTGGACCACCCTCTCCTCCTCTCCTGCAGCACCAGGCAAGTGAGTGGCAGGTGTTCTTTAAATCATGCTGAGGGAGGCTAGCTCAAGTGCAATCTCTTCAAGTAGTTTAGGGGGCTGAGACCTATGCACTACATAGGAAGCCCCAAACCAGCATGGGCCCTGGAGCCCTGATGGAGCTGCATCTCTGCACACTCAGCACTTCTGCCCTGCTGCAAGGAACCTCATCTGCAGCCTACTCTTCCTGATAGCTTCTCCCTGTCAGGCTACATTGTAAAAACCCTATCTACCTTTTTTTGCCTAGTTTTCACAAAGCTTTCATGAGATCAGTTGCAGGAGCAGCCATGAGCAGACTGTAGCCCTGATCACATGCCCATGTGTTCCTTGCCTGGAGAGGGCAAGAGTGGTGCTTGGCACAAAACTGAAATATAGGCCTGCACATAATTGGTGGATTAAGTAGAAACTAAATCAGGTTCTGTCACTTTAAAAGTTTCCTCCACCCTCCATCACCTCCATCCATCAGTTGCCTGCAGCATGTATATTGAGGAATCGCGTGCAAACGTTACCATAACCCAAGGCTTAACATAAACTATACTCTTTCAGGTCATTGGCAAATAACAGGTATATCCGGTTGTGCCTTTGTACTTGCCTGCACGCAAATTAAAAGCGCATGTAAAGTTACAATAATCAAAGTCAGTCAGGGGGAAGGGGAGGAGAGCAGGGGGATAATAACCGGGGGATCAGGTTATTTATCTTCACGGAGAAGCCACTGAGAGGAGCCGGCTTGCATGCCATTTACACCTAAAAAGAAAAACGGAGCAAAGCTGGCTGCTGGCCAAAGCCACCCCAAGAGCCCCGAGCCATGCCAAATCCTGCCTTTGTCCTGCATCTGATGAAGTGCCCAGTGACCTCCGCTGCTGCTACCGTCCTTACGGTGCTGTGCGGAATCTCACACTTCTACCCTGCCATCCTGAGGGCATCTCAGTGGCGGAGAACAGTGGGCAAAATGCGCCCTTGGCCTTCTCCTTTGGAAGTCCTCAGCTCTCCCTCTCTTTGCTCTCAGTGCAGAGCTGCCACCTCTGTTGCCCAGCAGTGATGGTCCCCACAGGGTGACCCCAGCACCGCCACCAAGGAGGTACGGGCTGCCCACCACACTCCTCCCAGCAGCAGCAGCAAGCCTTCCTGAAGTCATTCAGAGCCTGGCTGGGGGCTGCTGGGGAAAGGGAAGAATTTATGGCTTTTTTTTTTTTTCTGTTTTTTCTCCCTTGGCGTGCCATGAGATTAACAGACATTAGCGAATGCCTCTTACCGGAGCACTGTGACAAGATGAAACCTGCCCCGACTGGCACCTGCAGACGGTTTCCCTCGTGGTCTTTGATCTGCCATTGCTGAAGGTTAGAAGACCTGAATGGCTCAGAAGCAAACACTTCTTCTGGGTTTGCTTCCAAATGCTACGAGTGATATGTTTGTGTCAAGACTGTTTTCTTTCCCTGACAAATTTACTCAGAGGAAACCTTAATTACTATTGTTTGTCTTACAGGAGGAGTCAATTCTCCTGATTAAGTCTACGGGGAATGCTGAAAAAATATCCTATGCTCTATTTTCCACAAGTGACCACAGATACCACAAAGGGAGTTTCCCTGATCCCTTTGGTTTGACTCTGTTTTCTCTAAGCCTTTCTTCAAATTAAAAAGTGCACAAATAAACAACTCACATTTCCCATACCCCAGGGAAAAGCATGAATAATTTTATAGGCTAGCAGATTACCCTCACGCATTCCAGTCCTCAGAATTTGAGTCATTTCATTTACCGCTAAAACGCAGTGACTGCTGGAGGCGAATACACCAAGCCCTTGCACAACAGAGCAAACGAAGCCAAGAGTGCCCTTACTTCAGAAGGATGTGCAAAATTTCCTTAGCTGAGCACTCATGTCACTGAAAGTTCATTTTGAATTCATGCATTTGCATCTGACAGGATACTGCAGTTGCTCCGTTGTAGCAAGACCCACAGTTTCTGGTGGATAATCTATTTGCAGCTTCTTCGGAAATACTACTGACCTGCATGAATGGAAAGGAGAAGGAGAGTGAACATATTTCCCTATGCATTTAAGAAAGGGTGACACTTTTCAAATTCATGAGCAACTTGAAATGACATGAAATTTCTAAGGTCCATGACATGAATTTTCGTTGGGAAATCCCAGTTCTTTATGATTAAAAGCTAGGGATAGTCCTCACAATGCACGTGCCATTGTGTCCCTATTTGGTTTTGTGTGACCTTGACAATAAGTCTGTGCCCAGCAGAGTCTCCTCTCTCAGAAAACCCGAAAGGGGCATACTTATGTAAAGGACACACATTTATTTAAAACACCAAAAACTTCCCAGTACCAAATTTCAACCACTTGGACAAGAAATTATACCAGACCCTGAGGAGATCATGCCTAATAGCACAGGCAAGTTTGGCACAACCACTTGAATGTTCCAGTAAGTAGAACAGGATTTCCTGAAGTTAAAACTGAAGCCTAGACAAGGGAGGAATATGCTGCCAGTCCCATGAACACCCTGAATAAGAATGGGTAGCCAAGGCCTGCCTTTTTCACTTGACAGTATGTCTCAGTAGTGTCAGAGGAGGGTCAGGTTCTGGGAAAAAGTTCATCACTGAGATGATGGTCAGCCACTGGAACAGGCTTCCCAGAGAAGTGCTCATGGCACCAAGCCTGCCAGAATTCAAGAAGCACTGGGGCGATGCTCTCAGTCTGACTTCTGATGATTCTGTGTGGTGCCAGAAGCTGGGATAGATGATTCTTGTGGGTCCCTTCTAAATTGGGATATTCTATGATTCTATGAGTAATGGTCCTAGTCTGACTCCGAAAGAGAAAACGTGTATCTGCACAATGCTAGGCCTCTGGCATCACTTCCTGATGTACTCTTAGATCAAGAACTCCCTTAATCAGTAAGATTGGAGGTATCATAACAAGGACAAAAAATTGGTCAGGCCTTTGGGCAACTCTCTTACCTAGATCAGACTTGCAAACCCCACTATACAACCAGATTTAATCTCTGAAGGAAGAAGAAACTTGAAATTCAGCTTAGATTGCTCTAGAGGCTGCAGTGCTCAAAATGCATTGCCTATACATTTTGAAGAGCTTTTTTCCTTTTAAAGGATCAAAGGATGGTGCACATGCAATGCAAACTGAAGAACCCAAACAATCAGTATTCTGTGATGGAGAAATTCATTGGCTAGTTTAATCGATGGCTAGGACACATGATAGGAAAACTCTCATCAAAGAACTGTAAGTTTCTTTCTTCCATCTGTGCTTCACCATCTTTCCTCGCTGTGCACAGTGTCCACTTGCAGAGTTCCCTTAGCTGGAAACTCCAAGACACTGTTACGTATAATTTTGTCCAACTGCTATCATCTGCTCCAAAGTTTCTTGTCTCGGGAAAATCCACATTTTACCTAGAAATTTTTAGAAATGTTCAGTCTAAAAGCAGCTGAAACTCTTACATATGAGAACAAGGAAGTTAGCCTAATATTAAAGATACAGTGTGGCCTTTTCTTTGAAATGATTCATAGCCTCAAGCTCTATAGCAGGGGCTTGACACTTGTCCAGGTAATCTGTTGTCTCCCACACGTCTGCTTTTTATTCTTCCATTGATAATTCACACGAATTTGAACAAATTTCCAGTCTCTGACAGTGGGGAATGGCTTTAAACTAAAGGAGGGGATGTTAGGTAAAGGTAAGATGTTAGGAAGATATTATTTACTCTGAACATAATGAGGCACTGGCACAGCTGCCCAGAGAAGCTGTGGATGCCCCATCCCTGGAGGCACTGAAGAACAGCTTCAGTGGGGCCCTGGGCAGTGAGTGGGGGGCAACCAGCCACAGCTGGGGGATGGAACTGGATAATCTTTAAAGTTCCCTCCAACACAAGCCATTCTATGAATGTATATTTTGCACATCTGTAATAGAACATTTTGTAGAACACTGTAGAACTTCACAAGTAGAACTTCAAAACCTTCACCCATTCAGAATTTGCTTCCACCAGTGAGTGAAGCAGACTTTGCTTTCAGCTGCAGCCTGGAGATGTTTTGAGCTACTACCTGTCACTGCCCTAAGTACGTCAACACACTCTCATTTGCTAAACTGGCAAGAACTAAACTCTTCAAGTTAATAAAACAATTGCACTGTAAACTCCATAACATAACTTCTAATACAACATTCAATAAAGTCTAGAAAACAAATGAAAAAGACGGTATTACTGCTTTTTAACACGTTAACAACATTAGCCCTAATTGATGGCCACTGGCTTTAAGCTCGAGAGTCAGCCATCATTACATACAGACTACTAAGCTACTATAGCTCAAAATAAATCTGGCTCCGAGCAGCACAACTCAGAACCAGCACAACAACATGAAGCTGCTAGGTGCCACAGGGAGTCCGTTGGCTGGAGAGGGACAGTGAGCAGGCATAGACATCTGCATGCACAACATGTCTGAGGATAGATACAATAACACCAATCTTGAGCAGGATCTAAACTTTCCCAAGTGTTGCTGTTCCATCCATCCTTCTTTGAAGTGTTTCAGAGCACTTCAATAAGGATTGTTTGTGTGGCATAAATACAACCAACACACACAAGTGCCATGGATGAGGGCCCAGCAGCATATAAATATGCTTTTGCTCTTTTGTTTCACAGCAAAAGACCGTTTAAAAAGGCTGCCCAAGGGTAGCCACAAAGTGATCAGCTCCGTGTTTGCCTCTCAAGGAAAACTTGATTGTGTGGTTACATATAATGCTGTCAAGAAAAAGCAGAAAAGCTTGGAAATGAATGTAGGAATTTGGAAACACAAAACTGAAACAGTTCCATAAATGAGCTTGATGCTGGAATTAAGTATAACACTATGTCCTCATTTTCTGCAATCATATTTGTGTGCAACCTGTGTGGAAGCACACCACAATATATGCCTTTCTTTTGCAAGTAACATGGAAAACACAAACAGATGGGGAAGCAACAAACCAGACCGGCACTGAGCTGAGCCCCAGCAAGTACTGGGAGGTTCCTTCCCTTCCCTTGGCAGCTGTGGGAACTTGGCTTGGGGCTAGGAGTCCGACTTAGGCTTTACAATAGCCAAGGAGAGCTGAAAATGGGAGCTGGGAAGTCTGTGGGAATTCAGGGCAGAGTGAAAGTCCAAAGAAAGCTGCAAATTAATGAAGGTAAGGAATGTGATATGTAACCACAAATACATATACTTCAAAAAGCACGCAAAAAATGCTTTAATTTAGGCCAAAGTAAGTACATGAATATCCCTGAATCACAGAGCTGCAGCTGGCTCCTGTGTGTGTCTGACACTGAGAAGTGCTGAGGACACAGCTACCTGTATTTTGCCAGCATGTTGTGCCCGGTATCATGGGAAAGCTGACAAAATGAGGAACAGCAGGAACGTGCATCAGAACAGTCTCACTGTTTTCCACATTACGGTAACCCCATCTTAGGGCAGTCGTATCATGAGTAACTCAGTGCCACGCCAACAGTCCTGAGCAAGCAGGTACGTCTCCATGGTGTGCAGCAACAAGCACAGATGTCAGCTCTGGCTGCTCCAGGATGAAGTGGCTGCTGCAGAATCTACCTGAAGCACAACAGTAACTCCTCATCGTGCTGAATGCTGTACGGACATCATTGGAGCAGACTTCTGTAAGAGCAGAAGCGTACATGGTTTAATGGCAATTTTTCTGATGTCCAACAGTTGATTGAGATTAGAATCAAGCTCAAGAGATACCTACGAATGCCTGGAAAATTTTAAGCAGCCTGAAACAATAGGATATTGCATTTACGTTTCCAAGCACTTTGTGCTTTACAGTGACGCTATTTGTTTCTTCATCTTATAGAGTATTGTGCAACATTCAGGAACAGACAATCGGAAACAATATTTCCAAGAGATTGTTTAATAAAGAATGGGTTGGATCGCTCTATAAACTGTAAACAATTTGTACAAGCTCTGTACTGAAGCAATCCCAGGATAAAGCATTGCTCAACCATTGTATAATCCGCCTCAGGAATTAATAAAATGAAGAGTGAGCACCCAGGTATGGGAAAGAGCCAAAGGAACCTGGTATAGGCGGGTTCTCCGTGGCAAGCTGCAAAAGCAAAAGGTAGGGAAAGCGAATGAGACAGTGACAAGTCCTTGAGAAATTCCAGTTGCTGCTCAAGAGGATTTATGTGCAGCGGATCCTAGCTGACCTTGCCAGTACCCAAAAAAGCAGCCAATGGCTGTCACAGAAGAAAAACTGAGAAGTGAATCTGCAAACCCTTATTTAGGTACATAGCTCTTAACACGTGCAAAAACCCCATTAAGGGGGTTTCTTGAAAAAGGGAGGACTGTGGCAGAGAGCTAAGAATTTCCTCTCAAAAGACAAATGAAGACTTTCCAGATTTTGCACTTACTCTCCCTTTACTAAACTTTCATCTCCAGAACAAGGGCCTATGTCTGCCTACAAAAAGCACCTCCAGTCGGAGCTACAGAGGTACTGATGTCCCCACAGACTCTGCCAGCCCCTCAGTCCGGCATTCCTGTCAAATCAATCAGGATTTTTAACAGATTAAGCCTAAATTCCTTTCCTTTAATCCCAAACCCACCCACTTCTGCCCCTTCAACTCCTTTCCTCTTCCGTACCCTACATGAAGTAGGGGCTCAGATATAATTCACTGTAGGCAGTGTACATTTTCAGCAATTCAGTCTTGGATCCTGAACAAAACTGACTTAACATCAGAAATCTGGGGCTGTCTTCATTAGGACCAATATCAGCATTAAGTCATCAGAATTTGGAGAAAAGAAACATGCTTATCTTGGAGCGATTCTGAATTTCTACACTTCTACAAACACAAGAAGAAAAGCTAAGAGTGT
Organism: Perdix hodgsoniae; assembly: GCA_035772895.1. Lineage (NCBI taxonomy): Eukaryota > Metazoa > Chordata > Aves > Galliformes > Phasianidae > Perdix > Perdix hodgsoniae. Next base: position 6,198,069 of record JAPSGF010000039.1, read on the forward strand.
GAATAAAGTGGTAGGCAGGAGGGCAATTCATGGAATATAACTGATACCAAGGGTCCAGTCATCCCCTGCCTGCTTTTTTGCACTACCCTAATACACAGGTGTGATGTATTATTCAAGCTGTGCTGAACTAATCAAGGAACCAATCAAGGGCATATAGAATCAGAGTCTAGAAAACTGGGTGAACATTTATTTCATACAGCCATTATAATGCTCTGGCTGAAATGGGGTAGTAGCCTGAGACTGCAAACACCCTGTTAGTACAGCACAGGGCCATCAGGGTACTATCCTGACAGAGTACTTACATGGGAGCTGGAATGGAATCTCTTCTGTTTGCTCCAAAGTAAATGGCGATCTCTAGCTGTGGGAGCAACACGGCTGGTTTGAGTGATGCCTCCAAGAAAGGATTTGGGGACTTTCTACAAAAAGCTGTAATGCCTGAGTTTTAGGTAATTGACTCTCACGGTTACCAGGAAAAGGCAAGTTTGCCTGCTGGCAATGGCAACTGCCCAACATAATCCAGAACTCTGGTAACTGCTCCAAGCTAAGTCCTTACTACCTGCTGCAGCACCCAGAGCAGCCTGCAGGGAGAAGCCCTGCATTCTCAAACATGCGACTGATGAAGGCAGGAGGGGTGGCAGTCAGGGTGGGACAGACCACTTTGCCACTGCTGAGCAGTTACACTGTGGGAAACCAGGTGCCGTGGGGGAGATCAAAGCCCGAGGTCTCTCTCCAAGGTCGTCCCAACTCACATGCTGTAGGGACAGAGCTGTTTGCTGCTGCTTTTTGAAGCTGAACCATGCGTGGGGCTGGCTTGCAGCATCCTTCAGTTCACCCAGAGATGGGGCTGGGAGGAAGGAAGTTGGCTTCTTCTGGCACTGCTGGGAAACATTCTGACACCCCTGTCAGTGCCCCTTGGCAGTGACAGGAAGAAGCACAACATGTACTGAGGCAGACAGACAGGAGTTTGGAGACGTGCAGAGAGAAGTGGCTGATGCTGGTTTGGGTCGTAGTATTACTGCCCTGGAGCCTGAGACAGTGACAGCAGAAAGGGTTGCACTTAGCAAAGTCAGAAGCAGCAGAACCCTGGCCAGGCCTGGGATCGTTCTCTGGGCTGGGCTGATTCCCAGCATCTAATTTTGCCTAATCCCTAAATGCTACCAAACACCTTTTTTTCCTTTCTCACGATGTGACTGTATAACATCTGAAAGAATTTTAGTTTTTAGTCTTGCTCGGTACAACGACAAATCACGGCCTTTCTGACCCTCTTGGGGAAGGGTTTCCTTTACTCAGGGGCGCGTGGGGATGCGGCCCCAGTTCCCTCTCTGGGACGCCGGGAACCCGGCGGGCTCGGAGCGTGGCATCCTCCCGGAGCGGCTTTCAGAGCAAGAAAGCGCCTGGAGCGGGAGGGAAAGGAGGGCGAGCAGCAGGGGAGAGGCCGGAGGGCAGCGGGACTGCCCGGGTGCGGGCCGCCCGGCGCTTCCCAGCCGCCTTCCCCCTAGCCGGTGTCAGGTATTGCGAGGAGGGGTAGGGGCCCGGGGAGGAGATGGCTGGAGGCTTTCCAGCCCCGGCTCACGCAATGCAAACTCCGCACGCAACGGGGAGGCGACAGGCGGAGGAGGGGAAGCTCTCCAGCTCCCTCAGCCCCCAAGATGCAGGCGAGACGTTGCCTCCTGACACAGGGGGCGGCGAGCCCGCCCGCCACCCCGCTTCCCTCCCCGAGGCTCCGACGCCGAAACTTTGGGTCCGGGCCATAAAAGCATCCGCGGCTCAGCCGCTCCGCTTGGCGGGGCCCCAAGGGCAGCTGGCAAATAGCGGCGACCCCTCGAGCCAGGGGAAGGGCCGGGCAGCGGCGATTTGTCAGCGGGGCCGCCTGCGGCACGCCCGCACCGCGCCGCGCACCGCGGATGCCGCGGGTTTAAAGGCGCGAGCGGCGATGCCAGGAGCCCAGGCGCGTCCGCTGCCGCTCCGGCTCAGCCTCGGTCCCCCCGTCATCCCCTGAGCCGTTCGCACCCGCCCTGCCACCGGCTCGCAGGCGGCAGCGCCGGGCAGGTGGTCGCGGGCAGGGCGAGGCTGCGAGGGGCTGAAGCTCCGGGAAGGTGACAGCGGCTCCATGCTGGGAGCGAGTGCCACCGGCGTCTGCCTGCGCACGACCGGCCGAGCTCCGGGTGACGGGAGCAGGCGCTTCTGATGAGTTTCCCAGAGCCCGGGATCTGAACGCCGACGCCGACGCCGCCGCGCTCCCCGCCCGTCACAGCCACCGCTGCCCGGCTCCGCTCCATCCTCCCCGAGACCTCCGATGGAAGCCGCGTGCAACAGGTCAGTTCGCGGAGCCGCCGCTCGTTCCCCTCCTCCTTCCCCTCGTTGCCTCAACCGGGCGGCAGCGAGCAGCGGCGCCGACAGCCGCTCCGGGAGCGCGGGCATCCCGCTGCTCCGCCCGGGGCGAAGCCGGCTGCGGGCAGCGGGGCGGGCGGGAGCATCCCTCCCGCCTCCTCCCGCGCCTTCCTCAGCCGCATCCGCCGCCGCGAACCTGCCCTGCCGGGGGGCAGAGCGGCGGCTCAGCCGCTAAGCGCGGCTACCGTCCCACGCCTATCGATCGGCTCCCGGTTCGCGCACGGGAGCGGGTCGGGCGCTGCGCCCTCGCCCGCCCGGGGGACGTGGCCCGCCGACCGTCCCCTTTTTCCCTTTCCTCGCAGCATGGCCCTCGAGAGGCTCGGGGAAGCCCTGCGCGGCACCCCGCCCCTGCAGAGCTCCCTGCTGCTCCTCCTGTGCCTGCTCGCCGCCGTGCACCTGGGCAAGCTCCTCCTGCAGAGGCGGCGGCGGCGGCGGCTGGGCGAGCGCCGGGCGCCGCCGGGCCCCTTCCCGTGGCCGCTGATCGGGAACGCGGCGCAGCTGGGCAGCGCCCCGCACCTCTCCTTCGCGCGCCTGGCCAGCACGTACGGCGCCGTGTTCCAGCTGCGCCTGGGGCGCTGGCCCGTGGTGGTGCTGAACGGCGAGAGCGCCATCCGGCAGGCGCTCGTCCGCCAGGGGGCCGCCTTCGCCGGCCGGCCGGCCTTCCCCTCGTTCCGCCTGGTGTCGGGCGGGCGCAGCCTGGCCTTCGGCGGCTACTCGGAGCTCTGGAAGCTGCACCGCCGCGCGGCGCACGCCACGGTGCGCGCCTTCTCCACCGGCAGCCCGGCCACGCGCCGCCTGCTGGAGCGGCACCTGCTGGGCGAGGCGCGGGCGCTGGTGGCGCTGCTGGTGCGGGGCAGCGCGGGCGGCGCCTTCCTCGACCCGTCGCGCGTGCTGGTGGTGGCGGTGGCCAACGTGATGAGCGCGCTCTGCTTCGGCCGCCGCTACAGCCACGGCGACGGCGAGTTCCTGCGCCTGGTGGGCCGCAACGAACAGTTCGGGCGCGCCGTGGGCGCCGGCAGCCTGGTGGACGCGCTGCCCTGGCTGCAGCGCTTCCCCAGCCCCGTGCGCGCCGCCTACCGCGCCTTCCGCGACCTCAACCGCGACTTCTACGGCTTCGTCCGCGGCAAGTTCCTGCAGCACCAGCGCAGCCTGCGCCCGGGGGCGGCCCCCCGCGACATGATGGACGCCTTCATCCGCCTGCAGCGCGAGCAGCCGCGGCTGCAGCTCGAGCACGTGCCCGCCACCGTCACCGACATCTTCGGCGCCAGCCAGGACACGCTCTCCACGGCGCTGCTCTGGCTCCTCATCTTCCTCATCAGGTGGGCGCGTCGCTCCGCTCCTGCAGCGGCGGCAGGGCGCGGGGGAAAGGGGCGCAGCGGGGGAAAGGGGGCTGTTAGTTAACGCGGGGGCTCTGGGAAGCCCGCCCGAACATAATAATAATAATTAGGGAAAAAAAAAGGAAAACCTGCTCTGGCAACGTTGCATAAGGAGCGGCTGGCAAAAAGGCAGCGGAGTAAAACCCGAAAGCAACGGATTTTAGCAGGTCAAGATCAAGGAGATCATAGGAACAGGATAACAGCTGCTTAGGCGAGATAAAGAGTTCGCGCACTGGGTTACAAGCCCGCTATTATGCTGCTGCCCGGAACGCGTGCCCGCGCCGGGATTGCGTGACCTGGGGAAAACTCCCCAGAAGCACCCAGGCAGAGCTAAGAGAAAATGCACGAATATTTGGATGGTGCTTGCTTAACGTGAAGTCTGGACGGTCTGGCACACTGCAAGACGGTGGTCTTAAAATACACTGTAAAGAAAGCATTGTGGTAGTAATTGTAGAAGCATAAACAACCCCTGAGAGGGATGTTCCCAAAGCTGTCCTGACAGTTACGAGCAGGGCAGGGAATGGTCGGTTCCCTCTGTATGCCAGACACCTATTGGTGAACTCCCTGCTAGCTAAAGGAAGCCACATGCAAAGACAGAACACCAAGTTCCCATTCTGACAGAAAGCACCAAAATGAGGACAAAGGTAATGTTTGGTATAGAATGGATGTTCAAAATTAGATCAGAACACGCAGTTTCAGGATGTTATTCCAGTTTTTACATTTAAAAATTGATGAAGTGTGACATTAAGGGAAAAACGGAGCAAAGCCAAATGACATTATTGTGTAGAAAACTCGAACCCCTCTCAAAGTTTTCTGTCAGGATCTGCGCGTTCCTGCAATGCATTTAAGCTTTGCTCAGACTGCCCAGCTTACAGGAGGGGTGAGGTTCTGTGAGAAATGTTTACAGCATGTGTTGTTTTAAAAAATGAACCTTCTGACAGCGTTACGCATGTACACACCCTTACTTTAAATGACAGGTATCCAAAAGTGCAGGCTAAAATGCAAGAAGAAGTGGACAGGATTGTTGGGAGAGACCGCCTGCCCTGTGCTGAAGATCAGCCTCACTTGCCCTACATCGTGGCTTTCCTGTACGAATCCATGCGGTTCAGCAGCTTCGTGCCTGTTACCATCCCTCACGCCACCACAACCAACACCTTCATCATGGGCTACCTCATCCCCAAGGACACCGTCATATTTGTCAACCAGTGGTCAGTGAATCACGATCCAGCTAAATGGTCCAACCCAGAGGATTTCGATCCAACGAGATTCCTGGATGAGAACGGCTTCATCAATAAAGATCTCACCAGTAGTGTGATGATTTTCTCAATGGGGAAACGGCGGTGTATTGGAGAGGAATTATCCAAGGTGCAGCTGTTTCTCTTCACTTCCATTCTCGTACATCAGTGCCATTTCACTGCTAATCCAAATGAGGATCCTAAAATGGACTACACTTACGGGTTGACCATCAAACCCAAGCCCTTCACCTTGAATGTCACACTTAGAGATACAATGGATTTGCTTGATAAGGCTGTCCAAAGACTGCAAGCAGAGAAAACAGCCAACGAAAATCAGCCGTCGGCAAACACCTAAGCGCCGAGCCTGGCCTTGAAAGATGCTCCTCTCTTTTTAGAATTACATAAGTTATAGTTTGCTTTGTTTTGCTGATCTTTTTGGACAACAGCCAACATTGAAGGTACAAGAGCAGGAAGGAAAACTTCACAAGTCATAATTCAGTCCTCTTTAATTCTAGAGGGAGAGCCAGGGGGATGATTTAATGTACTAAATGATAAAACATGTGCAGTTTGAAAGTAAGCCTTTCATTTTCTTGCATGTTCACAAAGTTGCCATCATAAAGCACACTTTATCTACTGACTGATTGGAGCATCTCTGGAAACTCGTGCAATCCTTGCCACGTCTCCATGCACTCTGCCTTAACTCTAAGTTTGCCTTCAGTGACTCCACATCCCAAAGTAAAATTCCTTATCAAAACAAAGCAGAACACAAAAACAAGACAATGCTTTGAACGCTGCAGCCTCTCTCTGAATTCATTCTATTGGAACCTGCCGTAAGCGTACGGCAAGTCTCGTGTTGTGACTGCTGGGATGTGTATTAATGCCTTGATAATAAATGTTGAAATGATTTTTGGTGAAATGCCAATGTAAAATCTTGCCTTTAGCTTTCCAAAGTGTTTACATAAATGGCTAAAAAATTACTCGCTTATGAGCACAACATTTTAAAATACCGTTCGTATTTTACGTGAGAACGAACAGAATGTCCTAATCCAGTAACTTGTCATTGAAGCTTGAAAAGATCAGATTTGATACATCATCAAGTGGTAAGCGTGATACGATCCATGTGCTAATGTATTCATTAGTACGAATAACATAGATATTTGAATTAGAAAGCTGTTGTAAAGGAAAAGTTGAACTTTGTGTCTTTCCAGCAAAGAGTAAATGACCTGTTCTGCATGTAGGTAAGTCTGTTTTAGATTCATGTGTGCCTAGGGTATAGAAATAAGAACTTCAGGTTCTGTATTGAAACCCTCATGTCACAAGCCTCAAGTAATGCACACAGCACATACAGCTTGGCCCACCGGTCAGTCTGTTAGCTCAAGTTTAATGCTATTATCCTAAATTAACTGTATACTTTTAGCATGATTTGCTTGAAATGAAGCCTCAGAAAGAAAGCTAACATGTTGTGTCCCAAATAATTGAGTAAAATAATTGAGCAAAAAAAAAAAAACAAACCCAAAAACTTCCAACTTTCTTTTGAGGCAAAAGACATCAAGTAAAAAAAAAAAAAAAAATCACTACTATTTTGAAGTAAAACATGTACTTGAAACTTTAGAGCCTTGAACTTCTGGCTAATGTTTGTGCACACAAAGCAGCATGTATTTCTCTAAAGAACAAACTGTTAAATCTAAATGCCTGATTTTGAGAAGTGTTGGATATTTCCTAGGAGATACGGATGGCCTTCAATTACGTACAAGATCTATCAGAAATGAGAGCATCTCAGAAGACTTACTGTGATCAAGTCTAGGACAAAATAATGTTTTAGTAGACATAGAAAAATAAGGGCTAAAATATAAAGTAGCTCTGCTGAGACCCTAGCAAGTACAGATGTGCATCTCATAGATGGCCAGTCTTCATCCTGTTGGCAGCAGTGACAGTACTCATGCTGACAGAGGTGAGAGCTGGTTTAGCGGCACCATCCTGGCCTTCTCAAGTAGGAACTTCACTACTGATTTTAATAACCTGAACCAAGTCTAAAAGTACTGTTCCATACCCCCATGTAGTACTGTTACACCTGTTGAACATCTCTGATTTTAAATGGCATTGATCCTCTTTTTTCAAAGCTAAAAAAAAAACAAACCTCTTTTTCAGGCAAAAGGAGTAACCTCAGGTGTTTTTCTGAATTGCAAGTCTGTGATTTCCCAGAACTTAGCCTATACCTGTGAAAAGCTTTATATGATATTCAGCATTTTCATATGGAGATCTACATTAGATCAATTTGTAGCAAGACAGTTTTCTTAGTACCTTTGTGAGTATCATTATTAAAAAAAAAAAAAGTATAGAGGATATAACCTACAACTGAATAGTTAGTCTAACTCAAAGATCACTAATTATTATTTTAATTAAAAAAAGCTTTTGCAGTTTTGTACTCTTCCAAAAGCTGTTAACTATGCATTGGCTACTAATGCGGCTTCCACTCACACTGCTCACATCTGTCAGGGTCACAAATTATATAGCTGTTGGTCAATTAGCGCCTCATTTAACCTGCAAAGTTATTCCAGTTTAGTAGCACCCAGTTAGAATGTACTGCAGTTTGTTCAGTGAGATAACTTTTATGGTCATTCTGAGATGAATCATTGTGTTACCAAAATATTAAATAAAATTATTCTTGTACTGGCTTTGCTTTGTTTATGACTTTCTTATCACTTATTTGGAAAGTATTACAACTTTAGGCAGTTTTTGCTCATATTTGCTCATACTTTTCACCCTCTTTTGAGTTTCAAGGTTTTTCTGCACCTTGCACTTAGATCTTTCTCAGGTCTCCCTGCTCATTCACACCTTAATGCCTGCATTAAGCTTCATTATATGCCCTGCTAATTACATTTCCTGCTGCTCTTCTCAACATCTGAATCCTCAGCATCTTTTGTTTTCTTCTCATACCCGCCAATCTACATTATTTTCCTCCCTCTGGCATTTCAGTTTTACCTCTGTCTCCCTTGATTTCAAGCCCACAAACTGGTTCTCCCTTCTTTCTTTCCCCTGTCTGTACCTAATGCTAGCATCTACACATTCCCAACGTTGGGTCCCCACCAGTATAGTCGGGCCAATTTATTCTGTTATGGCCTTAGCGTAACCAGGAGAGCCAGGAAAGAAATCTCAGGGCCAAACAGCCCTTTGCATTCCCCTGCAGTACAACCAGCCACAAAGCCAAGACCATCCTGTGGTGAGGAGTGCCCTACACTGTGTGTGTAAAATGCTTCCTCACCATGCACTCCTCCCCTTTGCCGCCTTCTCCATAAGGCTACTTACCTCAGAAAAGATGTTTGCATCTGCCCTCCCAAAAGCTGGGAGGAAAAGAATCATAGACTCGTAGAATGGCCTGGGTTGAAAAAGAGCACAACGATTATCTAGTTTCAACCCCCTGCTATATGCAGGGTTGGCAACCACCAGACCAGGCTGCCCAGAGCCACATCCAGCCTGGCCTTGAATGCCTCCGGGGATGGGGCATCCACAACCTCCTCGGGCAACCTGTTCCAGTGTGTCACCACCTTCTGTGTGAAAAACTTCCCCCTAATATCAACTTTCAGGGCATACTGAAGATTTAAAATACCCCCTAAAAGCAGCTATGAACCTGTGGAGTAGATTCCATGCACAAAGGCATCCCACGCAGCGCGTGCACAGCTTGGACAGACCAGTGGGACACACAGCATGAGTACAGCACAAGCATCCTCCCTAGGGAAGGACCCAAGAGCAGCACCACAAGGTCAGGAGATGTGTCTGCACCGCCCCAATGAGGTCATTTGTCTTGTGGGCAAGGTCACATCTAACAGCAAACCACGAACATCTTGTGTGATTTTGTGTTTGCACCATCACTGCCTCACTCAGCAGCCTGTGACTGGATGTCATCACAGCAATACTAGGCAAGTACATGTTGGTGCTTTCTTCATGAAATACAAGAATGAATGGAGCTGGAACAGCTGTGTTGAAGACAGTTGCTTTCCCATTTAGATCTTCATGCTTGGGTTGCAGTGGTTACTGTGGGCCAGGAAAGCCAAATGTCAACTCACATTTGCTTTCCATGTGAGTGCACACAGTTGGTCTGTCTCCCAGAATTTTAGAAACACCTTCACAATTCAGGTTAAGCGACTAAAGGAAGCACAGAGTGAATTTAGGATAACCACATGTTCCTTGGAAAACCAGTAGCTATCATACCACTGCATTATGTAACAAGGAGGGGAAGCAAGTAGGTCAGTGAGTTGAGATGAAATACATTTGTCCATGTGCATGAAATCAGTAGTTAAACATGCAGGTTTTAGCAGAAGGCAGTTCAGAGTGGTTGAAGCAAAGGGCAAAAATAAAACAATACGAAATTCATCAGAACTTTAAAAACAACCATTGCTAGAAAGAGGAGAGGGGAGCTCAGTGCAGGGCCATCTATCAGGCCCAGCATGGTGCAATGAAACCAAATACAAATTCACAGCAACAAATTCCAACTTGTTTTGCATCTAATCCAGTATGTTTTTGAGAGTGGCAGGAGCTGATGCATAGGGCTGTCTGTAGGAGAGAGAGAACGGGCATTTTTACATCGTACCTGAGAGTAGTTGAGGAATTAACCATGGAAAGGGAATAGTTAACATTCACCTTCATTGCATCTTCAGCTTGGTGAAATTTTACTTTGATCTTCCATTCACCCACACAATCCAAGTTGGGATGACAGTGAAGGTGGACCTGGCTGTTTTGCAGATGAAGAGAAAGGCTGCATTCTGAATGGTGCTGCTATTTTGATATGTGATACAGCACAGATGCAGCATCTCAAGTTTCAGCAATAACTGCTGTTTACTGCTTCGCATTTTTGCAACCAAGTTTTTTGTGTTGCAGTCACTTCTACTGAGACCAACTGTCAGGTGAAAACAATCTTAGCATTGAGCACAAACAGCCCCAAAGCATTTAAGTAGTCTGTAGTTGATGTTTTGATATCCTCTTTCAGGGCTTTTTGCCAGCTTTTCAAACAGCTCCACTAGCCAAAAAGGTGATCACTTTTTTTCAATACCTTGAGCAAGTCTTAGTCCTGCCTGAAGGGACAAAGCTAGAGATAACTAAAGGAAACAAGTCTCCCAATTTCCCCAACTCTTTCCATGCTGGACACGCTCGTCAATGGAATTAATTTAGAAAACACAGGATGCTGAAGCATTTCAACTGCAAACGTGAAGAGGGAGGGAATGTATGTACATGGGACTTATTAGAAGTACATAAATCAACTGCAGATCTACATGGGAGTGGCTGAGAGCTGGCAGATGTTGAACATGTTGGAAGACCCTCCAGCTAGGGAGGAACTGTGCACAACTTCCCTGACAGGTAAAGAGAGGCAGAGGCTTCACGCGCAGTACTTCAGGGTGAGGATTACGGGAGTTCCACATGGCATTAGAGAGGTTGACCCACATCAGCAACAGGGAGCATCAGAGAGCACCTGGACCAGACCTTACCATCACACCAGGCTGATGACAGGAAGAACCACGAGTTTCACAGAAACCCCAGGCAAACTAGGGATGTTGAAATGGTAGCTCCCCACTGCCTGTTACCTCAAATAATAGATTTGGGAAGCAGCATTTTCAATGATGGATCACATTCTATTGTCAAGGAGTATTCTACAAGAATAAAGATTATTTCCCCCGTTTCCCTTTTCCCAACCTGAGCTCGGATTACAGCATAGCACTCATTGCACAGAAGCAGGATTCTAATCCTCTCATCATAATAAATGGGATTAAATGTAACCATATTTCCTGTCTTAAAAATAACATAGCTTCCACTTATCTGGACTACTCTGTACACAGGTGAAGTGGTGAGACTCCCTCATTCCCATTAAAAACAACATATATGACAACTGTGACTTGACAAAGCAGGCATGACTTGCAGCCATCTGCAGAACAGCTTGAAGCAATGCTCCATGCTCCTTTTACACTTTGCACTTCGAAGTTGCAGTTTGAAAATTTAATTCTACTGTAGCTCTTACTTTTGATTGAGCTTTTTCATTCTAGAAAGAAAAAAAAGTCACGAACTATAAAGATATAAATCCTTTGCAGTTCAGGAAATCTGAATAGTTCAGTTCAACTATAAATAGAAGTGTCATTAGAAATTAAACTCAGACTTCACAAAAACTACTTTCTCTACTGAAAACTGAGCTTCCTGAATGAAGCCTTGCCTCATTTCAGTAAAACTCCTTTTCCTGCCTTCATTCATACCTGTAGCTGCCAGGACATGGAGTCACACTGCAGCTTGTTCCAACACACAGCAGGGTTCATCTGCCCAGCTGGAGGAAGATGCTCCACCCCAGGACAACCTGCTTTGCAGGGAAGCTTTCTAGGCAGCCCTTCTGAGTGGTACAAAGACTGAAACCTTCCAGCAAGAAGTCTGATTCCTGCTGGCAACCAGACACTCAGCTCCGTGTACACAAACCCACAGCACAGACAGTATCATCCTCTGCATTTTAAGCATAAGGCAGCATCTAGTTTCCTCAAAGCCATCAACAGAGCCAGAATTCAAAGCATTTGGCTGATGATGTATTCACTACACAACACTTCCAAATACCTTCATGCCTCCCAGCAGCCAGAAAGATTCCTTTCATATCTTCACATTATCTCTCACATTAATACAATGCTTTCCTGCTGGAGTAGCTCTAGTCTGTTCCTAGAAAAAGTGAATACAATAGTTTTCATTCAGTTCATAATAAAGTTCATAAAAAAAATCATAAAACTGTCTACAGCTGAACTGAACCCTTTTGGGAAGTTTTTGGAACACGAAGATGCTCCGTCAATTGCCTGAAAGTAGAAAAGATATGTAAAAACCGGATACTGAAAACAAACTTCTGCTCATAGAAGAACAAGCGCTTTCTTCTAGGGTTTGTAAAAAGTCAATGAATGAAGTGACTGGGGCTCTTCACAGCCCCAGACTGGGTCTGATCCTTCATATCAGCATCATTTTCCCCACAAAAAATCCAAGCAGCAGGACATCCCACATCCTTACATTTATATGCAACCAAGGTCTTGTACAACTATTAATAAGTTCTCCTCTGAAGATTTGCTACCTCTTCCTTTTCTTCAGGTATTTCCCTGAAACATGTAGAACTTGTTTGCCATCTGAAGTTTTAATCGGTTATTTAACTGAACCTTAGTCATTTATAATAATATAAGAACATGCCTGATCTGTTGTTGTGTTTTTTGTTGTTTTTATTTTTAGCGTAGGCACCTGCTTGTTTCTGGGGGAAATCCAGCAAGGTTTGGCCACGTGTGAACAGAAGCAATAGTTCTTCAGACTCAATAGCGAAGATTTTGCATGTGCAAAGGAACAAGCATAGGGGAAAGAGGGGGAGGGAGAAAGGGAGAGAGAGGGAGAAACAGAACAACAATAAAATAACGGGCCAGAGAAAATAGAGAGAGGTGTGTCATCTAGAGGAGAACAAACACATTCAAACAGTCATTTGTGTCACCCTCACGTACAACAGCTCAGTTCATGGAGCAATACCGACTGTGTGGGTTCAGAAAGCCAGCCCTTTCCCCACTGCCCTCCCATGCCCCGCACTGCCTGAAAGGCCTCGTCTGCAGCGCAACCGTGCAGGTCACGTCTGAACTGCTTTTAATGTGGAGGGATCCGATCCCTGCTGACAACCGTGCATCAGTGCCACTGTGAACCTCTGACCCCAGCTGCCCTAATGCCACCGGCCAAGTTCTCACATGCCCAGCAGAACCACCAGCGTGACCTTGCTAACATGAGCTTGAATGATTTCCTAACGCAGTTAAACCTTCCCGCAGAACCTCAGAAACCACAAATTGTAACTCATGACAAAAGACACTAATACCCCCTGAAGATGGTAATTCCTCCCATCTGCCCTTTTATCTCCCCTGGCTGGGAGCACAGGCAGCCTGCTGACAACGAACACCCACCTTTGGGTGATTGATGACCCACGTCCCTCCCCACTGCTCACCATATGGTACATACAGATATCTGCCTTGTTCAGAAGCAGATGCGTTAAGCTGCGAGACCACCTTGGTAGTGCAGAGAGATAAGGAGAACACCCCCTCAATGAGACACACTCTGATTTAGGTAAGGCCACACTGTAGCATCTGCCCTCATTTAACTAACTATTGCCACAGAATCACAGCACAGATAAGGTGGGAAGGGCCCTCTGGGGGTCACCTGCACCAACCCCATGCCTGAACAGGGTGGGCAACAGGAGTTGGTCTGCTGGCTCTGCTTTCACACTAACTACTCAAACCACAGTCTTTCCCTTCACTTGTTTTTCTTTTATTTTCCCCTTTAGTAAACACACTGTAAATACTATGTTTACCAGTGGCTTGCTTTCCATTGCTCTTGAAGTGAAACCCATATGAGCAACTCAGTGGGGAATCTCCTATTTTTCTCAGTAGTGCTTCTCCTCAGCACTTCCCCACTGCTGCCTGAGGATAAAGGCTCCCTCGCCTTCACGTCCCTTCAGAAAGCACCCACTGAGGCAGGAAGAGGAAGAGAAAACCTAAGACAGCCTTTCCTGCCCACCTCCTGTTCCGAGCTGGATTTTATGCATGTTTGCTCCCTGCTTCAGCATGTAACAGAGAGGATCTGCCTGCCCAGAGCAATCTGTCACAGGCTCTCCTGCTGCTGAGCAGAGCCAGCACGCCATCCATGCCTCCCCCAGATGTTCCTGTTTTCAGAGCTAATAGGAACCACATGTACTGCTAGCTCTCCCTGCAGACCTCGGCCAGCTCACACAGGGAGGGGGAATCTCTACCTGACCTCAGGACTGCTGCAGGGTGCTCCAAGCCTAGGTTCCAGCCTGGAGCCGCCCGCACACAGATATGGCCTACAGGTGAGGAGAGGAAAAGACAGAGCAATATATTTGCTAACACCAAAGTCCCTAGCCTGGCTGTGACATTTTTTATGCCTATTTACTGGGTGTATGTTGAAAATTAAATTATGAAACAAATTTAATTTGTCGATCCAAATCTTGACAGAGGAAATTCAGAGCACTTGAAAAATCACCACTCTGTCTTTTGGCTTCTGGTGAGCATTTCTCTTTCCTCTCTCTCCTTGCTCAAAGGTTGGTCACAACCCCTCACAGCAGCTTTGCTCCTCCAGAGCCTTGAAGCTTTCTGTTGAATCACCCACACAGATATCAAAACTGTACCTCCGATTTTGCAGAAGCTTTCACTACCACTTTCACCGCACAGAAACATTTCCTTACAGAGGTTCTCCAGAATAAGCCTTCATAAAATGCAAGAGAAATTGCCTCCAAATTCATTAGAAGGAACAAAATGGTTTTGGCTCAAATGCTAAATTTACTGCCTGTTTAGTTCTGACTGCTCAATAGCAGCAGTATTAGAAAAGACAGACTTATGTTTTTTTTCAAGGGAGCAGCCTTCAACCCATGCTCAGCAATTAGCCTGCACTTCTACATGAATTTCTGTATCTGAACTGCCAAGTTCGTTACTCACAAAGCCACTCAGACATCATTAACCAGCAAATTAAAGACAATCACCACATCCTTGAGCTGCTCTGAAAGTTAGACCACCCTCAGCACGATTCTGCCCTTGTGGTTGCCAAGTTCAGACCCCCAGCCCCACGACCTTCCTGCACACGCAGTCAGGAGCCGCTCTGCCGGTAGCTGGTGAGGCACAGTGCAGCCACTCGTTTCATCCAGACACACTGAAGCAAGGGGTTAAAGTGCACAGTCAGTCAAAGCTCCATCAAAGCCTGAAGATCCTGCTGGATGTCAGCACATTTCAAGGGCCACCAGGTTTCTCCATCCCCCCAGACAAGCAGAAGGGCCAGGGGGCAGGGAGAGCTCAATCTGCACTTCTGTGACCCACGGAACTCTTATCAACTGTTACCACTTTTAATGAAATGCACCGAAGGTGAACACAGCCATCAGATGTACGTAGCTTTGTTATTGTTGTTTAGCTGGTAACATAGTTAACAAAAAACAGCCTGCTTTGGAGGCCTGTCTTAGAATCTGGACAACTCTGCTAAGGCCATCACAGATTAGATCATAAAATACATACAAAACCTCCTACACCAAAGTGCCCTTCACATGCCGTAAAAGCACAGCTTATCCACACACACGCTCGCACTGAAATATCTGATGCTGCCACGTGCAGGGGAAGGCAGCTCTGCCCAGGGAGACCACACACAATGTCACACTGAGCACCAGTTAGGAACGTTTCAGAGTGACTTCAATTATTTCTTAGCTCAGTAAATCCGTTTCTGTCTCCATGCTGGAAGGGGAGCTCTGTATCATGTAAAACATATGAACTCTAGGAAGGCTGCAATCTGCATCCCGGTTAGCTAACTCCTTTCCTTTCACTTCCCAGTCACAGTATTGACCGTGACAGAACATAAAACACAATTTCACAGGCTGCATAGCTCCTAGAATTTCATCCAAAAATCCCAGTTAATACTTACGATTAATTGCTTTCACTGTTGATATGGCTATTCTGCAGTGGCAGAGAAGCCATGCAAATGAATGGATGATATGACTGCACTGACACCAGGCTTTATGCTCTTTCAGCGTTTGTGTCTAAACACCAAGTTTATAGAAAAGCTCGGAATGTTAACTTGTTATCTGTGTTGATGGCCACAATCACACACA
Source organism: Perdix hodgsoniae (assembly GCA_035772895.1). Classification (NCBI taxonomy): domain Eukaryota; kingdom Metazoa; phylum Chordata; class Aves; order Galliformes; family Phasianidae; genus Perdix; species Perdix hodgsoniae. Next base: position 6,213,704 of record JAPSGF010000039.1, read on the forward strand.
TGCTGAGCAAACCCTGAAGTTTCACACCTTAGACAAGTGGCAGAAAAATGCATCTCAGTCATGGGAATAAATGGCCTTTCAGTACTTGAAGGGAGCATACAAACAGGAGGGGGGAACAGCTGTTTACAAGGCTGGATAGGACAAGGGGGAATGGTTTTAAACTAAGACATGGGAGGTTTAGGTTGATATTAGGAGGAAGTTTTTCACTCAGAGGGTGGTGACACACTGGAACAGGTTGCCCAAGGAGGCTGTGGATGCCCCATCCCTGGAGGCATTCAAGGCCAGGCTGGATGTGGCTCTGGGCAGCCTGGGCTGGTGGTTGGTGACCCTGCACATAGCAGGGGGTTGAAACTAGATGATCACAGTGGGGCCTTTTCAACCCAGGCCACTCTATGATTCTATGAGTAAATGCAAAATGTGGTCTCTTGGTCTCCCCCAGACCTGCCTCTGAGCAAGGGGCACTCCTCACCTGCAGCCAGACATCTCCCTGCTCTTCAGTCTGGTTGGAGGAAAGCTGAAACCTCAACCTATGGTCAACTGAAGCACTGTTTTTAGTTACTGATGAGAGCATCCCAGGGAAGGGAGAGTTTGTCCATGCAGGTTGGCTAAGAAAACAGCCCTAAAAACTATCCTTGCTTGAAACACTTCACAATCAGGATGCTCACCTTTTCTGACAAAGCTTTTTTTGGCGGCACAAGCTCTTTTCCTACACTTAACTTTAAAACAGCCACAACAACAAATCAGAAAACCACCTCACAGAACAGAAATCATAAGATCACCTCTATTCTTTTTTGTGCATTTCATCCCTCATCAGAAAACAAGCAAATAAAACAGATTTAGGTTTTATTTTGTACTTAATCCTGTTTGGGAAAAAAAAAAAGAGATCTAGATCTCACAGTAAGCAGCCCACTGTTGCTGTAGAACTGAATATCACCATTACAGACAGTCACACAAACACACATTATAGAGACTCTGATTCTTCTGAAACAGTTACTTGAAGATTCCTTAATTCTGGATGCTTGCAAATAAGCCTGAGCTTTCTGGAATAGAGGAAGGAGATTCATTAGCATTCACAACTGTTCCTTACATGAACTGAAGCTGAACCAGCAGGGAAAAAATTAAAATCATGCCTATGTACAACAAATGTCAGTTTTCTCAATATATTCCTGCGCCAACTCAGGCTGGACTTCAAGTCCCAGAAGTCACTTAGTCTAAGTCACCAAACTCCCAAGTATTCAAACATACAGATGTGAGTAGTTTTGGACTTCTCCAGATCTTTTTAAAACAAGGAGAGAAATACCCCTGCCAGCTACACTCAACCTTTCCGTGAGTTTTCATGGAAAGTGATGTAACTCCAGTAGTTGAGTTCCACATTTTTGCAGGAGAAAGAGTAAAGCAAACGGCCTTACCACTGGCAAAAGTCATACAACTCTGGGGATTTATCCCAGGAGAACATGATGTTGCCAAACACGTCCCACACAGATGCATACTTCCATTGTTCCTCCCTTATGTTTCAGGAAATAATAAATAATGCAGTGACCAACACCCAAGCAAACACAAGGAGATTTCAGTGGAAGACCTTTCTTGGTACCAGCACACAGTCACCAGCAATTAAATACAACTCATTATGTTAAGAGCTACTTGTAATGGCCAATGAAATACAAAGCCACAAAATCAATCAGAATTCCACTCATGCATGACTGGAGCAGACAAGTCTCTTCATTCTCTAATGCCCAATGCTTGATCAGTTGTCCCTGCTAATTGCCAAAGTCAAAGTTGGCCAACGTGGACTGAGCAAATGAATATCACAGGCCATGAACATAGCAGAGCTGCTCCATGAGTTGTAACAGGAAAAGTTGCAGCCCCACAAAACCACAGCTTGTTGCTAAACTGCGTGGCACCCTTAATCTTGTCTTCATTGCAGGGCCTAGATCCCAAGCAGGCTCACAGATTTCACTTCCCAACCCAGGAACAGAAGAGTTGCACGTAACACCAGCACATCAGCGCTGCAGAGCCCCTCACAAAATCTGTTGCTAGGGATGCTCAGTGAAAGCTAAGTGAACATTTTAAGCTGGGGACCGCATGGCAAGGCTGCCCTTCCCCCAGACTGTCATGTGTTAAGGAGATGGTCCCTGGAAAGTTCTGTAATTTGACTTCAAGCTCCAAGAAAACACTTATGTCCCCAAGCAATCTTCAAAGTTGGGTCTGAATGCTAAAAATGAAGGAAATGAGAAACGAGTAAACGGCAAATTAAAATCCCACAGCACTTAGTTCTGGAAACAACAATCCATGGCATTCCTAGAAGGAACACTGTGCCCGAGGCACCTCGGCAGATGTAGGCTCATCAGCTCCTGCTGTCCGAGTTGGGCAGCAGCTGGGGACCACCAAGAGTCAAAGGAGAAACCCTGGCAGGCACTCACATTTCTCATTCTTTTCTTTTTTGCTGTTTGCATTGCTGTCTCTAACACAACTAATGGAAACAACTGAATCAAGACATCCAAACATCTTCCACACGACAGTCCCATGTCAGAGATGGAGCTGTACGGTTGGCAGCCCAGCACCAGGCCATGAGCACCAGCTTTCCCCGCATCTCCTCATATGGCAGTCTTTCTATATCAGGGCTTACCTGCTGAGATCTGATCTATGGCTAGAGGAAGAGATGCCAGCATTTATTTGCTTTCATTTAATTGATAGACATGCGTATTTGCATACCAATACCAGGAAATGTTGAAGACATTTCCATTAAAAAAAAAAAAAAGGATAAGAAGAAAAGCATATATCACAGTTCACACACAATCTGTTTCTATCATGACTTTCCTACATTCCCTGCAGAATTATCGCTCATGACACTGCATGGATGTGCACTGCTTTCTTTACTATGCCACCTAGTCTACCAACTTCCCCCATCCCTCAGGCTTGCAGTTAGTTTAGGAACTATGGCTTTTGTAATGTGAAAACAGCCATCTCTGAACACTCCACTGGCTAGCTTCATTCCAAGGTATTAACAGATTGTCACTTTGCAACCTTTTGGGGCAGCAAGAGAAATAGAAGTCGATTACAGCTAAGTTTATGTTGCCTTACTATCACTTCTGTGAACAACCCACTTAAAGTCAGCAGAAAGTGCTGAGCGTCAGAGCATCTGGATCCCTCTCCCCTTTCAGGATCAGATTTAGAGACTGCGTTGAAGGCTTTGCTATTTTTTAAATTTTAAACCTACAGAGAAAAGGAGAGAACGTGAAGGATAAGGAACAGAGAGCAATTTGCAAGTGGTGAGTATCAGCTCTAAGTCTTAAATGGTTCATGCAATACATCCCAAAATAAAAGAACCAAGGTAAACAACGTGCCTAAAAAGATTGTTTCAAAGGCTCACAGCACACAAATGTTGGCATAAAACACCTCTCACAAAGCACTACTCAGAAAGTTATCATCTCACACCAGAAGTTTTACAAACCATTCTGCAAAATGTAACAAAGAATTCTGCCTGTAAGTGTTTCTCTAAGGCAGTTGTGATGCCTGCATTACTAGAACCCCCCAGCCTGTTTCTGAATACAGGATACATCCTTCTGTAATCTGTCTCTGGGAAGAAAAAAAAAAAGTTAATTCAGGCAATTGTACTGCTTTGTATGCCAGTTCCCAGATAAGCTGCATTTTGTTGTAATTATACTGAGTGAAATACCACCTGACTAGAAACTTGCACAGGTCTCCAGTGAAAGAATTTATTTTATTCTTGGTTTTAGTGTTTAGGATACCCTGAAAGAAGTGGAGCCTTAAACAAAACCTGAGCCAATGAAAGGTAACCACAACAGGCTTTGGACCAAATCCCAAATGTGGCACACCACACCCACTTAAGTAGGAAATAATGAGGTCTGAAGAAAGAAGAAAAAGGGCTGCAGGACACAGGAGGTGGCTTTTGCTTCTTCCCTGTTCTTTCTGTCAGCAGACAGTGGATGATCTCCTCATTCAAACTAGGTGCCAAGCTGGAAGATTTGGGAAGTAAAAGCTTAAGATGTTGTACCCTGCTGATTAGAAATACACTCATATGCTGCCTTCAACTTCCACATCCCCAATGATGAATATTTTCTGTAGAGCAGAAACATATTTTTTCACGTCTTGCAATTTCTTTATTTTCCTGCTAAGACTAATCAGTAGAAGTACTCTGGTTTAAAAAGTGAAAAAATTCTAATTAATCAGACAAGACATCTAAATTATGCTGAAGGAGAAACTGAACTGTGCAGAAGCACAACAAAAAGCTTTTCACGGGCCTCATCACTTCAGGACCTTAGTAGGGAACAGTGATGGTTCTAAGTCACTACTTTAATACTGCAGTGCTGTGATGATTTACCTGAAATAATTAGCCTGATGGCAAAAACTTCCTAACTTGAGGGGAACTTGCTTGATACAAGACTCAAGTAAGTAAAACAGCTGCACTTGTGGCTTAACATTAGCAGCTTTTTCATATTTAATAAACTTTGAGAATCATTGGACTTTGTAGTCTCATAAGCTGATGTTGAAACTACTAAGCTTTAGAAATTTAAGATATCTTTATAGCCTCTACTCCTCCTCCTCCACCTCCTCCCCCCCTTCCCCTGTCCAAATAACAACAATCCAAGAAAAACTGAACTCAAAGCAGACAGATTGTCTTCTAAGTTACTGTAAGGCTGTGAATTTCCCAAAAAGGGAAAGAAAGGAGAAATTATTCATCATTACTTCTTCAACTAGGCTAAAATAACTCAATACAGAGCCAGGCACGGAGCCACCAAAAATTTGTTTCCTACATATTTAATTATGCAAAAAGATTCTGTGAAGGGCAAGAGACTGCCTTATGGTCTCCAAAACCACTGTGAGCCAGGAGAGGTCTGGCACCCTTCCGCTATCACCCTGAGCGTCAAGTGATCTGCATTCATGGGCTTCCATCTTGCCTTCTGTAACACAGTTACATGATGATTAAGTCAGCAAATATAGCATTACTTGTTCATATTCTATGCATTAAGATTAGATATTTTGGAGGCTGTACCTAGTCATTAATATACCAGTGCAGAAGGCAAACATAAAAGGTGGGGATCCAGGCTTGTCTGCTTCTAAATGCTCTGTGTCAGAAGACCTTGAATGATAATCAAAGGCAGCTCCAGAAAGGAGGAGTCACTCATGATCAGCTTTGAAAATCAGTTTCCAAAACCCTTGGAAACTGAACTCCTGGAGACGTACACATCTTCTGAGTCTTCCTTTGTATGGACACCTTTCCTCCCGGCAGCAGAACCCCTGCCTGGGTCCTGCCGCATGTCTGCCCTGTCTGAAAATTTTCATCAAAAATAACCTGGAATAAGTGAGCTGTTTCTCACTGCTCACTTGTATGCTTGGGAGGAGGAGAGAGGCAGCAGGGAGAGGCTTCACCAACAAGCAGCACCCACTGTAAAGAGGAGCAGGACAAGGAAGCAGTCCTTGCCATGAGGAAGCATCTGTCCCTGGCTTCTGCTCTCAAGGATGACTTAACTTTGTTCTGCATTTGCTTCCTTTCCAGCTTTCTACACTGAAAATATCTGAAATTATGTGAAAACATGTTGGCACAATCTTTTCAGGTCTAATGACTTAAGATTGTTTCAATCTTGCCTGAAATTTTCTCTCTCACCCCCATATGGATTACTTTACTTCTTAGACACCACGTTGTTCTAACAGCTGACGGTTGAGGAAGAAAATCCTAGAAGATAGGACAGTGTAAGACTAATCTGTGGACCTGAAACTCTCTGCTTTGTATCTGCTATGCTCACTCTGTTTAATCAACCAGTGAATGGCTACTGAGTTCAAGAAACCAATAGACATCAAATGTAACATAGCTGGGAAGCAAACTTCCACCAGCATCTCGCTGTCCACACCATAATCCTTACAAAAAAAACACCCTCAAAAGGTGCATAAAGTTCCTCACCCCCTCCCTTCAGCCACAGATTCCCTAGAAGGACGTGCAATGTCTGGAGATGCTGACTGCAATCAGCTCACTAAGAGACACAGCTGACAGACTATAGATTGGTTTCTAATATCCTAGTAAACCCTTCCAAGTCCATAAGCTCACAGTTCAAGAAGCCAAGAACAGCCAATACCCAATTTTACAGCAAATGTCACTTTGTTTCTCTATCACCCACATGCCCCAAGTCAGAAATGTAAGGGGATTCCAGTAGGAACTGGCAGCTCCAGGGCACAACGAACCTACAGTCTCAAGCAGTGTCATAGCCCAGTACGTCCTCCCTAGCTTACCAGGTCCCTAGTAACACCCTGCATTCAAAGGATACTCATTCTGTCTTTCTTCTCAGAGTGAAGCCCAAGTATGTATCAAACTGCAGCAACCCCCCTTCATGAGCCAGTTTCACCTCAGCTCTTGGAAGTTAGATTCTTCCTGCGCATCTTTTTGCATTCCTTCTCCTGCCTTTCTTAAATTTTCAGTTCATGTATTACACATAGAAGTTCCAAATCTACACAAATATTTTCATATGTATTTACACACAAACACAGAAAACATGGCCTGCACTGAACTTCTGAACAAATAAAATATGGCATTCAAAACAAGAACGGATCAAGCCAGAAAACCACAGCCTTCATGCTAGAGTAAATCCAGTGAAACCCACAGAAACCAGATGAACACACTCAGCTGGTTTGCCTTTATCTGATACCACTGTTGACACAAAACATTCACCTCTGTTCAGTATAAACTTTTTTCCAAAAATTGTTTTTATTCCCTCTCTAATCTTAATTTAAGGATTACTTTTAAGCTTTGAAGAAATTAAAAAAGAAAACACATTATTTTCACCACAAACTACCACCCAGCCACATCAGCCCCATGCAGTGCAGAGCCAGGAGCAGGTGGAGGCTGTGAGGCACCCCCAGGCCTGGCTGCAGGCCTCAAGGCAGGCAAAACCCTGCACAGAAGAGACTCTTGCACTCAGCTGATTACAGGCCTGAAACTTAACGCACATCTTACTTAGGAGTTACCAAATCCTTTCCGCCCTCAGGGCAGCTTCCAGGTTTCTTCTTTTAACTGGACCCTGACAGGTGCCAAGGGCAGGCACGCAGGCTTGTAAAACACACCATCCGTCGCAGCACCCACCGGCTGTGCCACAAACGAGCTGGGTGCTCCACAGAGCAGGTACTCACCGCTCCTTTGCCCGCAGCAGCTCAGCCAGCCAGCCATCCTGCAGCAAAGATATTTCCAGAGCTCCTGGAGAAGATTTAGCTCAGTCGCGTTCACCTAACTTCTGATTCTTCTCTGCGCGGGCCCACCTGAGCCCCGCTCCCTTCCCCCAGCGCTCAGCCAGGTGCGGGCACTGATGATGCAGCTGTGGGAAAGCTGGGTCCGCCCCGCCTGACAGCAGCCACCTCGGCTGCTCCTCACAGCTGTGCCTGTGGGAGCGCTCCTGTCACGGGATCACAGAACGGTCAGGGTTGGAAGCGACCTCAAGGATCATGAATCGCCGACCCTCTCCACAGACAGGGCCACCAACCTCCACATTTAATACTAGAACGGGCTGCTCAGGGCCCCATCCAACCTGGCCTTGAACACCTGCAGGGACGGGGCATCCACAGCCTCTCTGGGCAGCCTGTTCCAGCATGTGTCCATAAACTCAGCTACACAGGCTTTCCATGAATTCATAACATTCCTTCACACATGATCCTCTTCTGATACTAAAAAGAAATGAACAAAACAAAAGCCCTACACTACTAAATTGCTTAATCCACTTTGCTGATTCACCACTTAAAACAGGAACATTTCTATCACTTAGGGGCTGAAATTTTATCAGCCAGCTTGATTTCCTTTGTCTTTTAATTAAAAACGGTAACCTTCCGAACTGAGTAAAGAAGCGCATCCATATTCATGCCCATATCCTTGAGACATGCCTAGTTTACAATATTCATAGATAAAATTGTGTGGCTGTTTTGTTGCAGGCAGGCCATTCAAACCAGCTCATACTGAATCATGTGTAACTTGAGCAAGTAGCTTTTCCCTATGGTGGGGCAGTAGCACTGGGGGGCAGAGGGCTCAGATCAGCTCACATTGAACATTGTCTCTACAGATGTTTCTAGAATGACTGGTTGTTTATTTTAATGAAACAGAGTAAAATATTTTCTCAAAAAATATTAATGTTTCATATTCATAGTTCCAGTGCTTCATGCATGGGTTACACAAACAAAGGAGGCCAGAAAAGCTTCATTCTTTTTGTACTGTCAAGGCAGTTTGATTTGTTTCTTCTTCAAGGAACTTGGGAGAATCTGTAAAAAAGAAAAGTGCTGGAAAACAAGAATATAATCTATGTACAGAAGAAAGAATTTAGAAATGCAAATAGAAATGTTGGTCCTTCAGATGGAGTTAGTCCTTCTGAGTTTGCAATGCAATTTAAATTGTCACATTACCGCAGAATTTTCTGTTTTGGAAAAGGTGTAACACATTCATCATGATTACTGTGCCTATGAAAGAAAACACCACAGAACCACATTCCAAAGCATCCAGTAAAAAACTCAAAAAGCCATGGACCTCGCTGGAGTCCGCAGAACACCCCTACAGCCCCAGGTGCCTCACAGGGCAGCTGTTCATGTAGCAGTGGCTGAAGAAAGATACGTACATCCAGATAAGCAGTATGTTCAGGATGATAGGGTTGGATCTCTGTCAGCCAATCCTTCTATGTTGATTTTATTATTTTTTTATTCAGACTTTTACTAATATAGCAATAGGATTGTGGGGGCGGACTTAGGTTTGGGTGGGGTTAGTCTGATTGTTTGTTAATTTATTTAACTGAAGAGAGGAATTGTCACTTTCCTTTCTAAATTGTCAGTTGCTCAGTGTTGTTGGATAGTTTTTTAATTAATTCCAGAAGTCAGTGCATTGATGGTACCTCCTTAAACTATGTGAATCACCCTGAGGCCCTGGGGGGGAAATGGGGGGGGGGGGGGGGGGGGGGGGAAGAGTAATTTAAAGAAAGCAATATGAGTCTGTCATTGTAACTATTATTCAATGAACTAGTAGCTAACTGCTATACAAACAGTGTAACTTCATTTGTGATTATCTGTTGTTGCAGAGGGGCAATCCCAAAAGGATCTGGAACCACTAACAGAGTCTTCACCTTCACCACAAGAATTAAAACTAATCGCAATCATCCATGAAGGCAGAACAAGTATTTTTAACTGTTCAGAAGCACAAAATCCCTGCTATTGGGTCAAGGCCCCCAAACTCACCTTCTACAAAGACACAAAAATACAAAACTCCCCCAGGAATATCCAGTACGTATGCAGGAGCATAGACTAACTGAGACCAAATGAGAGGTCAGAGTGAAAAGCTAAAGCAGGTAGCAGAGACTGAGGCCCCAGCCTGCAGCCTCATCTGCTCCACATGGCTCAAAGGCCCGCGGGGGTTAATACGGTTAACTTGTAGCTTCTCCAAGGAGACAAAACTACGGAAGTGAATGTCTGCTTGTGGATATTTTAAACAAAAAAGAAAACATATGGCCCTCTGGAACTCTACTTGCAGTTTCTCTAGCTGATATGTTACAGAGAACACATAGACTAGGCCTAGAGCTACATGCAAAAGCTTTCTTCCAAGGAGCCATTAGAGAACAATTTAGGGAACACACTTCAATTTTAAAAGCTCTAAGATTAACACAGCAGAAAACATGAAGAAGTTGGGAATGTTCGTTTACAGCAACCAGAAATCATAAAAAAGCACAAAATACCTCGTGTATAAAACAGCATTTTCTTACCTGTGTGAGGAATATTTCTGCAAACTCTAACAGACTTAGAATAAATAATTAAAACCAGCCTTTGATTCACAAATGACATCTTGTGATTCCATACATAGACTAGTAACAAGTAAAAAGTAAAATAGTAGATTGTTTCTAGTTTAGAAGGCTGCATAAAAAGATAAGTAATTTATTTTATAAAATTAAAATTTTCATAAAAAATAACCTAGCATAAAACCACAGGTATAACAAATGGTTGAAGACAGCAATAATGCACATCTTCAAATGTGAAACTTAATGGCAAATGTTCGCAGATAGCCTGGGCCCAAATTCAGAGCCAGTGTGCATCTGCAATACCACTGTGTAAATGATTTTAAAATGTTCTCTGGGAAGATACTGCAAGGCTTTGCAAAGTTTCCATCATGATTTCTTTTTCTCCTAATGTCTAATCTAAAGTTAGCAATTACATCTTGTCTTATGAACAGGGTATTTGGAGTGCAAGTTTTGTGTTTTTCTGGTGGCGGTGTTGGTTTTTTTTTTACTGCCTTTTATTCAACTGCCTTTTATAAATGTGAATACTCCTTTGGTCATCCGTCCTGCAGACTAAACAAACCAAAGTCTTTCATTTTTCACACACATGACAATGTTGTCTAGCCCTCTCATCTTTCTTGTCTATCTCCACTGGACTTTTTCCAATTAGCCCCCAGTATCCCTGAAGCGTGATGCATAAAATTACATAGTATTCCATCTCTGACCTCATTAGGCCCTATTAGAGGAAAAGGTTACTTCATGTTCATTTAATGGAGAACTCTTATTTATTCTCTCTATACTCTAGATAGAATGCTGTCTGCTTTTTCATCAATACATGGCATTACTGTCCCATGGTTAGCGTGCTACTCACTGGAATCTCACATCCACTTTCACAGAACTACCACTGTTTACTAGATCTCCTTTATCAATGCAGATCTTCTGTGTCCCATGAGTGAAATGACTCCTATTTATATCACCTAATTTCTCCAATTAATTTAAATAACTTCTTCTACTAATCTATTCCTTCAGCACATTTTTAGGCTTAATCAGTAGTTATTCCTCATAAATGAGGCAATTATTGCATAATCCAATCTATTTTTACATATATAATAATATGAAATTATATAAGTAAAGGCCCAATTTACTGCATCCTCATAGGCGACAGTGACTGACTAACAACAGCTCTAAACAGCAATTGCTGCAATAGATCCACTTAGACTAGGCTTCCTGCTTTGGCTGTGGAAATGTAAAATACAGATTTTATCAAAAGCCCTTTGCCATTTGCAGCTTCTCCTTTCACACATCATTTATTAAAACGCAGAAGGAACTATTTAATAGAGTCTGAAATTGTGTGAAAAAAATGAAGAACTCTGGGATTGAAAAAGTAGTACAGCAAACATTTTCCCCTGTAATGAACAATAAAAATAACTAAAATGATTGTGCTGATTTGTGAAGATCCTCAGGATAACAAAAACCACCAAGGTGACAGTGACAACTAAGAACCAGTTCTGAACTTTCAGAATTGGTTCTGGGTTGCCACAGTAATTTCCCCATTTTGGAAAATGTACTTTTAATTGAATGCTTTTAAAAGGATAGCCCTGTTTTAGGAAAACTTTGCAAAACCTCTTTGCTTCAGAAGGAGTCAAGGACTCAGGCTAAATTCAATACAACTCTGTATAATTTGTCTTCTAGTATACTGCACCTATCGCCCTCTGTTGTTAGAAGTTAGAGCTCACTCTATGAGCTATGAGATGCTTTACTCATATGTATATACATACATTTCTTTACTCTCGCCCGATCTTTAGATCTTTGTTGACATCACTATAAGGTAATGTCACTGTTCTAAACTAACTGCCCAATTATTAGTTGTATATTTTGATGCCTTGTCAGTCCTTCTTGTCTTAGCCATAAGATAGTCAATGGCATCTTACATATCAAAGAAGTCAAGGGATTGTGAAGTTGTCCTTGTTCAATTTTATTTTCTTCATTTCCTTTAACAGAAGTACTTCCTCCAGATATACTTCCCACATCTAGTCTAAGACTCTGAATTGAAAGCCAATGGAAGCTGGTCTTTATTTTTCTTCACAGTTAAGTGAATTCTGGATCAGTCCATTTGTGAACAAAATTTTCTCCCTGCCTGCTACATTTTTTGAAAACACTGTTGTCCCACATGCTCAAAGTATTTATTCTTATGTACAGGCTGTGTTACATAGATGGTATGAGGTTAATGGCAGTCACATGCTAAACTTGGTTTTCAGGGAATATACTACCACCACTACACTTGGCAGATGTTAAAACAGAAAGATCCAGGATTCACAAACATGATGGAGATCTTTTAATAAAGCCATTAAATATCACAGCTGTGATAGATTCATCTAAAACACTGAATATCACCAGTCTGATTTTTAATATTGTACCCACTGATGTTACAAATAAAATATAGCTTTAATATTTAATTTATAAAGTTTTCACATATCTATGTAAAACCAGAAGAAGGTTTAAAGTAAAAAGAGCTTTGTGGAAGCAACAACTTTCTCTTTAGAAAGATTCTAATTATTTAACAGTAGTGTGTAAACATAAACATTCATGATTTCCTTTCATACATACCTGTGTATATATTAATTGATATAAATATAATTTACTATAGAAATATTTTTGCTTTTGATTTTGCTGCACAGTTTTATGCTGGCATCACATATTAGTTGATTAATGATTCAGAGTAAGATTTATGCATTTTGCGTTTTAATCCCCGTTATGTCCATTGCCAGCAGTGGACTCATTGTTCAGAGAATTGAACTCACAGTATCAGCAATCTAAAATTAATCTTCAATATAGAATTATAAATAATCAATCAAAAATGAACGTGTCATTTTCATGACATAATTGCCACATGCTTGAAGGCCATTTCCATTGACTCAGCTGGAATTCACCTGCTGCACACAATCACGACAGACTCTCAGTTTTATCAAAGCATGAAGAGTTAAAAAGTGCGCAGTATCACATCTTCAGTGTGAGAAGTAAATCCTCTAAGTCTTTCTGGGCCTCTTTGTCCTGAAAGAAACAGACAATCATGTATCAACTTAGATAGGATAAATCCCTTGATTTGCTAAGACGTGCCTATCCACATTTCTTTACTAACAACAGACACAACACACAACTGTAATAGCCACAGAATGTACAAGACAGCACAGAAAGTTAATTTATCAGTGATTGCAAAAATAAAGCATGGAGTGAAAACAAGAGCCAGATGGCAGCCCTCCCTTTATAGCTCTGTTAAAGCACTTAAATGTTAGCCACATACAGCCTTCTTAGCAGACCAGTGAGCATTCAGCTTAGGCCATAACTTTTATTGGTATGCCTTGCCCTATGCTTTACATAAGCTTGCAAATCGATTATGTGCAGTTAATCCAAGGATACTTCTGGAACACCTGGAAAGGGTTTGTTATCCAGTTAACAAACAAAAAAAGAAAAAAAAAAAAGGTAGGTTTAATTAATAACACAGATTAAGATAGTGGTTTCAGCATACAGCCATACGTACCAGTAATAACCACTACAGACTCAGAAACATCCATACCATGGTTGCTGGACTCTGCCTATGCTACAGGGCTCACAGCAGAGTGGAGTCAGACAGTGAGCAAGAGGCAAGTAACCTGCTATGATCAGAGCCAGTTCCTTATTATAAATCCTAGGACAGAAGGGAATGGCTCCTTTTAGGCTGATGCTCATATGTACTGTTTGCACAGTGCATTAAACCATGCCCAGACCAACAAATCCTTTCAGGGTTGGCCAGTGACACACATTTTGGCTATTTCCATATAAAACCAATGAGGAAAGAGGTACATGTAGTACAAGAAACTCCACTGTTCTATTTATTTTTGAAATGTGTCCTGAATATAATCCACTTGTCTTGCTTGCTGCTGCAAAACTTGCAAAATGCACTTTGGTTTAAATACACAGTTCTAAAAAGTCAGCACCTCATACCCACAGTCTGGTAAACGTCCAACCACTCAATATTCACACTCGTGCATTTAGTAATGCAAAGTCAAAAGCACATGCATATCACCAAGTTTGTGCAAGTATTCCTAATGACAGAGACCAATACTTCTTTCCCAGATAATGCCACAGGCAATTCTGAAAGAAAATACTGCACACAGACAGTGAAGTATTCACTGAATTTCAGGATCACTTCATTATCTAATCAACCAAGAAGTTGGAACAAAATATAGGACATTTTAAAATACATTTTACGGGTGAAGAAATTCCTGCTTCTCTTTATTTTGGTTAGTTGTCCGTAATGTCATGAAGGAACAGAGAAGAATATTGAGATGATAGAAACCATATGCCAGACATGTCAAACTACATTATATTATTGGTCTGGATTAAGGCATTAATACATTAGCTGGATGCTTCTCTTGGAGTCACTGCCTTGCTCTCACTGGCAACAACAGGCTAAACTATCTGCCTAATCATTTATCAGAGGCCTCAGAAGGCACATACTGCAAAGCCAGTATACTCTTGCCAAAATACTCTAACAGAAGGAAATGTCACACTGAATTCAGCACCCCTTAAATTCCATGTCATTACAGGCTGCCTGGAGCACCAACCCATGGCTTTCATTACAAATTGAGAAACTCACATTCTGCACCAACAGCCTGATTAATTCAGAGGAGATACACTCGTTTCTGTACTGACCATAGTCAGCTCGTCAAAATTATTCTGAGCTCCATTAAGCAACAAACTAAAAATATTGTCCCATGCTATTAAAAAAAGATAAAGGTTTTGTTGCATCTCGTCCTCCTCTTTCTATACTTTTTCTAAGCCAAAAATAATAAAGATGTTTTTTCGTATGTGGATAGTGCTAAGCATTTCATGAATTTATAGATTTAATTACTCACTTTGAATGATGATTAGAAAAAAAAATTCTCCAATCAATTTTGTATAATCATCTCCTTCCTTACAAGCAAAGGACAGCATTGGGCTAGGAGGAGCTTTAGTGAGTTGCAAGGTACAAAAATCATTGGGCAATTTTTCCTGAATCTTCCTCAAGGCTTAGGAAAAAGAATAAAACAAAACCATGATTGTTCTAAGAACTAGTTGGAAAAGAAACTGCAAACGTGCAAAACTTTATACCTCTGGGTTGCCAGTTCTAAGTAAGACTATATCAGACACAAGAATTATTGTTAGAAACTATTTAACAGACTTTACTAATTGAGCCAGTGACTTCCAGTTGATAATAGTAACCTAAATGGTAAAAAATATTTAAAAAATAAGTAATGACATTAAAAAAACAAAGCTGAGAATAGTCAGTGAAGGGAACTATTATATCACGCTTGGATAGGGTCCTTCTAGACCGAGAGTTGTGCTACATTAGAAAAAAAGAGAATCCCAGAACACCGTTCGTTGGGCCAGTCTCCGTCTTAGGGATGAAAACTTCATTAATGCCCAGACTTTACAGTTAATTGGAACAAAGTCTTTAGTTCTATATCTGGACAGCATTTCTCCTCACTGATTTCTGGACCTGCAGCTTTCTAAAAACCAGTCAGGTTTTATTTATTTATTTTTATTTTATTTAAAGGCAGCCAGGTTTGAACTCCCTCTAGAGTGCAGTAGGGGGATAAATAGGTGCAAGTCATATGAGGAATGCAATCTATTTGCATCAGTCCCATTTGTTCGCCCCGAGGCTTGGTTCGGTGCTCACTGAAGACAGCCATTTTCAACCTTGATTTTCTACTGTCGAGGTTTATATTTATTATACACTTCTTATATCATTTTCAGAGTACTGCAAACTGCTACACAAGTTAGAGAGTCAGTGAGTGTATTTCCCCTTCCTACTTACTTGCCTTTCTTTCCTGTTTCATCATTCATGGAGGATATGCGCAGGAAAAAAGATCTGGGAGGCCAGAGGCAGAACAAAGGAAGAGAGGGAGTTGAAAACAAGAGCAAAATAGAAGAAATAACTGGTGGAAAAAAGGGAATGCTGGCCTAACTGGATATAGTCCACATTTCTACAATTAATTTCTGCTAAAAGAAATTACCAATAAGCATAGACACAGACATACACCTATAAATATGCATATAAAAATTAAATAGCAATTAGACATGGGACAGAAATATAATGATTTCACCTTCCATCTCAGCTAATTATTCCCTTATGTGCTGAACACTCTCAACCCAGGCACAACACATGTGTGCACTTGTTGACAAAGTCCCAACTGTCAACAGAGAACAGATACACCCCCATGACCACAGCCGAAATGGTAACTTCAGCCAACTACAACATAGCTGTGTGCAAACAGTGCCAAATCCCAAGCTAACATGCATCCTGTAGGGTTTCACTGAAGTCAGTGTGGCTGCATGGTATATTAAATGAGCTTGACTGTGAGGGTGGTCCAGAGCTGTACTCTGATAAGTGGTAACAGCTACGAGGTGCTGAGAGCCACTTCTGCATTTGGGTACAGCTGCATCATTCCTTCACAGCTCCAGGAGAAATCCTGGATTGTGAATGAAAAGGCTTCCAAACACACACAAGGATTGTTAGAGTCATAACCCTTGTGGACAAAATAAATCATATAAAGATATATGCTATCTATATAGAGATATATGCCTATCCATTCTCAATTTCTTGACAGAGTCTCACAAATTGTTACTGTATACACGACTGTATACTGTATACACGACAGTATAACTCTGTTTTCCCCTTAAATATTTCAATAAACCAATGCAATTGTCCACTTACAACTTTGTGTGTGACTGCTGTATGTCCCAAGTCAGAGCACTTTATGTTCGTTTATATTTTTAGTATCTTCCTCTGGGGATGAACCATAACTTCTCCAGGCTTTTCAAATCAAGGTAAGCACATTAGCCTAAAATATGAGGCTAGTGATAATTCAACACGTTTTGATTATAGCTCAAAGCAGACAGAAAAACACCCTTTCACACCCAGTTGACTGGGAATGAATAGCTTAGCTAGTTCTAGGATTGCTGCTGAAAAGTTATTCAAAATTGAAATATGCTATTTTGTAAATGACGACTGTGTAAAATTTTTATCCACCAGCAGATTCTTTTCTGACTGAAAAGCCCAAGTTGCACCCAAATTCCGGTTTCCTTTCATTATTGTACTCAACATGGAGCCTTTGGTCTCCAAGACATCCCCCTTTTCTCTCCAGCTGCTGCCCCACTACTGTGGGACCTACAGCCCTTTCAGAAGGACGCCTGTTGAAGCTCTCTCTCCACCCTCTCTATTGGCTCTGAGACAATTTCAAACTCCTGGAAGCTTGACTTCCCTTGGCCACTTTTCAAAAACAGAAAACAAACTGCACACCTCTTCACCTTGTAATGCTTCTGCGAATCCGCCTCCGTGCATCCTTCTCTTGCTCTCTCCCAGCATGCCCAGAGGAGACATGCTCCATGTGCTGACCTGGCTGTCCATCAGTTGCTGCACTAACAATGCTGCTAAAACCGTGCTGTCTTCCACAGCATTTTGTCACAGATACTGCCTTATAAACTAGTCAATTTAATAACAAACACAATAAGCTCAGGACAGACTTCATCCTTACCCGTGAAATTATTACCCTTTTAACAGGAATAAGCAGACAATGCAAACAATTCTTTTGACAAGAACTTCAAAAAGATGCAGACTAAAAATCAGTCTGATCACTAAAAGAAACATTGGCAGCATTCTCCAAAGTGCAAAATAATTAAAAATAATGTAGGTAGGTCTCTACTTTTTTATGTTGACCTTTTACAGTTGCCTCATTTTTAGCACCATTTTACAGTCTGATATGTGATCTCCTTATAATGAGTTTCTAAAAGGCCCATTCCCTGGGCTTGAACCACACATATTCAGTGTAAACAGAACCACGAATTAAGGAATAGTTTTTAATTTATTTATGTATTTTTATCTGTTTGTGCAATTTTTGGCAAAATGTGTATTCACAAGAGCCTCTAATTTTGGGCTGCTGGTAGCTGTCAGGAAGCTCTTGTTCAACTCCAGAAATTAGTATTAGCAGGAAAACAATAGTCTAGCATTCAAATACAAAAGCTTCCATTATTTTGTAAATGAAATGTTATGGAGTTGTGGACAAAAAATGTACAAAAAATCTAAAGAAAAATGTATCCTCTGAGGAGGATAATGTTTTGCAATGAACAATGTGTCATTTGGCATATCTTCGAACAGAGAAAAAATCAGAAAGGTGCCAAGAAAAGGAGGTTTCTCATTTCGTGAAAAAAAAAAACCCAAAAACATTTGTGTGATGTGACCCATAGTTTAAATGGGTAGTTTTTTTTCACCAATAAGTCATAATTTGTACCTTTCATTCTAAAGCAGAAGCAAATCTCACTCCCCAAAACCTTACTCAAAAGTACAGATTACAGCAAAACTCAAAGGAGTTCTATGGGAAATGTCACGGCAGTATCTGCTACACAGGGTCCATCAGTGGTGGCTGCCTGAAATGGGCATATCTTGGTAGACCTTTTTGGAAAATTCAAGATATACAAATGTACATGTTGAGACAGGAACTGGAAGATGCTGAAGTTTATGCTTCGCCCCCTCTTCCACCCCTTTTAAACTCTCACTCTTTTCCTTATCAACATAATTCAAAATGTAACTGAATGAGCTGGGAGGTTAATCACAATAATTCATGGTAATCATGAAATTCTTACAGGCATTATTTCTCTTCAGTAGTTGCCCTCTTGTTTAAAACTTCAGCCACTGTTCTTGCACATTATTACATCTACCTCCACCTCCTCCTCCTCCACATGGGTTTTTCCTGCATTCTGAATGTCACTGTTGCTGAAAGAAGTTTTGCCATCCATTATGATTCCTTCCACGCTTCCGAGTTAAGAAACAAATGTCATAATGAAGAGTTACTGTAATATATAAATCTCTTTCTTGTTACTTTCAACTCTGAATTGCCTTCATTGGGAAAGAGGGATTCTTTTTTAAATTAAGATTTTTTAAAAATCACTGATTTGTTTATAAAGTACATTTTCAGCTTCAGCAAAGTTTTTATCTGCATTTTAAGTACAACTTTCCAGTAACTCTCAGTGCAAATACAGTTGCTCTGCACTTTCTGCTTTTCTATCTTCAGCTCTTCCAAAATTAAATTTCTTGTAACATAACTGATACATTGCAGATTCATTAAAAAAAAAAAAAGTTGGAAACACAAGAACTTCGAGTTTTTAGTGAAGCAATCCACTACATCTCTTTCTCTGCCAGACTTAGGTTAATACCTCTGTGGCAAGCTTACTGGTCCTAAAAGAACACAGGGTTTACTCCCACCTTCATGCTCACTACCAGACAAAAGAAAAAAATAATTTCTTTACTTTTATACTTCATAATTCTACATTTATACATAATTTTTTTTACAAGTTCCTCCCTTGAAAGTGCCAAGCAGTTTTTGTCATAAAAACAAAATTGATGTCTTCTACATATCTAGCTCTGACAAATCACCCTATAAGTAAAGTAAAAAGCAATGTGTGTTTGATCAAGCACACACATCTACACACTTATTTCATCTTTCTGAATGAAAGACAAAGGTTCATGTTATCCAATTTGAATTATATTTTCTCCCCAAATTCAAAAACAGGCGTTTTTTTCATCACAGTAGTCCATCACATCTGGTTTCAACAGCCCTTTATGTAGCCACACTCAACACGGCTCTGAATGCTTTACAAATAATGAGTTTCAGTAAGGGTACTGCAAGTTCAATGAGATAAACAGAGCAGCTGTTATCCACTTTGTAATAACTCACAGCAGCTCTAACCATTAGGATCTCTTTTCCTGAAGGGGTGAATGTTTCCCAGGACCTTGGGTTATCCACCTGGACAGCAACCAGAGAAAAGCAGGACAATTTAATGTCCCCATGCACCTCCAGTCGTGTAGTACCACTCCACAGTATGACAGTATTTATGGCCAAGGAAGGACCACACAATTCATCAGAGATTTCTGTTTAGAGTACAGGGGATAGAGAGAAACGTCTATAATATAGCACTGTAACACAAGTTTCATTTTCCAGACCTAATTTGCACTAAATCTACTGTATTCCCTTTCAAAAGAAAAAAAAAAAAAAATAATAATCCATGAAGTGATTGGATGAAAATGTGCCAAATTGACTATGAAGAATAAAAAGCAAACAAAACCACATTTATACTAGGATTTATAGGAATCATTAGTTTGGAAGCCCCTTTAACCCTTGAATTAAAACAATATTCTATAAGTGGTAGAACAGACTCACATTTGGATGCGATACAACATTCAAGACAAAACTCATCTCACTTAACTTGAAATGCTACATGGAATGAATCCTAGACAAAGTGTCAAAGAAGTACCCTGAGTCAGACCAGCTGAGAATTTGACTTCAGGGTCAAAATGAGTGATGGGCTATTTTACTGATGCTGAGTCCCTCTAGTTTCCACTGAAGTCAACAGAAATTGGGGATGCTTAGAAGAACTAACAAATTAAACCATTATCTACTACTACTTTTTCAGAGTTATGCTGCAGGGTGATTTGTTATCATGAAATACTACACATTTCCTCAATGTGGCACCTTTCCAGCAAGTTTGTCTCATGGTCTACAACTGTTTTTATGCCTTTATACATGTACATGTTTCTCAGCAGAAGCCAACATTTAGAAACAATAAAAGAATTTCCCTGCCTGAAGAAATAAAGGTTTAAAACTCCACATGAGGAACTATGATTACACTTAAGAATGATGAGTTTCACATGACTGTGACAACATCCTATACTGCTGACAACCATGAGATCCTGTGCTGTGGCTAACTGAAAGTAATCCTCAGACTGCTGCTGAGCTGTTTTCTATTTTAGTCTGTGAATCCTAGCTTTTACAGGGCTGTAGTCAATTCAATTTCTTCAGTCCCTCCCTAAAACAAACCTGATTAAATATTATTCACACATATAGCTCTAAGCCTTGAACCACTTCAGTTCCAACATGTTTCCCCCAAAATTAGTAAGAATTTTTCTCTAGCACCATAACCAAAATAAGGCAATATTCTAATTCAGATGGGACTTGAAGTAGCAACAGAGGTTGTGTTCAAGATCTCCATTTCATCATAAGTACTTTCAGCATGAGGTTGGTGTTACCTTGTTCTTAATGATTTAGGGGAAAGAAAAAGATTTACACACTATTGCTAATTCAAAACACACTGCAAGTGAATGAGCCAAAGCAGATAAATCCGTGATATGTGAAGAACTAGTCTAAAAAGAAGAGGACTTGTGTTACCATCTTCTTCAGATGGACAAAAGATTTTTGTGACCCACTTGCTGTTCTTCCTTCAGTTTACAAACCAACATAATTCTAATTTCATCACCACTCTGCTTGCCAGAATACACGCACATGGGAACACGCACACACACCTTGTATCACTCCCAAATTCCTGCTCTCAGGGTCTGCTGGCACTTCAGAAACATGCTGAGGCATTCCTTTTAGAAGAGTCTAACCCCCTGCCCCAAGGTGGCCCAGGATGCACTGAACTCTCAAGAATGCACTGAGCTCACCTTTAGAATGATGACACTGGCCTTTACAGGCAGAACTCACCTTGCATTAACAATGCAGTCAGGAGTATCAGATATGTATCTTAGACATGTCTGCACACCCAGTCTCTCTCTGTCTCTCTCCTTCTCCACTGAGTGTACAGGGAGCCTCAGCAACTACCTGTGACTTGACACCAAAATTTTCTCCAGCCATTTTTGTGAAAGACAAATCTCACACTAGATTATTTCTACACTTTTTCAAGGAGTCTCTATGAATATTGAATGACTTTTAATTTACTAAACACACGTAGCCTTCTGCACACCAGAAATTTATGTGACATGCATGCTTTTTTTGCAATTTTATTGGCTAGCTCTGAGTTCATTGCAATAAGACCTAGTGTGTAGTAGGTTGAATACAGAATAAATAAATAAATAAATAAAATCAGGAGAAAAGCCAAAGCAGACATATATAAAAACAGGCTGAGTCCAAGCAATTTCAGTACCATGCCTATACCACTTGTCCTATGTTTTATGTAGCAGTTAAGGTACAAAAAAACCCCATCAGAATGTATAGGAGTCTTTCCATCATTCCTTCAAAATAGGCAACCTGAAGGTACATTTCAACAATCATAAATAAAGCAGAGTTAAGATATTATGTCATATCTGCGTTAGACATACTAAAAGAACACTGAAAAGAAACATTGAACTTAAGCAATGATTGCTTAATTTATGATTGACACATACTCTAATTTGGACTAAACATAAAGGCCACACAGAAGCAGCTGCTGGTAAGGCATGCAGTGGTCTTTCTTCTGAGTGAGAACTTCTGACATAAACATGTTAGTGCTCCACATACAGCGTTAGTTGTCAATCAAATTACAAAGCTATTGAACAGTCTTTTTCCTTAACTTCAAAGAATTAAATGGGATAAGGCCAATTAGTCTCTGGAATCACCTTTCTCTCTTTTCCCTACCACATCTGCTGTGCTCAAAGGGGGTCCCTTAGGCTGACAAAGCTCAAGTTTGAACTTGTCATGCTCTAGGATGGTAGGATGTTTTCAGTCATAGGCCAGTAATTATGGAACTTGCTTTTACATGAGGTGAGATAGCAAGAGTGAACTTCTTGCCATGACTTGGCTTACATTTGAGAAATTAAAAATCTCTTAAAAATCACTTTAATTAAAAATTACTTAAAAATCTCACAAATATCTCTAGAATTCTTGCATCTGTATACTAAAATACTCTAACGGGTCTAAAACAGAATCTAATTATGTGTTAGGATAAACTACATTATATCAGATGCAACTGAAAGAAACATGTCTCTGTAACCACATTGTAGTTGAAGACAAAGACAAGCTTGAACCAGTTAATCCACCTCTGCAACAGGTAGCAACAGGCAGCACCCTGGAGGCCTCAGCAGGGATTGAAAAATAGAGACTTTCATGCAGGAGTAGAACAAGAACTTGAGACAAAAATCCCAAGCACTTTCAATTGAGAAAAAATTGATTTGAGACAAAAATTCAGAACATTGATGCACACAACTGCTTATGCTTAAGATAGTCCAATGAAACAGAGCGAATTACAAAGAGTACAATTTAATTTCTGACAGCCTCTGGCACAAACTAGTTCCTGACAATTGCTCAATGATTTTTTGTTTTTTAAATGCAGTGGACACAAACGCAATAAGCCAACCTACAGTGGAGGAAAAAGAAAGATCCCATGTTTAGATTTTAAAAAATGCAACAGTACTGACAGAGTAATAGCAGGTGCTAAAACAGACAGTGGTCATGAGAGAACAAGTTATCAGTCTCAGTACCCACCTCATTTGTAACTGGGAGAACTGACAGTGCAGATTCACAGTACTTCAGTGCATTGGTTTTCTGGCCAAGATCTTTATAGCACTGAGAAGAAAAAACATTTTGTTTCCAATCATACCACTGTAAGAATATCGGAGTCTAGATATCATTATTCTTAAGAGAACTTGGTTACCTTTGCCAAATACACATAATTGCATTTGGAATATCCTGGATGCATTTCTTCTGCCTAAAGGAGAAAAAAAAAACAGGAAACTAAACATAAAGACAAACATCATGTGAGGAGATTTATCTGGTCCATATATTATTTTCCACAACCCAATAAGCTTCCTAAAACAAACTGAATCATCCTTACTGTGTGCACCACAATGTTTGGCACTTCCAATAAGAAAATAAACAAATAACACGAAAACAAACAAGCAAACAAGAAAACAAACTGTAAACCACGCACATACGTTGCCGACATGGAACACACTGAAATGTTCTGTCTGTCCTGGCTTACTCTCTCACCAAGTGCTTAGAACAAATACCAGCTCATTCTATAGAACATCTATTGGATTCCTTCACTCCCACAAAAGGCTAGAAGAGATTACTCTCTCTAAATTATTAGTATTCATTTCCTCATCAAAGAAATATGCAACCAACCATTTGCATGTTGCGTAATGGATACTGAACTGTATTTGTCAGTGTGATAACTGTTTCTCTTTCACATATTCATATTTTCCAGCTATGGGTTCACCCTTCTTTTCAGATTATTATCTTCTAAAAAAATTCAGGTAGTGTGAAAAATTCAAGATCATCTTCCCTTTAAAACATGTCAAGGATGTAAAACTTTGATTGATGAGTACAAATATTACCAGTTATTTATTGGTATTCCAGAAACAATGTTAATAGACAAATAACTTTTGGGAAAGAAAAAGTACATCAGTGAAACATACTACAGCTGCAGTTCTTGAACTGCTGAACTGAATGCAATGCTGCTGTCACTACAACTGTATATTATCAAATAATTGAAAAAGGTACAATTGTCTTTTAGAAGGCAATTTAATTTTTTTTACAGATTTTGACTTAAAATTGCAGCTACTCTGCAGCCCCCTACAAAATGTGAATATTTCAAATTATTTCTATTATTTCTATCACTTTTGGATTTTAACCTTGCAGATAAAACCTATCCACTGAGAAGATGGCAATGTATTTGTATTCTCCAAAATTCAGAAAGTATTCAAACTTTAAACAGACTAAGAACGCAGAAAATAAGTAGTTTTGATAGTGAGAAAAATATGCTTGTCCAGTTCCTTTGGGAAACTATCTGAAAGGAATTGTAACACTGGAAGCGTATGCTTTGAATTCAGCCAAGTGAAAAACTTGTATTTTTCAGTGCTATAAGTTGAAATTGTTTCTATAAAAGACACTGATAGATTTTTTTTCCTTCTTTTTTTTTTGCATGCTGTGTTCTCTAATAACTTCACACTCAAGTAGAACATCCAGGAACAAGGACTTAGGTGACAGACCCTTCTTTTCTACTGCACTGTAAAGATCTTTCCTCAGCATCAATTTCACCTCCAGAAACAAGAAAGGCTTCTATTGAAATGTGAAGAGCTTCAGATAAGAAAAATGGAAGTGTCACAATGTCAAAGTTTTCCTTGTTAATCTTCTTGCAGAAGTCAAGGTCAAACAACCATCATAATTATATATATACATATATATATATATAACTACTACATGTAATACATAACTAATCTGTATTTATTTCACTTTAAATTCATTAACTATTGACATGGCAAGTCACTGAAGATTTCTGCAGAATAAACGAAGAAAAGAAAGGCGCAATTCATTTATCTCCAAACTATTTTTGAAATAGAGATGAACAAACCATTTTATTGTAGAGCTTTGTGGTATTTAGGAGACCCCTGGATTTACAGCTACAGATTCTCTCTTTCAACAGAATCTCTTCAGCAGACTTCTTGATTACAGATAACTGCTGGTAAAAAGTGAAGGAAAACCTTGGGTAGGACCTACCTTAAGAAAATTCTGCAATGCTTCATCTACTGTTGAAGTTGGTGGAGTCCCAAAGAGAGCAGTAGCTACTTTCTTTTCAAGCCAAGACAGTTGAGCTACCTATAATAAAAATATATATTACATAAAAATCAAAAGTCTTTAGGATCACTTCTCTGTTTTGGAGATAATATTTCACTGTACTGCTGTACTTCTTATGAAACTTATTTTGAAAAAACAAAACAAGACAAAAAAAACCCCACAAAGGAATGTTTTGTGCTGTCAGTTTTCCAACTCAAGGAACAGTCTTTTCAATATTACATTCCACTAAGTGGGAAAAGTACACATTAAAAAAATACACTACATAACACTGGCATTACTGATATGAGAGTCTTCCAGTATATGAAGTTTAACATACAGTTTGTTATCATAATACCTTGCCATTTTTCTAAGGCTAAAAGGCTTCAAGCCTGTTAAGTTTTTAAGTTCAATTTTTAAGTTTAAGTTTTTAATGATAGACAGCTTAATACTGTAGTGCACATGCAGACTGCTTTTCAATGTTATGAAAAGAAAGCTGCTGCTACAGTCAAACTGTCACTGCTTTGGTCTCCTGTAAAACAAATCCATTTACTACACTGAAGCTGGTCACAATCACTGTTAAGAAAGTGGTTTCATTTTCTCTCTTCAGATCCGAAAAATAACAGTTGTCAAAGATCTCTTTCAAGAAAGACAGGCAGCAATGAAAAAGGCTTTAGAGAGCTGTCATATTGACACACAACGTACATGACTTCTTCCCTTACGTATACTGACACCTGACAGAAACTGCTCTGGTTACTGCCATAAAGTACTTGCCTCCACCACCTAACACAGAGAAATGCACTTCACATCTCTAATGAAGGACAGAGCTAAGAAGAAGTTTAATGTAAGACGGGATCTTGTTCAAGCAGAGAAGTCAAACCACCCTCATTTGGCCACATCTACGCCTGTAAAATGAAGTCAGAACTTCATTCTTCATTACCATCAATACTTGAAACAAAGAATTGATTGCTCCAGTCACTAAGTACAGTTGAGTTAAAAATAACAAAAATCAACAAGGTTCTGCATTTTCCTAACAACTCCTAACCTGATCTAGGCAGAAGCAATGCAGAAAAGGGTTACATGCAGTCAAAGAGAGTTTCCCATTGGAGAACCAGGAGGTGAAACACAAGTCACCCATGGACATCTCTGTTTCAGGTGCAGATGCAATTCACATCTTCACAAGAGTTGAGCTCAAGTCTGTCCTACTGCTGTAAAAATTATTTTGGATAGCTTCAGATTATTCCCACCTCATTTCCTGGCTTCTCAACCTCTTTAGGGCTGTTGCTGCTTTCCCTTGCCCCTCTCCTGATGCATTCAGCAATTATCCAGTACAACAGTTAATCATGACAAAATATAATAATCCATTAAAGCAGTCAACCAGAACTCTACTCTTCTGAACGGGCATCAAGATCTGTGTATTTCTTGTTGCAAACTGCCTAAAAATACCATTTCAAGAAATACAAACATAGACCAGCATGCAACAGGAAAATGCATTAGACTGTACTTTATTGTCAAGCTTCATTTACTCCAAGTCCACAACAGCAACATTACTTGGAGACAGAGGCATCCCGAACTTTCTGGTTGTTTGACAGGGTTCAACACCTTCTTTGTTAAATGCCATCAGTAAGTCTCATACAGACTCACTAAAATATTTCAGAGAGAAGCAATAATAAGAAACTAAAGCTTTTTTCATTCTCCCTCCTTCATCTCTCACTCTTGAAGCATCTTTTAAGAGAATAAAAACACTCTCTGGCAAACTCAGAGCTCTCATTCATTGAAACAACATGATGTCTTCCCATCTCTACTGCATTGCTTTTACACTGTTAAACTGCAGCATGCTGGTTAAAAGTTCACATTGTAGATATGTGTATAATTCCTTTCCACACTACACTTTCCTAGTTGCACTTCAGTTTCTAAGTCATATTCTGTGAGAAGCAGTAACATGATTTTTGCAAATGTACTGTTTTCTTCTGCTGCAGCATTCTTTATTCTCTTGGAAGAGGAAGGAATTTTTATTTGTCTAGGTTCTTCTTATCAAGGAGTGAGCTAACAGAAGGCTGATAAGTGGAAAATAACAAAGGGAGCGATGCTTATACTGTTCTCTGCAAGACTACCTAACACCCTGGAGGTATACATACAATGCACAGATACAACTACCACACAAGTATCTGCTGTTATGCAACAGCCAGGGAACAAAATTGTTGTTTTTCCATGTGGAGCTATAATTGCATATTGAAAACACAAGTCCTTCCTGGCAGTTGTTTTATTTTCTTAAAAGATTTCATCAGAACCAATCTACTGAGGTTTTAGTCATTATTTTGTCTGGCCTGGGTGCTGCTTTGCACTATTCAAAGTTTTCAAAAAATATACACTTGGCCATTTTATATAATAAACTCCACCAACCTAAAGCAGTCTTGAAAAGCACAATGCACATATACACAACAGTGATTTATATTCCATGCACGCTGGATTCAAAGTTTTCCTTTGTAATTATTACATAGCCTGACAGTCCTGCAATGTTTGAAATATCCTGATTTGTAAGCTGCAGGCTTGAAAACTAATTACAGCTAGCTACAGCCATCTATAAATGAAATACCCAGTTTACACTTGTTGTCTATGCCCCTCACACAGTCAATTGAGTCAGCAGCATCTCTATTAGGCATCTGCTGTTATATCAACTACAGTAGTTCAGGAAGAACACTCCTTTCCTTCATTCTTTTCTTCAGCTACAGAAGGAGCACAGACAATCATGACTTGTGGATGGTTAAAGATAGGTGGATGAATCCCATCACAACACCTTAACTGCACCCCACCTGGGTCAGTCAGTACCCTCAAATGACTGAGGTGGGTAAAGGGCTGATTTATGCCAGACACAGAATTGTGTCATGGTGTAATAACTATGGACAGGAAATACTACTCTTTTCCTAGACAAACAAAAACAGTTTCTAATTGGAAATAATTTTATTAAAGTACATCTTTATGCCACGTTCAGTGAGATGGAATTATTCTTAGTACATTGACTAACTTTACTAAGTATTCTCTGTGTGTAAGCAAGCAAAGGCAAGAGATACCCTGGTGGAGCAAGCGCTAGTGTAGTGAAAATTTAACTTCTACAGTTAAGTGCATATAGTGTAGCACATATCTCAAGCTCCACAGAAAATGAAGTACAAACAAACTGTAAGGAGTGAGATCATAACTGTCACAGGACTGGTAATGGACAGAAGAAAGTAATAAGAAAAACAGCTACTGCATCAAATCATTACTACTATAACAATAAAGCAAATTAAAGAAGAAAATGCTCTACAGATGATTTCCAAAGCTTAAGAGAGCCCTGATGTAAGTCCCTCCCAACAGCCTGAAAAGTCACAAAAGCACCACAAGAATGCTTTTCCAAAAAATATCTCAGTTTGATGTACCGGGTCACTCTGAAGAGGAATACTGCTCCACAGCTGCCATACATGAGGAGACCTAGTCCTGCTCATTCATAAAGAGAGGGGGAAAAGAAAAAAAAAAAAAAAAAAAGAGAGGAGGCTTGAGGGACCAGCAGCCACTCCCTGAACTTCCCCAGGGTAGGAGTGTGAGTCACCATCACAGCCTGGTCATTGGCAAGGAGGGAAGGCCACTCTTGTGTTCCAAAGCTTACAGAGATGACTGTTTTGGAAGACCTCTTCTATAGATGTGTCAAAAGAACAAGCTCTCATCAGCTTTTTCTACCCAAATCTCTAATAGTAGCAAGAGAGAATTGTGAGTCACCCATGGAATTAAACTGCAGCTGACTGTAAAGCTGCTCTTTCCTATCAGACCTCTCATTCCACTGAAGATTAAGGCAGTAAATGTGGTTCTCTCTTAAATACTGTGTAAAGGAATTCCTTAACATGTCTTTCTCCTCCGTAGCATAGCATCAGCACAACTCATATGGGAACTAAAGCACTTACTGAGTGAAGTTCTTCAATTTTTTTTTCGTTTTGCCTCCTCCTTGGTTTTGAGAAACAAACCCTGTCCATTCACATCTCTTAACAAACTCCAGAATGTTGGCACCAATAAAACTAATTTGTTTGGACTGAAAATTCAGCCAGGACTGACCCACGATCTTAAACATTTTCCTCCTCCAATGTTAAATGGTAATAGCTCACTGATGACAAATCACACAGTTGTCTTCCACAAAGGAAAACAATACCATTGATCCAGCTTCAATAAAATATCAACGGCATCTACTAAATCACCCCCATAGAATGCTTTTTTTAAAAAAAAAATTTAAATTACGATATATTAATATGAAATTGTATTAAATAATTGTACAATGTTTTTATTTCTGGAAGAAATTAAATAGCTAAACAGCAGTTTTAAAATACTGGCTTCCAACACAAATATTCTCCTTCTGGCCAGCTGAGGATCTGCTACAGTCTGTACAGGCATCTAGCCATTTATCTAACTTGAATTCCCTGGGTTTTCAATTCCCTGTAAGAAGAGCACACTCACAGAGCACTCATACTAATGAACTTGATCAGTTTGTTCTCCAACGTAACCCAAACAGATGATATTGGGATACACCACATGAATCCAATGCATTGCATCTAACCTGCAAAAACAAACTTCCAAGAAATCTAATTTTTAACACCTCAATAGCATTTACCAGAGGCTCCAATCCAGTTTCACAAGCATACGCTAATCATCCTGAGTCTGTTCTGTAATGGCAAGTAAGTAGCCAAAAATATTAAGTAGATACAGACTCGGTTTTAAAATCTGCTCTAAATGCTAACATAAATTAAAATGAAACACTGAATGATTAAGGATTATCAGATAATTGCTTGCAAAACTCTGAAGAAAGAAAATAATTCCTATACTCTATGTATACCACAGATCAATTAACTTCCAATAAAAGTTTCTTGCTGATCTCAGGAGCAAAGGTAATTTTCACTCTCTTAATAAAAAAGAAACCTACAACTTAGAGGGCTTTAACCACTATATTTACTTTAAATAACATTCATCTACACAAACAGATATTTAAAAGATCTGAACAGCATTGTTGTGTTCTTTGTAACTGCTGTAGATTCCATGGAAACAAACAAGAGGCATTACTTTCAGACCGACCTACACAATATGGATTTCAGCAAGTTCTAGTTGGGGTGATCTAGGATGAAGATCCTTAATAGACCCATGTGTCAAAACCCAAACTATGGTCTCATCCTGCTACCAAAAGCATGCAAATCACAGAAAGGGTTTAAGAGGTGACTGCCCCAGAATTTATCACAAAATGTTATTCAGCCCTATACTCACATTTATCTGAGCTATGCAAATCTATCCTTAGTCCATCAGGTCAGTATTTTGTTACGGCCAGCAAGAAAGTCACAGAAGAATTAAAAAAGAAAATATACATATATATCAATCCTAAGTATTACAGTGGCTACATCAGTTTAGGTGGATAGTTTCACTTATTAGAATGCACGTCAGGTCACACCCTAAAGCAATGTTCATCTGTGGCTTCATTGTTCCTGAAAGGAGCAATGCATAGATGATAGAAGTGTGGAACATTAATTTGTAATGATACAGTGTAACAAACCACATGCATCAGCCAGTAAGTGGTAATTGCCACTAACGTGAAATGATTAAAAAACCCAGCACAATATAAACAAAATGAGGTACATTTAGATTATGTGTAAAGCTTCCAAAAGCAATAGCTCAAGTGAGAAATAAGCCATGAGAAACATCTGGGAGTGTTTGACATAAATGGGAGCTACAGTCAGTTGTTGGCCATAATATAAAAATGCTTAAGGAATTACTGACAAGAGAGATACTCTTTAAAGGCAGGAGGGCAGAAAGCATGCTATGGGGCAATCTTTAGCAACTCACTTTTGCATTGCCAATGCTGACATTCAAGAACAGCTGTGATGAAAAGCAAAATGAAAAGCTTTTTTAAAAAAGTTGGTGTCGTTCTTTATTTGGATCAAGAGAGAAAAAAATCCAGATGCTAAAAGCTTTTTGAAACTTACGTATATGATCTGAAAGTGCTATGATCTACTGAAAGATTACCTTGCATTAAGCTTTGCTGTAGATAAAGTCAGAGGCTGCAGTTCACAGCAACATTCTCCTTCCAGTTTGTAGGCACTACATAGCAACTAGTACTGAAAGTAGCTGAGGAAAAGGCAGGGCTGGAATTCACTTTGCACCAGCAACTGCTGCTCTGAGAAGTCTCCCAGTGGTCTTTTACAGCCTAAACATTTCAAGAACATTTCCTTCTGACAAAAGATCTAGGCTGTGGTTGGACTTGATGATCTTTAAGGTGATGATCCAACCTGAGCAATAGTATGATTCTAATATTCCTCACAGCGCTGAACATGAGCCATAAAACAGGTGGCTTTAAGAATAAAGCAACTCTATATAATAAGCACAAGCATTTGTTAAAAATATATATATATAAATTTTAAAATTTTATATATAAATAATCAACAACTAAACCAGTGATTTTTTTTTCACGAGTACTTAAAACTACATCATTAACATATTTAACATTTAACACATTAACATATTTAAAAGCTCTTTTACTGGTTTAACAAGAATTGCGTCTTTGCAAAACATTTTGGTGAATTACAGATTTTATATCTGAATCTTGTGACATTCTCCAGCAACATTCCACGCCATTACGACAGCCCGGGAACATCACATGTGGAAGTTAATTCAGGAAACATACATGTCCTGCTTCATTTAGTTCAAAATATCTACTTAAAGAAACATCTACTTTGTTTTTTGCTTCACTTCAAATGCATTTTAATTTTTCAATACAGTAAATGTTAGATACAAAAAAAAAACAAACAACCACCAACTTACTGAATAGCACCATCTTCCATTTAGGTAATATAAAAGAGGATCTTGAGGCTTAAGTTCAATTGCTTTATCCAGATGCTCCTAGTAAAAAGTAAACAATCAGTGTCACTTCAGACGTCACATTCTAAGAAGTTTGCTGCAAATCATATTAAAAAAAAAAAATCAGAAATTCTTTTCTGTTGTAATTATTTTCTAATGTCCTAAAAGTATTTTAATTATTGAACCCCTTCCCTACAAAGGAAAACCACAACCAATGTTACGTAACAACTCTGCACAAAACACAACGAGACCATGAATAAGCAGCTCAAAGGACTCAAGAACTTTTGTCTTAAAAAGGCAACAACCTCTATTATATTTTTAGATACAGTTAACATTAAACAGACTCACATCAAATAAGTGGGAAAGCAACCACTCTTTTTGACAGCTCAGACATGTCAGTGCCCATCACTGAAGTCTCTATTACCCTGGATTATGACTGCCCCAATGAAACGACACAACTAAGTGTTATTATAACGTAAAATTCAGGAACAAAATGGTTGTGTTGCAGTGAAACAGTAGAAGCTAGAAAGTTTCTAATCTGGTGATTCCTCCAAAACCACTATCATTATAGGTTATAAATTCACTGAAGAAAGCCCTCATAGCTCAACTTGAATTTAAAAAAAATATATATAAAAAATACATTATTTCACCCCAAGTGCTGTTTGCCTCTAAAAATAGATACATTCAGGCTTTATTTTTTTTTCTCCCAGAACTTTAGCTCTTCTAACTAAACCAGTGACTAAGATTTCTGAATAATAAAGATATATGAGTCTATTATTCTATCATTTTGCCCCCAAAGTAATCAGGGAGGAGCTATGTTTTTATGCTATTATTTTCCTCAAAGCCCTAACTTTTCCAAATAATTCACATGGATTTCAGAAACTACCCCTGAAGAGGAAGATCTCACTGAAAGGGCTACCAATGCTGTGTGCTCCTTTAAAACTCTGTCTTTAAACCACCGGTGCACTCCTCTGTTACTTGTCACCTTCCCCTTCTGACCCAGCCTGTTGCAGCACCTGGGGCTTGGCTCACTTGGCTCAACTCAGATGGGTTTCATAAGAAGATGGGTTTCATTCATAAGAAAGCCCTGCAGCACTCTCTGCCATGTGCAGGATGTGACAGGGACCTGTCCCAGCTATTCCCTGGGAAGGGGAATAAGTCTGCTGCCTCCCATGGGTACCCACAATGGGGGCACTGGCTTGGAGCGCAGTGGGCACTTAGAGGAGCAGCAGTGCTGAGGATGAGGGGGGAGGGAGCACATGTAACAAAACTGCTGACTCTGGAATACAGAGTTATCTTTGAGAGGACAGTGTTAAAACAAACATCACTCATTAAAATTAACATGAAGCACGAGTGCAGGACCGTGTTAGTTCATCAACTTTCTTATTTTTTTTTTTACTATCTTAACAGAGTTGTTACTCCTTTTTCCTCTCCTTTTTGACTACAAAATGAAACAGGAATCTTGATGCTGCTCCCAGATGCTGCTCCTTATCTCAATTTTTATTTTTTGAAAGCATATAATCTATTTGCATACACAAAAATAGCTTCTTTAACTTAACATCAGCACCAAAGTAAACTGTAAGGCTGAACTACTACATTCAAAAAAATCTCTCTTTGACACTATGCAGGGAAATAATTTGAAGAAATATCTTAAAAAAAAAAAAAAGCCTACAAAAACATACCTTAAAGAGATAACCATTCCTGATTTTGTTTTGTACACTGTCAAACTGAGACATATAGCCACACATAATTGCAAACCTGAGAGGGGAAAAGAAAAACATACACACATACTTTTGGTGATTTAAATAAGCCTTTGATCAAATTACAAAATATTTCAATACCTAATTCACAGATTAAATACTGGTTTTCTTCCATTTTGACAGCTAGAGGAAAGTTTGGCATGAGCTATATAGATTCAGGAGCAGACAACAAAACTGTACAAAACAAAGCAATAATGGAAACAAGAAGTTTAAATGACACCATCAATGAAGTGAAAAAGCAGGGAGTTTTTTCCTCCAAAGTTTCTACCAGTCGGCTCGTAGCTCAGTGCTTCCCAACTAGCCCCAACCCTACCAGCAGCTCAGCCCAACCCGCTGTGCTGCTCCTGGGCAAATCCCCAAGGTGTGCTCACAGGGAGCAGCAAGCCTCAGAAACAGCAGTTGTCTTCTGCCATTTCCAAGCATCTCTGTGCATTCCTGCACCTCCAGCACTGTTTTAATATCTTTTACAATTATTTAAAAAGCATGCGCGCGCATTTTGCTCTTACAAAATCACAGCTGCTATTACAGCTCCCTATTTACTAAGATTTCTCATTTTAAATCTTGGAAATTGGGTACCAGGACCACGCATAAAAGAAATGTAAGATTATTTCTATTAAAAAATGTATTAAGTGGGTAAATCTGAAAAGATTTCAGAGCTCTCTCTTTAGAGGCTGATTTTCTCATTGACGTTTATGTGACACTTCACTCAACTTCCACTACTTTGTCCTCATTACTTCAACAGCAACAGAAACAGTTGTTCATAAGGCAGCTCTCCTGGATACATCAGTCCAACCTTCCTTGGACCTATTCTCATTGGTATTAAAACAACTTCACTTTTCTTCATAAAACCAATGGAACCACCTTTTTTTTTGTATTAAAGATTTTATAAGATAATATTGAATTGAAGCAAAGAATAATCCCTGAAGTGAGAAAATAAGTTGAAGAACAGAGCAAAAGCTGGGAGTTGTGCAAGCAGCTAGTGAAGTCAGTGGTGGTAACGCAACCACAATCAGTATGGCACAGCGTTTAAAGGATTACTAACCTCAGCTTTCTTTAATTTCTTTATATAATGTAATTATTCAAGCTTCAATGAATCCTCATTAAAATGTCACTGCCAGCATAACTAAATAAATCATTTTATTGCTCAGAGCCATACCTACTGGTTTTAATTTAGCAATATTCATGCTTCAAGTTATTGCTCTTTTGGTCGGCTGACGTTCCCAGGTACAGTATAGCAGTTAGCAGAGCACAGGAGTTATTTATGAGAGCTCCAGGCAGCTGCCAAAGCCCTCTGAGAGGACACGAGCTGCCACTGGGTAGCGCTGAGCAGAGCCCAACTCATGGCACCACCGCCTCTGACAGCAGGAGCTGCACAGGGAGCGTTTCATATGGGAAAGAGTGGGGAGGGTGGGAACAAGCAAGGCGGGGTCAGGAAAGTTCAGGTATTTAGAAAGAGGGGGAAGGTACCGAAACATTTATTAGGCTTAAGTAACTCGGGCAACATTTCCCCTATTCCCTTTACTCATTAAGTGCTAATCAGATAAACTCAGCATACCATAGCTAAACGGATTGCTGCTACAAAAGAAAACAATGAAAAGCGAACAGCTAATCCAGCACCTTGCAGTATTTCCCTGTCTGTGCGTGACAAGAAAGAGGGCCTTAGTTTAAACCAGTTCAAAGAAAAACTTCTACTTACAGCTCAAATCTCCGGGGAGGGAAATCCGAGCAACATTCATAACGAATGAAAAATAAGCTGACATACCCACTTTAAATGTGTGAAAATGTGTTTCACATATATTCATAGCCTTTTTCCCCCCTCTTTTCACTGTCTTATACTTCTAATCTGGGATAGACAATACATTAGTATAAATCAATTATTAAATGCTTAGAGTTGAAACTCAATTGCATTTCAGAGATTCATTCATTGGTTGGTTGTTTTTTGCCAAGAAAAAATTCTTTCGACACCTTAAGTAATTTTCTGAGTTTAAGAAAGCAAGTGTAGAGAAAGCAAAATTTTTATCGCGCTGATCCAAGCAGCAACGATAGCATTAAGACACCGATCAGTGAAAACTTGGAACCGAACTACATTCACTTCGGTGCATTCCTTACCATTCAGCCGGGGCATTGCCTTTCGGGCTCCCGCTGGCCCGAAGTTCTCCGCGGCAGCCGATGGCCGCGGAGCCTTCAGCGCTGGCCCCACCTGGTGGAGACGCGCGGAACTGCGGCTGACACCAGGCCCGCGGGTACCGCCAGCTCTGGGCACCTTAGCCACGGCTGCTTTTGAAAAACTTACGAGGAAAAATAACACGAATTTTTTAAAAATCACATAATATTGAGCAAATATCTTATGAAATGAGTAGAATATGTCTTCTGCAAGCCAGAGCTGTTCTGTTTGCTCACAATCACTGGCAATTTTATGAACTTTAAAATAGCAAGGATGGGGCAGCCAGGAAACTATGCACAGACGGGGATGAGAGTTTGGAGAGCAGCTCTGTAGAAAGGGATCTGGGGGTTCTGATTGACGGTAAGCTGAATCTAAGGCAGCAGTGTGCCCTGCCAGCTCAATGGGCCAACTGTAGCTTGGGGTGCAGCAGCCCAGCATTGCCGCTGAGCAAGGAGAGGGGTTGTCCCACTCTGCTCTGCACTGTGCGACCTTACCTCCAGAACTGGGTGTGGGTTGGGTGCCACGACATAAAAAAGACATAAACATATTCGAGAGTGTCCAAAGGAGGGCTACAAAAATGATGAACAGTCTGGAGGGCAAAGTGTGTGAGGAGCAGCGGGGTTTGCTCAGCCCAGATTGTCCAGAACAATCCGGTCCTCAGCCCAGAGCAGAGGAGCTGAGGGGAGGCCTGATGGCGGCTGCAGCTCCTCACAAGGAGCGGAAGGGCAGCGCTGAGCTCTGCTGTGTGTGACAGCGACAGGGCCCGAGGGAACGGCGTGGAGCTGCATCAGGAGAGGGTTCTTCACCAGAGACTGGTGGGCATGGAACAGAAGGCAGTGGGCACAGCCAGATCAAGATGAATTTGCATTTTCCTTTCTGTCATTCCAAAATTTCTGTACCTATTCAGACAAGATGAAACTGTACAGTGCACACCCGCTGCAAAAGGACCAGCAGGAGGCAGATCCAGCAAGTTTTATCAAACGCGTTTGTTTGCAAGCAACCTGAATTTTAATACAGATAATACAGAGAACCGATACTGACGGTTTAGCTCTGGCAACCACAGCTATTCCAAATGGAACAGATATAAACAGCAAAGATTGAAGACCTTGAGTCAAATGCCACATCCTACCTTACTCCTTGGCCATAGTCTTCCTGCCACACTTGCTTCACTCGCTGACACACTCTGACGATCTGTGATCAAGCAAGACCTGAAGGCTCACTTTTTAATCTAACTTCAACATGGTATCACCTCCCATTGAATTGCATGCGTTTTTTTTGCAACTTATATTACTGCTTGCGATTCCTGCTCCATTACTCTTCCAGAGATCATAGTTTGACATGACTCTCCTAAACTGACACATCGCTGTAAAAATGTATCTTCTAAGCTTTTAAGGAAAAAAAATAATAATTCAGTTTGCTGTCTGTACCCTAATGGAAGAGGTATAGTTACAGAAGTAAAGTTTTGAATGTGGAAGACCATCAACGTCCAAAGTAAGATGTGCCAAGGTGCTAAGTGAAGTGCTTAGCTTTTCAGTCATTAGATTTT
This sequence comes from Perdix hodgsoniae, assembly GCA_035772895.1. Lineage (NCBI taxonomy): Eukaryota > Metazoa > Chordata > Aves > Galliformes > Phasianidae > Perdix > Perdix hodgsoniae. The sequence goes on from JAPSGF010000039.1 coordinate 6,251,155, forward strand.
TTTGTGGATTTTTTTGGTTGCATTGTTGTGTGGTTTTTTTTCGTTTTTTTTTTTTCCCCCCTCATTTGTTTGTTTGTTTTTAGCTTGGAATGCATCTAAGCCTTGCAAAAATTGGCAGAAAAATAGTTTTCATATTAAAAATTTACCAAAGCCCTGAAGCTGAGCTCCAGGAAAATATCAAATGCTGCTTATGCTGGGATAAAGTGCCACTCAAAAATACATGGGAAACAAATCCATGCTTTGGTAAAAGAGAAAAACAAAACAAAACAAAAACAGTACACAAACATAAGAACACTTAAGAACTCTCGTTTCATAAATTACCACAACACATACAACATATTCAAGCAAGGAAAAATGTTGATGCTAAGGGATATTCACAAAAGTTCATCAACAGAACACAGCTATGCCATGCTTTGCATTTCTGAGGCTGCAGAACCCACAACTGAACTGTGTTCCAGAAATTTGACTTCTGCTTTTGTAACTGACATTAGTAAACCCTGTAGTGGCAAGTATGATCTTGAAAAAATTAGCAGGGTCTTCATGAGTCTGGAAATAAAGTGAAGCAATAGCTTTCTGGTGTAGTAATACAACCATCCTTGACAGAAAGGTAATACACATTGCTTGGTTGCCAGTATTATTTTCCTTGTGACCATTTGGGCAAGAAGCTTCTAGTAAATAGACAGTTCAAGCTCACCTCATTTGCAATGGCTGCAGCATTCCATCTAAGCACCACAACTTCAAGACCCTTATCCCAAGGCATGCATCATGCTCCTTGTCACAGGCAAGAGGCTTAGGAAAAACCGAGTGACCTGCAACAGGCCTATGCCAGCTTCTTCATTTAGATTCCTTCACAACTTTGATTGATTACTCAATCAATGCAAGCTGAACAAAGCAACAAGCCATGAACAGTATTTACTCTGTCTCTCTTTGGGGGTGTCAAAGAAAGAGTAACACCTCACAGCTAGTTTTTCTTTTCCAGCGTTACTATTCAATTTTTTTTGTTTTTGTTTTATGTCTTAAGCAGCAACCATTTGATTTCACTGGCAGCACAATATTAAGAGTGATCACGTTTTCAAATATCTGGATTCAGATATGAAAATTATCTGCATCTGGAAAAGTTCATTACCAAAACTGATTGTTTCAAGATATGTTGTTCTTTTTTTTTCTGCTAACATTTTTTATAAAATTTAGTTTAAACATGGTATTTGTAATTTGTCAGTGTTCTGATCAGCAAGCTGGATATTCTAATTTCTGATATATCTTATGATAGTTTCATGAAACAAGCAGATGACCTACTAAGAAGTTAGACAACATTACCTATTTTTATCCAAAGCATGCCTGAAAAGTAAGGAAGGATATCAGAACTCTAGGCACACATGAGCAAGAGTTTACTGATAAACCATTACACTAAATTCTCCTGGTGCAGACAAAAGAGACACTTTGTTTTCCAGACAGTTTATAGCAGCTCCACAGCACATGAAAAACCTGCTCTGGAAAAGGGATGCTTTCATCAGCATAACTCTGCCTACACCAGGGCTTTACTGAACAGTTATGTCAGTCAGGGTGTGACCAAAACATCTTTATGCTGTAAATGGAGCTTTCAAGCAACAGGAGTAAGTTTCCAAAACAAACTTTCTGAGAGGTCTATTGTCCTACTTCTTGCTACACCATAAAAAGAGTGCCAGGTTATATGAATTTCTATGATCCTTTCTGAGGCAGGAAGTAATTTTAAGGCCTAATTCAGTACCAGCAAGATATTCTCTACTAAATTAAAAATCAAAAAGGAACTGGCCCTAAAAGTTAAAAGAGCTCACAGCTGAAGTGGGGATATTGGATGGGTATAAGAGTATAGCATACAATTACAGACATATATGAGAAATTCTAAATACAAACTGAATTTCAACTTGAAAGAGACATACAAAACAAAATAGCTGAGGGAAAAGTAACATAAGAAAGAAAATACAGAACAATTAGCAGAGAGAAAAAAAATAGTCGGTAGAGCCCCTGTTCAATTCACAGGATTCCTGCCTGGGCTCTGGTGCCTACTGCCACAGAAAATGCCCTCGGTTACCCTATCACCTCTAGCTACTAGCTGAGAAGGGTACAGAGTCCAAAAGATCATGTGTATTACATGCCACATCATACAAGTATCCTAGAATATATATATAATAGTTCTCCATTCCCTATATGGGGAGGACAAGTCCCACACTCACCTGTAGACATGCATAATGTACATACAAGTACACCTTCACCTGTGAACCAGTAAGTGCTTCTTCCCCCTAACTGACCACCTTTTAGTGATCCTAGTACTCTTCTATAAATATTTTTAAGATTTATTTATTTTTAAACTACAGGTTTGATGTCTCTTCCATGTTATTTCTTCATGCAGCCTTCCAGTATTTAAAAAGGGATTGTAAAAAGGAGCGGGATCAACTTTTTACTCAAGTAGATAGTCACAGGACAAGGAGGAATAGTTTTAAGCTCAGGGAGGGATGGTTTAGGTTAGATATCAGGGGAAAGTTCTTCACTGAGAGAGTGGTGAAGTGTTGGAACAGTTGGAACAGGCTGTCCAGAGAGGCCGTGGACGCCCCATCCCTGGAGATGTTCAAGGCCAGATTGGATGCGGCCCTGGGCAGCCTGATCTAGCACCAGATCTGGAGGTTGGTGGCCTTGCCTGTGTTGGGGGGGTTGGAACTTAATGATCCCTGGGGTTCCTTCCAACCCAATTCTATGATTCTATTGTCTTAATTCTTTTGCACTGTTTTCTGTTCGCACGCTGTCTTGTCTATTTATTATTTTAGGCAAAATTCTGTTTGCATACAGTTTTGAGAGCCCAGTTCATTCTGGAAAGATTTCCTGAGCTCTCCTTCCCTGTTCATGGTGATTAATGTGTAAAATACTGTTTGTATAAATTGGCATCAGCCAGACCCAACCAAAGCAGATCTGACATGGCTGACAATCAAGTTTTCTTGGATAATGGGGAAAATCCCAGCAGAAAAGAAAAAGAAAAATCAGTTCTTATTCAGAAAGAGAAGAACAAGACAGAGGCTACAGACAAGCCAGCAAATATATCTGAGATAACTGCTTGGTATGCTTTTGACTTACAGAAAAAATGTTAACAGAAGTTTGTTATAAATAAAGAGTAACACAAAAAACCATTTTATTTTTTTCCTGACAAGATAAAGAGTTATTAGAGGAATGCAACAAATGGGATATGGCTTGACCTCAGTGTAGCCTTTGACTTTGTCCCACATGACATTCATCACAATCTAGCCATGAAAATATTGTTTAAATATTGCAGAATCATCACTTAAGTAGTTGCACAGCCATTAAAGGTATTCCACAGAATTTTGTCCTGGATCCATTACCTTCCAGTAATTTCATTAATGAACAAAAAACAAAACAAAACAAAAAAACACTTTTAAAATAAGTTTGTAATCTGAGAGAGGATGATGCAAGCATTTGTAACCCCAGTGTCTCAATAAACCAGAGAAATGGGCTGAAATCAACATGAAATCTATGAAATTTGCTGAAAGCACTATCCGAGGAAACACACAGTCATGAAACAAATTCATTGCTGGTTAAGCGGTGGCACAGAAGAAGAGAATATACAGAGACCATAGTGTGAGAGTTAGCAGGCCAGACAAAACATACAACTGTCTTTCTGGAATATATCAGCAGGAAAGTTCACTCCATTCGGGGCTTCAGCTAGAGCCATATATCCAGTATGGACACTATACTAAAAATATATATATGTTTAAACCAGAAAGATTTCAGAAAAGAAGAAATAAGCTGATAATGTGTGTGGGGGGGAAATTACACTAAGCTATTTAAATTTGCAATGTTCACATATATCACTAGAAAGGCACTACTTCAACAAGTAATAAAATCTTGATATCTATTTGCAAACCATGTACAAAAAGTATGATAACTATAAACCATACCAAAATCCCTTGCCTCTAACAAAAAGCAGTGCTTTACAAAACAGAAAATACTCAAGTAAAGGCTCTCAAATAGGTTTTCTCAACTAACCTCTGGAACATGTCTCTTTACACTCACAATTCTTCCCTTGCTTGATGTGCCTGCCAGTACAGGATTTCACATCTGAAGTCAACAGACCATCTACATCTCTCTCAACAACGTGCAAGCTTTTGTCAGCATAGTTTCTGCCAGTGAAGTTGAGTTTATACATCTTGTCAGTCTCTCAGGATGGTGGCAAGAAATGGGCAATCATACACTTGTGAGATTTTGTGGTTGTTTATATGCATAGCTCTAGCTGAAGTACAGCATCATTACTCCAAGCAAGTGGTCAGTACTCCTTGGCTGTGGTCAGCCTAACAGCAGAAACGGCTGCAAATTATTGTCAGCAGGTATTCAAGCTACAGCAGCTTCATATCACCTTGCACTAAACAGTGACACTCAAATTATCCTCTTCCATTAGTTCTGCTGCCATAGCAGATAGGCAGTAACAGGCAGCTGAGAACAGCCAAAAGCAAAAGCTTTATCCTAAACAGCCACTGTTATTATTAGTTACAAGGGACCAGAGAGAGAAAACGCAGATCTCCACAAAGGTGAAAGCCAGCCTGAAATTCCCACAGTGCACCACTTCCAGCACCCTGCTGTTACATAGTGGGTATTTTGGTCACTAGTTGCTATAAACCAAAAAGAAGAAAAAAGAAGAAATGCAGCAATGCTCACAGCAACACAGCACAAAAGCATAATACAGCCATCTCTGAAGCTCAGAAAGAGTGAGATACCAAGCCCAAGAGTCACCACCTACTCAAATGAAACCATCTGTATCTCACCAAGTAGTTAACAACCTGAGGAGAAATTACTGTTACTCCAACTCAGGTGGGTAAAATGAACTCAGATAAACCATGCTCCACAAGTGGCTACTTCTTTTTAGACATCCTGAAATAACAGGATTAGGTTTAGATACTTGAAAGTTAAGTGAATTTCCAAATTAAGTATGTGAGGATAAAATTAAATTACAAACATAGAAGCTAAAATGGAAAGGAAAAGCTAAGAATACTAGAAAAGAAATCAGGAAAAATATTTCCTGGAAATCCAGGAAAAGATTTCTTTCTTCATAGAAAGAAATCAGTTCAGTGAAATTGATTCAGAAAACAGCAATGTGAGAACCTATTATCAGAACTCAGTAGAATGATCTTTTATCTGATAATGATGATCAGATAAGAGTAATTCACATTTGCAAAAAGTTTTAAATTACAGGAAAGGTCTATGAAATTAATCCAAGTGCCAAGCTTGGAGGAAAACTATACAATAAAGCAAAATCTAGTAAGTTATTTGAAATTTTCATAATACTCTTATTACCTATTTCTAGTTATTGGAGTTTAGCTTATCAAAAGTTTGGAGAACATTTACTTTTCATAAAGGTAAAGACAAAGTCTAAGGCCAAATGACATTATTTTGAGAAGAGCTGAGGGAGAAAATAAACTGAAAACTATAGTTTTTCTGAGCAATAATATACTGACTGAAGCAAAAACTCCCACCTACATTTCACAGTAGTTATTAAAGCATGGTTAGTGAGTTGTCTCACGTGCTATAATAAATGCTCCATGGAACACTTCAATGCAATATGTAGCTACAACTAATAATAAAAGACTTCCATAAAACTATGAAAAATATTACAGAATATTTTATGAAATTTATATCCAGCTCCACCATAATGTGGATACTTCTTTATAGCCAAAGACAGCTGTCTCTAGTGTTGAATTTGATAAATACATTTAATTATGCAAAAATCAATTTTCCAAACTTACCACTGGTGACTCTCAGCACTCATGGCATTCAACTGGACAGCCTTTTCAGCTTTAGCCTTTCCTGTAACAGGAATACAATATATTAAAAGATTTATTACACTCTTCTACATCTTTGGCAAGTACCAAGAACTAAGCAATCAGAAATACTCTGGCTGTAAGGAAATTCAAAATTCTCTTGCAAATATAGGTAAACAATCACGGCTTTACACAATTTGCACTTATATACATGCACTCAGACCCCAATTAAATGATTGAAAATTTAATATTTTTTTCTTAATCCATTTTATCAAGTCAGATGCAACTGAATCAGAGAAGGACTGGACTACTGAAGGAGGCAGTGTTATTTCTAAGACCTTTAAAAGCAGGTTAGATAAGCACCTGTCAGAATAAGCAACAGAGCTGCTCCCTTTCTTGGGTACAGGGATTAGCTAGTTGAAGTTTCTTTCCAGTACAAAGTCTTCCATTATGTCCTGCTTTTAACTGAATAAAGATGACAGAGAGTGCCCTGATCAAACCCACGCACCCAGATGAGATGCTTGCTCTTTTCACTGTTTCAGCTGCAACCAATTAAGCCACACTGACATTTCTGTATTACAAGTTAGCTTCATAAAAACAAAGAGCAGCATACACAGTCCTCTAACCCAATGGAATGAAAAAACACAAAACTACTGCCAGCTCCCCTGCAGTTTCAATCCCTCTGCATCACTTCCAAAAACAGAGATGAAAAGGGCTGCCACCACCCACCCCTTCATGAGAATGAGCCAAAGGAGGCTGATTACCCAAGACCTAATCCCTGTGTCATTCCTTCTCACTCCCTGTGTTTTGCTATGCTGTTATCTTCCAACAGCAGAGGCTACAACTAGTCACTGGTAAAAGCAAAAATCCAACAACAGGGATCCCTGCTGTAAAGTACTTTGTGTTATAATCCTCACAGCAACTTCCACATAAAGAAGCCAAACTGCTACTAAAACAAAGAGAGCATCAATTAAATAGTTAAGAAAGCACAAGTCTTTATGATGAAAGTACAGGAACAAAAAGATAAGGTCAGGGACCTTGGGATATGCCTAAGTTGGCTACAGAATAAGTAATAACAGCCCAGGGACATGACACTGCCTTTAAGGATGACGAATTGCAGCCAAAGTTGCTTTTTCAGTATTGTCCTTCCTTCTGACAGGAAAAAAAAATAATAACCTGCAAAACATTAGAAGAGTCACAAAAGACTGAATTACATGAACTTGAAATACACTTACAAAGCCTTACTTTTTTGCAGTAAAAAGGGAAAGGCAATGGAGAAAAAAAGGACAGAGAGACATTCCCAGATACAGGCAAAGAGACTGCAATAAGAACAAAGTGCTTGGAAAGACTGGAGGAGGGTGATACAAGTAGAAAAGAAGTAGGCTTTATTGTAATCAAGAGAAGAGGGTCCAATACAAGAAGGGAAACAAATACTGTCCTTCTTGCCGATATGAAACTAGACTAGAAAAAGAAAAAGAAGTGCTTTTAAATGCAATAAAGAAAAAAAGCTGTGAAGAACACTGGAACACTGCTAAGGCTAAGCTATCAAACAGGATATACGGAAAGGACACCTGGAAGCAACATCTTAAACTGTCATACATGGGAATCTTAAAAAAACATCAACAAGAAACAGTTTTATCCCCAGTACCATCATAAAGGAAACTGCTGATTTGCAGGAGTGCTACTTTGCCTCAGAAAAAACAAGCCTTGAGTTTGCTTTTCTTCTCTCTCTCCCAAAGCGGCAATTAAGAAACTGTGCTGAAATATTTTTTTATATTCTTTCATTTCAAAATTATTATTTTATATTCTGTTTCCACCTGATTCTCATAAAAATGAAGATTTTTAAGGCATAATCCATAGCCAAAAGACTTAAATTGTGACCAAGACTTTTTATACACCATTTTTTGATATCTCCAGAGAAGAAAGAATGGACTGAAGTTGTACAATGTGATAGGTTTTGTGCAAAATATTTTTATTACAGTACAAATGCTCTCATTTATTAGATTGGACATTGTTTGGATAGGAAAACATTACCAAAGTTGAAAGCGTGTTTTACTACATTCAGAAAAAGTTATACATAAGCATTTTTCACCTACTTACCATCAGAAACGTATTTTTTCTTTTCCTCAGAATCAGTAGCCATCTCAAACATATCTCCATAAGCACGTGCAAATCTCCAAAGAAAGTCCACGCAGTTTTCATACTGAAAGCAGAGAATGGTTTAGAATCAGATCAGATTGGGATTTACACAGTTTCCTTTAACAATACTTAGAGTGGGTAAGACAAACACAGCATAAATATTTGGTTATTTTACATCCTTTTAGACTACTTTTAATTTACATGAGAACCAGATATCAACTTCTCACTGCCAAAGGAGAAAAATATTTTGGAAATACTTTAAATAAGCTAAAGAGGCTTCATTTCAAAAAACAGTTTAAAGTTTTTTTTTTTTTTTTAATTAAAAATATAAATGTAACCCCATAAAATCCAACAGATTCCTGAGTGATGTGACATATGCTTTCTTCAAATTTGAAATGAGCATCAAATTCACTTGCAAGTAGCATTTCATCAACTTGCCTGGGTATTCTAATGCATAAAAGAAAATGTAATCAGAACTAATTATGAAATTGATACACTGAATGGAGTGCTAACTGTCAAATATTTTGGAATTTTATCAAGATTTAAACAAGTATGCAGTAAAGCCATCAAAGGAAAAGTGCACATGAAGATTACCATAAAGGTATAAGCAGACTACAGGCTCATAGTTTGATATCTTCAGAACACTTGGTCTGGTTAATACCTTGTTCCACGAGACTTTCTCATATAGGTCATTCTAAAACCAGCAAAAAAAAGTTTCATTTACCCAGGAAAAAGCCCAGAATATCTTTCTTTATTGTACACAAAAATACAAAGCCAAACAAAATCTCTAAATTTTTGAGTCTAGATGGAATGTAACACAACAAAACTTTCATGCCCACCCAACATGAACATTGGTGCTACCTTGAAATATTTATTTTTCAATATATTTTCAAAGTAAGTATGAAATTGCACTTTCATTCCTGTGTGCATTTTAATACTTGCATTAAGGAAGTTCACAGAGGTAGTGCTAAACACAAGCAATGTAAACACTAATACCTTGGCTTCTTTCTCAAGTAGCAGTTTGAAGCTCTCCTTTTTGTCATCCTCTGAACCCTTGTGCAAACTGTCCACTTCCTGTAGAAGATTAAATAATTCATCTTCTGGCTGCACAATGGTACCAGGTGACTTCTTACAGCCCTTCTCTTCCTCAGAGTCTCCTTCAGTATCAGTATGAGCTGTAAGGTAACTAAAAATCACAGAAAATAATAACTATCTTTTCTAAAAATATTGGCAAATCACTGTGAAATTAAAATGCAAAAAATTCAGTGCAATTTTTCCCATTTGTCCAGACTTAACAGTTTTTATTCATGAAATCAATCTTATAATTATTGCAGTACCTTTATCTTCAAAATGACAGCACAACCATAATTTCAAATTGTCCTGCCTAATCCTACATTCAAAAAATTTAGAGACATATTAGAAACATGTGTCCTTATACTTCAAATGCAGAACACTTTAAATCACTAATGTTTACTAAGATATTCTCTGCAACCCTGAACACTTTGCAGACCTGAATCTCTTCAACTCTTTACCTCAATTTCTCTATATTTTGAAATGGGAACAAGCTTAACAACCACAGCAGAAGTGCTGTAAGAATCACTTACACAATGTCCTCTTAAACACTTTCAAGATCTAACTATAAACGATAATACACGTAAATAAATTGATAACAGTGATCTTCTGTACATTCTGAAGGTTAGAATATCTGAAACTGGAAAAGGCCTTACGGTAATTAATTATGCTCTGTGCAGAAGTACTCAGCACAAGGCAGTCAAGGACAAGGAAATATTTACAAAAGCCATAAATACCGCACAGAGATAAGCAGTTGGCCTTACTGTGCAAAGCGCTGAGCATACATTAGGGTCCTCCAGTTTCACAAAGGAGCAACTGAATAGGATTATATTTAAAAAGTAACCACTTTCTGTGATATGAGTCCCCATCTCACCAGTCAGGCAACCCAGGCAAACTCCTACATTGCTCAGGAGCCACAGGGGTAAACAAGAGCACGAGAATTTAGCTAAGTATTAAACATCATTTCAGCATTTTCGCAAACAAGGCACAAGTAAAGTTTTTTCTGTTTTGTTTCTGATTGCATTAATTTTCTTGCAAGCTCTCTGTTCAATCCTTGTCATGGTTGAAACATTTTAAGCACAAAACCATAACACATTAAGAAGGCGAAATAGACCTCTAAAAAATAAGTAGCTAGGATTTTTCCTATCAGCGTGGGTAAGCTGTTGGAACTGAAGGTAGTTTTATTTTGAGAGGTTAATTTCCAGCCAAAATAAGAGTATAATAGATACTATTTATTTAAAACTGTTATAAGAAGAGCTTGATGACTGACTTCAAAAACCAGCGAGCAGGTTTACGCATCTGCTCATATCGGAACAGCAAGCTGCATGTTATGAAGAGCTGTACTAAGTGTACATACGTACAGAAATAAAGCAAAGATTTATTTCACCACAGTCCAAAATCTCCTAGAGTTTAAGGGATGATGAAAGTGAACAAAGAAGGAAATTAGAAACAAAGGAAGAATGGTTACTATGGTTTGCTCTTCAAATCTTTTCTGTAAGTACTCTAACATCTGCTATTTTATCAAATGATAAACAGAAAATGGTTTGATGTGATTGGATTAAGAGCAGCCTTGAGGGGAAGGACTTTATAGTATTGGTTGATAAGAAGTTTGACATGAGCCAGAAGTGTGGACCTGCAGCCCAGAAAGCCAAGTGTATATTGGGATGCATCAAATAAGTGGCCAGCAGGACAAGGGAGGTGATTGTGCCTCTGCACTTGTGAGGCCCCACCTAAAGTGGGCCCAGGCATGGGGCTCTCAGCACAATAAAGACATAGAGCTGCTGGAGAGGAGGAAAACCATGAAGATGATCAGAGGGTTGAAGCACATCTCCTACAAAGACAGGCTGATGGAGCTGGGCTTGTTTCTTCTGGAGAAGGCTCTGTGGAGATCCCAATTCCTTCCACTACCACCTACTGGAAGTCTTCCACTACCTAAAGGTGGCCTACAAGAAAGTTGGAGAGAGACTCTTTGTCAGCGAGTGTAGTGATAGGTCAAGTGGTAATGGCTTTAAACTGAAAGAGGGTAGGTTTAGATTAGACATTAAGAAATAATTCATGATGAGGGTGTTGAGGCACTGGAACAGGCTGCACAAAGAAGGTGTGGATGCCTGATCTCTGGAAGTGTTCTAGGCCAGGCTGGATGGGGCTGCTGTTTCTGCCCACAAAAAGGGAAGCTGGAACCAGATGACCTTTAGGGTCTCTTCCAATCCAAATCATTCTATGGCTGCACAGCCTTGAAGGTCTTTTCAAACATAGATGATTCTATGAAAAGTGAATATTTACATGTGAAAAATACATTAACGATACCTAAGAAACTGCAAGAACTTAAAAAATGTCTACACTCACTGCCAACTGTTTTAATCTTTATTACCAATTGATCTTATTTAAAAGAGGACAACAGTGAATGATAAGAACGTGAGGAGCAATGGTCAGCCAACAGGACTCAGACCACAGAAGACTGTTCAAAGTCCAAAAAGCAAACAGAAACCATGCTGTAGACTCACCACACCGTGATTAAGCTGTTAGAAAATCACGAAGTATTGCATTAAAAAAAAAAAAAACAAAACATAAAAATAAAAATAGAAAACTGTGATTGAGCTATCTGGTATAAAACACTGCTGTGGTGTAAAGTTGCTCTGCTGGTTCCACAGATTGGATCAACTGGTTGGGTTTGAGGAAACATTTGCCAAACCTGAGTCAGGTCAGCTGAAGACTGCACTGAAAAGAAATGGAAAGGGATAACAAATGAAGAGATATGGGAAGTAATTCTTAGAAGCAGGCAAAGGAAATGTTTTTTTTAAAAAAAGTTATACATAAAACATAGGAAGGAAGGAAAAGGATTTATGATGTAAATCTTTCTGGTGACTGACATCAAATGTGATTTGAAAAGCCTGGGTGATAGGCTTGTTGAAGACTGGAGCCAAACGTGACACTAGTTTCAATGGTTCATCACCACTGCACCACGGATGAGATCTCATTAAAATGGCAAATGGGTTAGAATTAGAGGAAATCTTCCAACATAAGTTGGAAGGTGATCACCTAAACGCAATGTATTTTTAACTGAATGTGCACTTGTTACGCTTTCTCAAGTGGTAAAGACTGAGGTGAAGAATAGAAACCGAAACAATTAAAAGCAGAATGTAGAACAGACTAGATGCAGTGAGATCTGGAGTATTCAGTCAATGTCTCAGTAATTCAGCATATCTTCTAATCAGGGGAGCTTTCAGTACATGAAAAAAAAATTACTTTTTTTTTTTTTTAATAAAAAGTGATATTTTTCCACTGAAATAAATATATAATTTTTGAAAGGCAATAATGCAAAGCTTCTCTCTCCAAGGTGTTGAACATAAACAGTGACACTGGGAACAGACCAGAATAGATCAAAGCAGTGAAGGTCACAGCAGGGAATGCCAGCATCAAATGTTTTTGGGGGGAGAGGAGGGAGGAGGAGGGGAAAGTAACATTAAAAGCTTTCCTGGGAGAAGTCTGCAAACCTGAAACTGGTGTAGTCATTTGGCACAACCTATTCATGTGTCATTTAAAGGCAGAACTGCTTAACACAAGCAAAACCCTACCTTATGGATCATAATGATATTGCTGGGGCTGTGAAACACATTGCATGTACTTTATCCTAGATAGAAAACCAAAAGTGAAAAAAAGGAAGTTTAATCTGTAACTAAGAACAACGCTATTTCTCTAGTGTACAAACCAGTAGCTGAATGCATTGCCATGCACAGACATCACAGGACAGCATAAAGCAGTGCTCATGGCATTTACACACTTACAAGCACATGAAATAGTGAAGCATATTAACTAAAAAAATTTCTTCTTGTCACTTATAGAAAACTCTCATATAATGTGCATCACTGACACTGAAGTTACTTATGACCTCAGAAAAACCTACATACATCTCAGCTGTATGCAAACCAGGATTATTAACCTATTTCCTATTTAAAAGAAGAAGAAAAAGAAACTTACTCAAGTGAAAATAAAATTATCTTAAGTATAAAGAAGATATGTGAAACAAGCACACTGTGTAAAAGGTGTTAAAAAAAAATCTTCTGCTGTTCAAGACACTAAAGATCATTGAAAAATTACATACCTACATGACTAATGCTATCTACAACCTTGAATTATCGCCCTTCCTTCCAACTGTACGCAAATACTCATCAGGAAGGCCTCTCTTAAGGACACACTCAGTACTCTCGCACACTATAATCACTTGTGTTGGATTATCCCATCAGTTTCTTCGTCACACAGAACCTGAACAGACAAGTTTCCCTGGTTAGTTCCCAAACAGCAATGCATCACTCCTGACAAGATGGAATGATCTCAGTGTCAGGTGTGGAATGACAACTATACTGTGCATGTGAACCTGACTATTGTTAACTGGTGCTTTAGACTTATCTACATCTCCAAGTAATTTGTGTTCAGCGTAAAGGCCTCTGCAACCCAACCAAACTATAAAACAGTATGGGAAAATACAGAACTTGAAATGTTTGTACATAAAAAGAAGAGGAAATGCCTTTGACAACTGTTGCCAATATTGAATGTTTAAAGTAAAAAAAAAGGTAACAATTGATTTGTAAAGAACTGATAGTTCTCCAAATATGCTATCAAAATAAAAGCAAGAAGGCTGGAATGTAACAAAAGATACAATTCTGCCCACGGGAACTGAAAATACATGTGGAGGAACTCTTCAAAAACAGAATTTCACTTATTACTATGTGCAGCACATTGTTGTCTTCAGATTAATGTTGTTAATGTACACATCATTAGAGAAAAAAGTTACTTAAGGTGGACAATTTATGGGCATTATGCTGCCTATGCTATGTATGTAAAACACTGAGGAGATGTTAACCAGAAAACAGCTGCTATAAACACACACTGAATAAACTGCATGTACGTTTCTAATCTATAATAGCAAAACAAAGATGAAATTACAAGAGAGTAAGTTCATCACCATTCTCACATTACTCCTGTAGGGTGTATTAGGCAACAGATGAAATTATAGAACTACAGTTCCTCTCCTGAACTCCAGGTACATCTCATCCCTCAGCATGTTCCCCAAATGAAGCCTAAAGAAGACTTCATTAACAGCAATTGGACTACGAGCTGTGATCAAAACCAGGAACTTTGAACCTTAGTCAGTACCCTGAATCACTCATGATTAATATTAAGCAACCAGGAAACATACACAGTAGCAAATATATATAAACAAGCCTGCCATGTGTACACGTTTTGCATTCAGACATAACTTCCAAAGCACGCAACACCTTTTGGCAGAACACTGTAGCAACTCATCTCTAAGGCTCATCGGAAAAAATAACTAAAAACACTCCTAAAGCCTGAACCAGCTCTGTCAGAGACTTAAACAAGACTATCTCATTGCTGAAAGTGATTATAAATCACACCATCATCCTGAACTTTGCTTCTCATTGCACGGCTATGTAGCAATGCTGCAGCAGATTGTCGCCAATCACAAGTGAAGCAGCCTGTACTGGACTTCATGTTGGACCAACCACAGTGCAGACTTACAGAGGGTCACACAGAGTTTTCTCTGATTTGAAAACAACTAACCTGATCTTTTTCTGAAAAGAGAAATATAAAATACACATACAGCTTTTAAAGGACTACCGTTTAGAACACAAAGCTCCACTTACATAATGATGCAATTTGCACTGCATATGAAGTATAGACGAAACAAAATGTGACCAACTCACCCTCCTTCACTTTCCGCCTCCTCAGAGCTGGTAGTTTCTGTTGCACCAGATGCTGCCTCCACTTTCCTCCTCCTTGCTGCTCTGTGTGATGGGCTAGCTCTCTGCGCATCCCCTCTCCCTTGGAGCTCCTCTCGAACGAGATCTTCCAGCTTTGGAATAGCTTCTTTTAGAAATTTCACCTCCCTCTTCAGTTCGTCCACACTAATTAGCAAACCGTTCAGTTTTTCAAGTATCTGTAGTTGCCTTCCATGTAAAACCATGACTGCTCCTTGTTCATTATGGGCTTCATGTTCCAAACCCACAGAATGAAGCTTGTTACCTACATCTGCGAATGCAGGCACTTGCATGGCTGCACTGGGTTTTCGGGTCCTGTGGTACCAAACCAGGACCAGGCTTATTCCAGCAGTCCCTGCCATTATGCCCAGTATCAATCCTTTATTTTCAAAGTGAGACATTTCTGCGCTCTCCTAAGATGGTGAGACAACAATAACAGACAGAGTTAAAGACATTTTCCCACTCTACCCAAACCACCCACTTTGCTTTTAAATCACCAAATGTTAAGGCTAGAAGAATCGGTGCACGCTGCAGGCATGAAGCCACAGCACAACTCCAGCAGCTTCTGCAATAACAGGCGACGTGCAGTGACAGCAAAAACAAGACAGCGGTGGTCTGTTGTCGGGGACAAGGACGCGCGCTTCTGTATCTGCACAGCATCGCACCTTCGCTTACGCCGCTCCCCGCGGTTCGCGTTATTTTATTGTTTTTAAAGGCGGTGAAACTCGCGGCAACCGGGTTTCCCCCCCCCGCCCGGCGACAGGCAGCCGTCAGGCCGCAGCGCAGCCCGCCCCGCGCCGAAGCCCCGCGCTCCCCGTGCTCCCCTCCCCCGCGGCCGCCAGCCCCGGTAGGGGGAAGCCGGCGGCGCCAGCTCCGGGCCCGTCGCCCCGCTACGTACCGGCGGGCCGCTCAGGCTGCGGGATCGCTCCCCGCGGCGTTCCCGCCGCGGCCCAGGGGGCGGCGATACCCGGATCGAGGGGGACGGGCCTCCGCAGCAGCCGCCGGGGTGACGGCCGCTTCCCCTCGGAGGAGGGCACCGGGCCCGCCCTGCGGCTTGCGGTGCGCCGCGCAGGGGGGCGGGCGGCTCTGTCCCGGCTCCCCCTGCGAAGCCTGAGTGCCCCAAGGGGTGCTGCCGGGAAACCCCCCTGCACCTGCTTGGGTGCTCGGGAGGGGCTGCTGGAGAGCCCATGTACCTGCGCGCGTGGCTCTGCCCGGTCTGCCGGCTGCTACTGACTTAACCTTTGTTACTCCTAGGAGCTAGAGAGGCAGCATTTCCTCTGCACCTAGCGCTGCAAATCACAGAGAAGCTCCGACCAGGAGCGGCCCTGGCGCAAAAGCGTAATCAGTAACTTGGCTGTCTGCGAGCCCGAAGCTGACCATGTCGTTTGCCTAGAAGCATAGAACTCGGATTTACTGGGGAGCAGGACGAACTGCTCCTGTGTCCCATCTTTTATTTCTCCCTCGTGGCAATATTTCTGGTTCTGCCTCCTGCTCCTGGTTCTGGAAAAAGGAGGGCCACAGACAACCTGCTGCGCCCATCCATCTTCCTGAGTGCTTCTGGAGGCCCTTGCACAACAGCCTGCCACAAAGTGTGGAAACACAAAACTGCTGTTCTTCTGTGTGAGGGCCCCAGAAACCTTTAAGGAAACTGTTAAGACTGCACGTAAGGAACGTAACTGCGGGTCAACAGCTGGAGTTTTCCTCAGTCCTATCGCTCAGAAATGAAGGAATGCAATGTAGTTTCAAACAAACAAACAGAAAGCACCAACCCCAAACATGCTAATAGCTTTATAAAAGCGAACAAGGTATTATATAAAAAACAGCAATGGAAAGCCCACCCATGCAAATATTTTAGTCTGATAGTCTTGTATCTATTTCTCTTTACAAAGATTTCCCTTAAAACAACCAAACCTATCTAATGCTCCATTAAGAACCTGAGGAAAAAAACAAGCCTTCCATGAGGCCAAATTACAGCCTGAGAAAGACAGAAATCTTTTAATTGAAATGGAAACATTAATCCAATTTCTATACTCCACAACTCTCCAAGTTATGAACAAGTATAACCTGTTCATATGTTCATAATTCAAGTTTTGTAAACATCTCAGTTTTATGAAAACTTTACTAAAATAATTTCCAAAGAATAATTTTTGTTATGATGGAAATAATTGCTTGGAGTAGTGTAATCCACCAGTATTTAAAAATGGGACCAGATTACATGAATCTTCATGCTGCTCATATTTCAAATGTTCAGGAATGGTCAAACCTTTATTTGTATTTTCTCTTTTCAACATCGTTTGCCAAAAATCTTTCTCTAAGCCAAGGAAAACAGGAAAGGTTATTTAAAGAGAATTAATTGAAGGACAAACACAGCTGAAGCAGATTATAGATGCAGAAAACAATGAGTTTCCAAAGATTTTCTAATGTGGCCCTCTAAGGCCTGTGGCCCATGGCCTTAGACTACTCCATTTCTTTTCAAATATAATAACCAACAAGAACTGCTGTCTGCAGCTGCCATTAGTTTCTCTGGATGCATCATGACTGTTAAAATCAAGCCACAGGTTGTGTCCCAGATTCCTAAATCATTTTGCACCTGAGGCCACCTTACCCAGGCATACCAATCAGGAATTAGAAATCATTGCACACATGTAGAAACCAGTCAGAACACAGCAGCTTTCCAAGCTAGGACCTAAACACTATTTTGCCTAGATGTGGTATGTTAAATCAGACCAAATCTTAGAATCGGCCTAAGCAAATGGCAAGAAACCGTTTGCAGAGAAGCAGTGTTCTTCTGCATGTAGATTTTTTCCCATCAGTCAAAGTTTGCACCTGAAATGCTAGTAAATATCCAAGTCCAGATCACACCTCTTACAAAATGGCTAGCCCTTGCTAGGCAGTGTGCTTTTAGCCTTCCTAAGAAGTCAGAGCTTGTGTCTCCAGCTTGTCTGTACTCTGTCCTGCCCAGCAGTACTACAATACTTTGTTCACACAGTAGCTCCTGAACCTGTATATTTGCTTCAGTGAGTTTTGACAGAAGAAAGAAGTCACAATCCTGAAGTTCCAGCAATGTTAGCAGCTCTGAGGTAAAAAAGAGCCTGTTACCATCCTGACTTCCTCCCACTGTCCCCAGATGAGCTCAGCACACCAGCACTCAGGCACACCTTCATAAACAGAGCACTGTTTGTGTAAAATCAGGCCATGCGATGGCCTGGTCTTTTGGGATATTCTGAGCTTGGACAGCATTTTCTGCGTGATATTAGAAAAGTTAGCTTACTATTGAGCAACTGCACTCAAAGGGTGAAAGAACCATTACGTTATAAGTAACCAATACATGCCATTTCCAACTAAGATGTGTACTAATTTACCAGTATTCTAACTTCTGTATGAGAGCCATTTGTATTTTTTTCATAACATTTTTGTGGTATTTCATACTTTTTTTTTAAGTGCTCTCTCCTCAACAAAAAGTAATCTGCTGCTTGTAACAAATGCAAAAACTTGTAACGTGTTAGTAACATTTCATAATCATTATTTCAGCAGTTGTAAGCATATAATCAAACCTTGTTAATAAATCACCAAATATTGTGAAAGCTTAAATACCTTTGACCAGTCTTGCCAGCAGCCTGCCAGAAACACTGCACTTCTGTCAAGTTGTATTCAACTCTTCCCAAACCATTCGCTATAAGAAATAACCAAGATTTTACCTTACCTCAAAGAGAAGGGAAGCATTCATTGTCAGACTTCACAATGTTTTCTGTTGCTCTTGCCATCAGCAGTTGTTCAGTGCTCTTAATAAAGAATAATGAATTGGAGTTCAAAGAGGATCAGTAATAGCATACTGGTGTTTTCTGTTTTCTTCAAATAAAGATACGGTGCTTAGCATAGTTCCCAAAGGAGGTGAGCTATTGTAATTACACTGTCTTTATGCCCATGTGTGTATACATATAACCCAACAACCACAAACACACTGCTCCTGCTTCTTTGCATCTGTCTTCATCCCACCAGGAAGCTCAAGGACATTATCAAGGTACATTTGTGGAAGCTATGTTATTTTTTAAATCCAAGATACCTGATTCAACTTCTGTGCTGTGAGAGATGAGAGTTGGCAGCCCAAAGGAGTTCATGTACATTGTGTTGACAACAATAGGAATAAATAGGCAAGGCCATAATTTCACAGGGGTGCCTGATTCCTTCACAAAGATAAGTTGTCCTGGGAGTGCCAGAGTACACTTGAAAGAGAAAAAATACATGAATAGACATGAAAACATGAGAAAAGTGTGTGTAAGCATATATTTTACACTTGTATGTATGGTATCCTGGAAAGGCCATCAGAACTTTATAAATACATGTGTGTGTAAGTGTACATGTATGCTGTGTCACCCAATTTACTTTCATCTATTTGAAGAGACGTGTCTGTTTCTTTCCCGCTTTCCAATATTATTTTAGACCATTTAAAAATATTTTAAAAGTTTTCTACCTGCAACTGGCAGTGCCCCTTCCTGAACAGACGTGTACCTCCAGTACTCCACCTAATATGTGGCCCTTGGATGTCTGTAATATCATGTAAAACACATACTAGATTCAGAGGATGTGGCGTGTTCTTTCCTCATTTATACTCTGGTTTTGTACTGCCATTTCTGAGCTTGTAAAAAGTTTCTTTTGTGATTTTAACTTTCCATTTAGGCCTCTATAGCAATGTGTCCATTAGCATGACAGGCATGCACGTCAGAATTAACACAGGCTTGTAGTATAAGAAGAAGTCCTAAAACTCAGGCAAGACAATTAAATGAAGTCTGAAATCATCATTATTTTACCAATAATCTTTTGAGAACATGAAACTTTTCAACATTCACCATTCTTTCTCAGTCTTTGGCACTGTTGATGAAAGACAGGTAACAAAGAGCTCACTGTCTGTGCCTGACTCTGTCACAAACTTGCATGTGTTCTTCAGTAAATCATTTCACTATTTAGCACTATCTGCACTTCCATTTCTGTGGTACCCAAAATGTTAAAGCTACAGCTATACAAATGTATGTATATACAAAATATTACAGAATCATAGAATGGTTTGGGTTGGAAGGGACCTTTAAGACCATGAAGTTCCAATCCCCTGCTACAGGCAGGGACACTTCCCTCTAGACCAGGTTGCTCACAGCCCCATCCAGCCTGTACATGAGAACACCTCCAAGGAGGGGGCATCCACAGCTCACTGGGCAGCCTCTTCCAATGTCTCACCAGCCTCACAGTGAAGTATTTCTTCCTAATATCTAGTCTAAATCTACCCTCTTCCAGTTTGAAACCAATTCCCCTCATCCTGGTTTTGCATGTCTTTGTAAAAAGTCCCTCCCCACCTTTCCTGGAGGCCCCCTCCAGGTAATTGAAGGCCGCTGTTAGGTTCCAGCAGAGCCTCCCCTTCTCCAGGCTGAAAAGCCCCATCTCCCTTATCCTGTCCTTGCAGGGGAGGAGCTCCAGCCCTCTCATCATCCTCGTGGCCCTCCTCCAGGGCCACTGGAACAGTTCCATGTCCTTCTTGTGCTGGGGGCTCCAGAACTGGACACAGTCCTCCAAATGGGGTCTTACGAGAGCAGAATAGAGGGGCAGAATCACCTCCCTCGACCTGCTGGTCACATTTCTCTTGATGCAACCTAGGATACGGTTGGCCTTCTGGGCTGCAAGCACACATTGCTGGCTCATGTTGAGTCTTTCATCAGCTGACACCCTCAAATCCTTCTCCTCAGGGCTTCTCTCAAGCCATTCTCTTCCCAGCCTGTATCTGTGCTTGAGATTGCCCCTACCCAAGTGCAGGACCTCACACTTAAGTATAAATATAAACCTTTGCAAATTAGGTTATTTTTCACAGTTCATTTTTCTCCTGTTCAAATGATTCTCCTTTAAGTCTGGATCTGTCTGTGCATGGAATAATTTATCTTTGATAGCCCACATCATCTGTTGCGTCCTACGAGATGAGCACAACTTCACTCCAGACCAGGGGTTTGGGATGTTCGGCTCTGGGCTACGCAGTTACTCGGGTAGGACAGAATGAGAACATTTTGAGGAGGCCACCTCCACCAGTCGCTGCTGTGTGACCACAGAGGGGATCCCTTTTCATCCTAGGATCCTGTTTGGACAGTGACAATGGACAAATGCAGAAAAAAGCATGAGGAAAAACGGAGAAGACAGAGAGTTATTGGGAAGCAGGGGATTCCCAGTCAGTTAGAACTTTTGCTGTATGCAGCAAGAGGGCAGGATTTCTGTTCTGTCCAACGCCTGCACATCCACACACTCACACAAATGAATGCACACAGAGATATTCTGGTTTCTGATTATTTCAACCCGTTTTGCTTTTTCCTGGGGACAGGCCTGTGAACTAAAGTACAAGTGAAGACCGCATTACTCCGGTTGCGGTTTGTGCCTAGTTCTGGCGTTTAAGAAGCTGTTCCCATCTGGTTCTGAGCTGCAGACCCCTAAGGACTGAGAATTGGCTCAGCTGGGCGGTGTTGCCGGGCGAGGTGAAGCCGGCCGTGCCGCCTCACGTGCTCATGCGGCGTTCTCCTGCTGCCACCGCGTGGAGAACAGCGCCGTGCCGTCACCTCGCCTGGAAGCGGGGGCTGAGGTCGGCTGTCCATAGCCGTAACGCTGGCCTCTTGTGTCCCCGTGTCTCCATTTGTTCGCTTGTTTGTTTCTTCTAAATGTAGATATATTTCACCCAAGCGGTGAAATATACGAGCGTGATTGAAACAGCAAGATATGACGGGGAACCAGTGTTTCCCCGGTTCCCTCCGAGGCTCTCCCCACACGCAGCTGAGTGCAGGCACTCAGACCCCTCGCCCCGACGCGGCCGCCGGGCCGCCCCGCACAGAACGGCGCTCCCCGCGCCTCCCTCAGCGCGCTCCCGCCGCGCTCCAACGGCCCCACGAGGGGGCGCGCGAGCGTCGCAGCCCGACGGCTCTCGGTCGCGGCCGCGGGGAGCCTGGCTGACTTCGCCCATCCGACGGAGGCGCGCCTTGTGGGTCCGCTGCGCCACTAATCGGAACATCTGCGCCAGGAGGAGAGCGGCTGATGCCTCACAGAGCGGCGATGGGAGCAGCAGAGCTCTCTGCGGTGTGTGCTCATTTCGAGTGCAGAGCTGAACTCGGGTCTCGTCGGGTGGCTCTGTGCAAGCTGAGTCGTGATGAGAAAGCCTCGGCTCTGAGCATCGTGTACTTAGAGTCTAAGGGAGAACAGTCAAAGCGAAAGAGAGACAGAAGAATGGAGGCACAGAAATGTAATAAGCTAAAATAAAAACTGGGGGTAAAACAAAGGAGCAAGGAAGACAGGAAGGTGGGAAAAGTGTAAAATCGTAAATGCTTAGAGAGCTTGTCTCTGCATCTAAGGTGACCTTGATCTGAATTCCTTTCTCCTGAGTTTATGTGTGTACCCAGGGTGCGTAGGTATGGGGTTCTCTGACTTCTGTGGAGAGAGACGCCTTCGAAGGGCAGCAGACCTTCAAGCAGAACAGCAGCAGTCCTGCTGCCCAGGCTGAGGACAACTCCAGCTCCTGCTCTTATGTGCCAAGGGTTTGCTGACCTCCGATGGCAATTTCCTTGTGATGGAAATTACTGGGGAGAGAGAGGTGGTTTGTGATTTACGTAAGGCCCGTCCACGTGATCATCATTAACTCTCAGTCTTAAAAACAGTGACTTTAGTTTCAACCTTCAGCACATTGTCCTGAAATCTATTTCGAACTGAAACAGGAGGATGAGCAGCAAGTCATGAAGCTGCGATACGTTCTCTGCTTTTCTTGGCTCCCTACTTCCAAAGAGTTGTGCTAAACAGCAGTGTGGAGCAGCAAAGAAGCTGGATCATTATTTCTAAACAAACATGGATTCCTTGGTTCATTTTTTCCTTATCTTTATCTCTCTTTTTTTTTATACTTTAATCTCTGTGGCGCAATGGCAGTTTTCATCTGTGATGGCACTAAGACCATAACTAGTATTTAACTGTAAAGCATAAAAGTTAGCTCAGGCTAAGCTGCAAAATAGCGTGATTATAGACACTTCAGTTTAAAAAATCAAATCACTGCTTTGGTTCTAGTTAATTTTGTGTGTGTGTGTTCTGTAATTTTAAGTACCACAAGAAGACGAAAAATATGAATTAAGCACAAGCTTCATGTTTCCATTGTGTTTTACTTTCTAATACATGGAAAAATGTGGTACATGGAGAGTGGCAATGGAAAGAAACAGCACCAAAATGGATTTGTTGCTTAAGCTGAGAAAGCAAAGTCACAGTAATACTTTAACAATGCTACTTATCAGCAGCAACATCCTAATTCATTTGAAAAGCAGCAACATCCTGATTCATTTGAAAAGCTCAGCTTCGATGGTAGCAGTTTTGGTAGTTCTGTGCACTTCAGATAGATGCTATTGTTCATGTGAGCTATAAATGCATCTTGGTCAGCTCAGATAACAAGTGCAAGTTATTAAATGACTGAGTGTTTAATAAAAGAAGCATATACTTCTAGTTGGGGAAAAAAAATAGCAGGAAAATTTGCTTTCCTCTTCGACACAGAGCATATTGACATCTTCTAGGGCTTTAACAAGAAGCAGAATTTTTATATCAGAGGATTACAGTGTAGTGCAAAACTCTTGCCTAAGACATCTGCACTATTTTGGCAGTCATAGAAGAGCAAATAGCCATACTTAATTCTGCAGGGAATATCTGACATTTCAAACTTGTATTTGTGGCTGGGCTGTGGCAGCCAGCACTGCAGACCTGCTGTTATGCCAGGTCTCCCAGGGCCTTATGCCTCCTCCCCACAAATCTTTCTGGCCTTTTTGCCATT
Source organism: Perdix hodgsoniae (assembly GCA_035772895.1). Taxonomy (NCBI): domain Eukaryota; kingdom Metazoa; phylum Chordata; class Aves; order Galliformes; family Phasianidae; genus Perdix; species Perdix hodgsoniae. The sequence continues at coordinate 6,274,755 of JAPSGF010000039.1, forward strand.
CTCACCTGGAATAATGGTGGCAACACAGAGCACAGCTGGCCAAAAATCCCTAACAGAACGTATCTTCACCAGGGAAAATAACAAATTGTAATTGACAGGTTTCTGAGCAGTGTGTTGTCTCTGACAGAAGCCAGGCAGGATCCCAAGCTGTGTTCTTCCCCTGCAGGCTTCCCTGGCTTTCTCTGTCAGCAGCTTGCATGCATTCTGAGCTCCTTGTCAGCTCTCTAAGGAAGCCGCCATGGGTCAGGAAGCCTGAAACCTGAGAGGTAGGACCAGGATCAAAACCACATTTCTACTGTTATCTCCCTTTGGATAGTCTTTTCTGGAAAAGAGGAGAAATTCTGGTTCTCTGGTGCTCTGATGACTGAGAAGATGGTCTCTTTTTTCAGATTACTGGAGATGATGACAGTAGCAGAAAGAGCATCTGTCCTTCTCCAGCTCAGAATCAGCAGCAGTGGTAAGGTGTTACAAGGGAAAGGAGGTGACCCCTCATCCCTTTATGAGATGCAGAGATGGAAAGGACCTATAAGCTCCATGGGGGCTTTGGCTGTGCTCTTCCATTCCTGGCTTGTAACATTTTCTATGGAGATACAGTTATTGAACATATAGCCCAGACGAGTGAGTGAGGGGAGTAAACACGGGGCAATTTATAGCTCTTGACTACTGTTTTCGGGCAGATAAAGGCACCACACCTTGGCTGCTGTGTTAGTGATGCTTGGATACTTTCATAACTGCAGGGCATCTACAGTTTTTAAGCAAGCAGTGAAATGCTGAATAAATGAACAACAAGAATAGTTTTAGGCTACCAGTATGTAGCTGTTCTTCAGTATAGCTCTAAGCATGTGTATTTCCTTTGCAATAAATGCTACCTAATAGCCCAGCAACATATGGCAATTCTGCTTCTCTTCACTGTGGATTAGGAGCTGTTCTACAGAGAACTTAATTCAAACCCTGAATACTCTGTGTCATGTAGACTCCAGAGCAGTGCAGATCCTGATGTCTTTATTCAGGCTTTGTTAAAACAGACTGCACAAGCATAAATCACACTAACATGATAGTTTGCTGAATTTAGGTCCCAAATCTAACTCAAGCAAAGTATTCAAGGAAGTCAAAACTGGGATGTAGCTTTTAATCTGTCATTCACATCTGAATCCTTACACCTGTGAATAAAGCCTAATATCACTTTCTGTTTCCATACCTTTTAGTTTTATTTAGCTTTTCACAGTCATCTGTAAGTTATTTTCCCAGCTGGAGGTATCTGTAGAAGCAAATAGTGCAGGACAGTCTTGTAAGACATCTGGTCAAGAGGCAGCATTGAACTTATCACAACTGAGTGGTTTGCCATAAAACAGTGAAAAGCATATTAATCTTTCACTGGTTCCATTTTAGGTTGTAAGAAGAGAGGTGAATATATATATATATTTAAATGTGTCTTCTGTACACAATACCAGAAGGTTAAATGTGTATTTTCTTCTTCACAAGCAAGTCCATGCTTCTGGCTACAGACCAGAAGACATTTCTCTTTGTCCATTAAGGCAATCTCCTACGCAGTTTACCAAGGGAGGATGAAATTCCTCAAGCTATGTTATAAACATTCATCACTGAAGTCACACTACTAATAGCACAAACAAAAGAGAAAATTTAAGAGAGCTCTATGCTGGGTGTGCTTTACATAGATTGTAGAATCCAGGCTGGACCAGTAAAACCAAAGACCAAAATGCGAAAAGCTTAAACAAGACCATTTCCATCACCAGGACTTTTGAGGTTCAGTGAAAGTAGGAGTTGTTCTTCTTCCTTCCTCTTGCTCAAGATCATTCCTCTTGAATAAGATTTCTTAAAGATGAAATATGGACCCTGTCAAAACTACCCACTCTATGAGCAGCACCGACTTTAACTTGGCCTGCCGTTCACCACAGGTTTAAAGCAGGCAGCACTGACATAATCACCCACAGGCTTCTGGCCAGAGAGATCTCTTTATCAGCTCACCTTCCTGTCTTCCTTTTCAGCTGCAATTTACTCCCTTCTCTGCCAGTCTCACTAATTAGTTCAGGGGATTTGTTTGTGTATAGCCCTAATAAAGAGGAATCACCTCAGATACACAGCTTCCCCAGTCTCTGACCTTCTGCTCTTTGTGTATGTCCTGTACCAAGTACTGGGTGGAAGGACTGGGCAAGGATTTCCTATGTACTTCCACTGCCAGCAATGGAGAACACAGACCTCCCTCATTTAGCCTGTGCTAAGGGCTACCACCATTAACAAATTATTTCCTTTATGAAAGCATTTCACAAATTTGAGGTGGATAAAGACAAAAAAGCAATCAAGAAACTGAACAAATTATTACAGAACTTCTACGTCATTTTTAAAGATGAAAACTTCTTATGTCCATATTTTTGTGACAAAAACTGTGAAACTCCATGAAAGTTTTATTTTCCTAGAAAAATAATAAATCACAGGGGGCTTCAAAAAGGTCTGATAACACGCTGATGGCAAGAGGCTACTGGGGTGGGACATTCTGGTCACACTGTGAGTATATGAACACCAGACTCCCTGTCACAGCAGCCTGCACGTGGTTTTAGAGTCACATTTTCAAAGATGCTGTTCTGGCAAGATTCTGATGCATGAGCCTAAAGAATCTGGGAGCCCCACTGGACTATAACTTACACAGAAGGCTGCACTGAAGCCTAGCAAGCCTAGTTCTCTAGAATTTAATGGTGCAAAAGAAGGAAACATGCCAGAACATCTACCTGAACTACTATTCCCTCAATACATTCCTCTGTGGTGTATCTTGGCTTGCTGCTTGATTGTTCAGCTATAGAACTATTAAAAAATTGGTGCTTAGAATTACATTCCTCACAATTCTTCACATAGATTATGTGGCAGAAATACCCCAGAATACTATAAAAGTTCCATTTTCCAAAAGTAAACACGAAGTCTGAGAAATAATTTTACTTCCTAATACCGTTAGGTAGGTACACTTTCAGTTGATACTCAAAAATAGCAAAGTAATGCTGATAAATTTAGATATAGGTCCACAAAAATCAGAAGTGCATCTGTAAACATACAGTTTTTCAAAATGTGAGTGAGATATTGCAAAATTTAGAAGTGGAATTCATTACATTTTAACTAAATTTAAATTAGGAAATACTATTTGGGCTAACACTACAATTTATCCTCTTTCATCACAACCACTCTCAGATCTTTCTTATCTATGGATGATTTGGCTAAAATCCCATCCACTGCAATGCTCCCCTCTTACTCTCACTAGTGAATCTCTGTTTATGTAACACTTTACAGGATGTACAAAATTAGCACAAAATGTGGTCCTGTGGAAACAGAGGAGCTTAGTACAAGAAAAGATCTACCATACAACTAGGAAACTACTGCAGAGGTAATTTAATTTGTGTTTTTATAATTCACTTGTGTAGATGATTACAGTGTCTGCTGCAGAAAGCAGGGAGGTTTCAGTGTTTGCCTGTCTTGCTGCACTACAAGGAAGCAGGTTATACGGGTAGTTAGGGTCATGAAAGTCAGTCATGTTAGTTGCTAGGAAAATGCAGCTCAGCTTTCCTGAAAGAGGTGGAACTGATATTTTTGTGAATTGTGGAGTACCTCAGGTTCAGATTGTATGGAATTGTGGTGTATTTATAATTCTTTTACTAGTGCCTACTACAAATACAGAAGATTGTCTCTAGCAGAAGTAATGCTCAATGTATTTCCCAGCTATATACTTGCTATGTACACAGCAGTGAGTTTTAACAGCATAGCAGTCACACTACAGTGGCCTTCAAGCACAGTGTGCTATTGTACCCTTTGCACGTACTGTATAAAGAGCAGCTAAGTAAGCAAAGACAGGAATTTGGAATAAGTTTGTGCTGTATATTTGCGGTCACTTTCCATTTTCTTGACCAGACAAAAAGAGAAAGGAATCTTATTAGTATTCAACTAATGATTGCCACTGGTAACTTCTACTGTTCCACACATTTCTGTGAAAATAGTCTCACATAAAATTCTGGATCTCCATCATTCTTATCCATAAAGACAATACTCCTTCCAAATGTCCTGTCTCCAAATGACCATGGTATGCTGGAAAATTTCAGTTACAATTCTCTGTATTAGCCAGTGATAATGGCAAGTCCTATTGGAGTTCAGGAGTCCTTTCACTGACTTCAACAAGCCTTGGACCAGACTCTGATTTGCTCAGCCCATTTCTGGGAGAAGTCAGCAACTCTTCTTGACTTCACTGTCTCTTCCTTTTGGAACACTAACTTATAGCCTTTTGGGATCTCAGTTATTGTTTCAGGATAGAATTTGCTGGTTTTTATTTGTTTGAAATTCTGGCATTAGACTATGAGTTGTTCATAGACTAAGAAGAGCCTCATATTTGTAGACCTTTCGAGAAAACTGAATCACAAGTACTCAATAAAAAATAATCAGCAATTGAAATTACTCACAGATATAAAAGTTTAACTAAACACAGAAAATAGCCTGGTGTTCCATCCCACAGGGTCTTATTGTGGTCAGCTTGGCTTCTATACTACAAAAACATCTTCAGCTCTTCAAATATGCCAGTAAACTTCCTCTGCAAGGTAGACTTTAGCAAATGAAGTACTCCACTCATGCACCAGTGTTTGCTTGTTAGACTCAGGATAAAAGAATCAAAAATGTCTCTACAAAGCCAACAAGCTGCTGGAGGTGTTCAAATTAGCATGGGAAAGCAGAAAAGTTGAAGCCATAGAGATAGGATTCAGGGCAAGGTGATGTCACTGCCTAGCATGCAACATTTTAGCACACAGACAGCAGAATGTACAAACTCCCAAATCCTTCCAGTTCTTCTGTTACATGGATGCCACAGGAGAGGTTTTTAATAGACTGTACTGAGCCAGACTGAGGTCTTCAAAAAGCTGAGGGAGAAGTGAAACATGCGCATTGGGAACTAAACCAAACAAACACTGTACTTAAACAAGGCTTTTGCTTGCTATCACACATAAAGAAGGTTGTACATTTTTTAAGTTATTTTTAAAAGTTCACATTGATTCTCCAGACACTTGTATTATAAATGGATATATGAATAAAAAGATTCATTAATGACTATCAGGTTATAGCATCAATAACTAGAATAAAAGGGAGTTATTCCCTTAGGTAAGATATTATTTTACTTTGAATAAGAGTAAGTTAGAGAAAGCAGTGAGTTACCAACTGCAGTGATGAAAAGGGGATAGCATACATCCAAAGAGATTGAATGCATCCACAGTGTAATGGTGTTCATACAGGACCCTGGGAAGCAGAACTGGCCAGGAATGAGCAATTAGCTCAAATAAAGGAAACACATAATGATGTCAGAAACATAGAGAACGTTTTACAAACTGTATTAAAAAAAAAATTACCTTAAGAAAAAAGGTCCTCATTTTTAAAGCAATTTATTCAGAATTGATTAAGCAACTGTTCAGCCTTAGGACAGCAGCTATTAACTTTCCAAGAAAGCATAAGAGCAAAGGCATATCTGCTATTACACGCTAAGAAAAATAACATATGGCAGTAGAAACCAACTGATGTTTCCAGGGAAGGAGAACTCGGGGTCCCCACAATTCTCGGAGAATTTCTCAGATAAACTGTGCCCCCTGTGCTGGGCATGGCACAAGTGACATGCTGTCATTATTTCCTGTTCATAAATAATAATTTAAAAATGAAAACAATTTCAGTTTTGGTTTGGATCTGTTTGTGTGTTCATTGCGTATCTTCAGAGATTATGATTTGGGGGGTTAGTGAGCATGTTGCGAATGGAATTTGGGCTTCACGTGGGAATCCTTTTATTCATGGTTCAAAATTGGAGTAGATGGTCTATAAAGGTCCCTTACAGCCTAACCCTTTCTATAATTCTACAAAAATTTCTAGTTATAAAATATGAGGAATGTCTGCATTGATGGTGTCAATGGAATAAGGAGCTCAGGGTTGCATTTAATGCAAGCACTTTGCTAAGGCTGCCGGGACAGCCTGTCGCCAACACAGGCAGCTGCTTGTACTTGTGCACAGCTGTTCCTAAAGCACACGGTGTCAGATCCCCAGGGAAGGGCCTCTTACAGTTCCTCCAGCCCAGGAGGAGCTGTAACAGTCAGTGCTAACAGAGAGTTTAACACAGAAGTGTTTTTCCAGGCAGCAACAGAGAGAGGCAGCATATCACAGCTCTTCTGCCATGAAGGAAAATACTCACTTTTCTCATTTTCAAGGCAAAATCAGGAGTCCCTTTCCTCCTCCTGTATCATCTTTTGGAACAAACCAAAGTGAAGAAGCTTTTGAGATATTTGGGTCCCGAAGGATAGTTGGGGACCTCCTGAGAGGATTTTCAGAGGATCTAATCAGCTTCTCATAGAAGAACTTGTTTAGCTGAGAAGGTATATGGACCGGTTTCCTATCTCAGCTGAATTTCCCTCTGTCCTCTTCTGCATTCTGGAGTTAGACCATTTTATTTCCTGAAAAGATGCTGTTTACTTTCCTTTCCAAATGGTCTGCAATGTGTGTGACTTGAGTGTGCACAGCATTTAGCACTGGCCCACAAGTCAGGAGCCTAGGTAGCTGCTTGAGTGCACAGTGAACCCAACCACACCTGGAGAGTATTTTTCATGCTTAGGATGGACACATGCATATTTCTGGAAAACCTGGCTTTTCATCTTATTCAAACTAGCCAAACTAAGCATCAAAAGATTTAACCTGCGTTCAGTGAGCCACCATGTCTCCCACAAATGATCTGTAGGTCAGTTTATGTACCCTCCATGCAGCCTTTGGGCTTTATAGCTGGAAGTAAACCTGGCCCTGCCAATGGGTGTTGTATTACCTGGTGGTTTTGTGATGTTGGGTTAACCTTCAAAGAAATTGGACTGGAATCATGTAACTATTTTCATTACAGCCTCCACCTGGACTGACATCACAGTCTCACATAATAAACAAGAGCCCTGTCCACTAAACCCTTTCAAGCTGTATGCTTTAATGAAGTTTACAGTTTATGTAAAGATTTTGGTGAAAATCCCACTTTGAAAAAATCACACTGTGAGTGCCTTTATGTTTGTGGATTTCCCCTTCCCTTGATCCTATTTTATTTTCTTCTGTTTTCCTTACTAATTTTGCCAAAACTAACTTCTGCAAGCTGAGCTTTGCTTTACTCCCAGCTTTCTACTTCCAACATTTGACTTTTAAAGGTTTTAAAATTTGGATTCAGTAATAAATGTTTCAAATTTTCAAAGCTGGAGTAATTTGCTTTAGCAAGCCGGTGTATTGCACCTGTATCAGCTTAGTGGCACAAAACCTCTTCAGGGAATTTTTCATTAGAGATTTTTCATTTTATTTTCATTCAGACATGAGAACAAGAGCCCAGCCAAGACTGATTAAACTTTAAATAGTTTTACTTATAGAGAAACGGGCCGCATAAAGAATTTGCTTGCTGTGCGCTTGGCCGGTGCAAATGCTATACCAGTATTGCTGAAATTATTCAGCTTGTGTTCAGCACTTAGCATGTGCAGAAGAATAACATATCAGAAGTTTTAGCAGATAAGACATGGGTTCAAACTGTGGCCTGAGGGGAAATATTTTGCTTTATTAAAGTTGCAGAACTGGCTTATATGCCTGAGAATTGTAGACAATTACCAGCATTTTAAAGCACAGCCATATTTGGCAATATGTGCCAATCCTGCTATGTGCAATTTAGATGATTTATGTGCATTATTCTGTATACCCACAGTGAGAGATCTGTCCTCTTCACTGCACTTCAGTTTCTGCCCATGGCCTCAGCAATTTTTCATACAGGCAAAGGTTAGTATTCGCCCTGTTGCTGCCCTTATACTTGTCTGAGGCCAGTTACAGGCATGTCTATTAATTGAAGCTGGGGCAAGGCTAGAGAATGTGCCCAAGCATTGCACACCTCCTTGCTGGACGTATACAGCTCTTAGCTAGTTAAGCCGGAAGCTGCAGATATCTAGGTCCCTGGCAGTATCCCAAACAGTTCTTTAAGCTGCCAAATGGGAAGGTCTTGTGAGTGATGTGTGTTACCCCGTCTAGTCTTCTTTTCTGCAGCCCTCTGCAGGACTATTTGTTGGCAGAGGGACCCAAAAGAAACATTGGAGATGGATTTGCTTCAGCCCATTCTTCTGTCATCCTTACGTTAGGTAGTATTTCATTCCAAAGCTATCCTTGCTGGATTCATACCAGGAACAAGTATCTATGTATGCAGCTGTGACAGTGCATAACTCCTCTCCAAGCATCCTGCCAAGACTCTACCTGCATTGCTTCTACCTCATCCCAGAACCCAAGATTTCCTCACCATCTGCCTCCTGGTTCTGTTGGCACAGCCATCTGTGGTGTCTGTAAGAGGGGACCTTAGAGTGCACCATCAACTGCATGGTCCTTGCTAATGTCAGCTCTCCAGCCACCCCCAGAGCACCATTCAGCAGCATCTACTGGCTTTTTTGGATGCCTTCAGAATTGAGGCACTCCACAGAATATTTCTCTTTTTGTTCTTCACTGTGAACTGCCAACCACTTAATCTTCAGCCTTTTATTGTTTGTTTGTTTTGTTTTAAAGGTTTTTGGAATATTTCACACAATTTCAGGAACACTGAAATCAGAAGGGACCTCTCAAGATCATCTGGTCCTACTCCTCTCGCACAAGCAGTGTCTGCTAAATCAGGTTGCTCAGGGCATTGTCCTCTCATGTTCTGGAATATCTCCAAGGATGGAGACTCCACAACCTCTCTGAGCAACCTGTACCAGTGTTTCGTAGAATCATAGAATCACAGAAAGGTGTGGGTTGGAAGGGACCTTTAAGATCATCCAGATCCGATCCCCCTGCTATAGGCAGGGATGCTTCCCTCTAGACCAGATTGCTCCAAAGCCCCATCCAGTCTGACGTTCAATGCTTCCAAGGAGGGGTTATCCACAGATTCACCGGGCAACCTGTTCCAATGTCTCACAGTAAAGAATTTCTTCCTAATATCTAATCTAAATCTACCCTCTTCCAGTTTAAAACCAATTCCCCTAATCCTGATGCCACATTATAAAAAGACACTCCTCGACTTTCCAGTAGGCCCCCTTCAGGTACTGGAAGGCCACTATGAGGACTCCTTGGAACTCTCTCTTCTCCAGGCTTCCAGTTTCTTCCTATATTTAATTGGAATTTCTTATATTACAGCATGTACCCATTTCCACTTGTCCTCTCAGTGGCCATCACCAAATTGCTGGTTCACAGACAGTTTGTAGCTCCCTGGGGTCCTCACAAAGCAACCTTCAGCATGTACTGCTGCATGGGGCCATTCTTCCCACAGAGCAGGGTTCTGCATTATCCTTTTATGAATTCTGTAAGGTACTTGTTGGCTTATTTATTCAGCTTGTCAAAGTCCCTCCGAATGGCACCAAAACCATCTGGAATATCGACCATCCCTCCTCGTACTGCACCATCTGCAAACTTGGTAGGGTGCGATCTGCCACACTGTCTAGGTCATTATTGTCAAAGGTACCTAACTGAGGAACAATCAGATATTTCAAGTGCTGCTGGCTTTTATCCACTGGCAGTTCACTTGCTCATTTTCTCATTTTATTTATGAATATTTTGAATATTTTGGAAAGCAAAGCCCAACAATTCTCCATTATTCACCTTTATGCATTAAGTGCAAGGAGGTTATTAAGTGAATCTTAACATAATGAAATCTGTATCAGAGTACTCCCAATAAAATAGTTTTGTTTTTCAGGATGAATCCAATGGAACAACATTTAGAAGACCGCTAAAACCTATTTTTTACTAAAGATTTGGTACAGAAACAGTCAGTTTTATAAAGAGAGTTTTGTGGTTAGAACACAGAACAAACATACGGAAAAAGAACAAAGGAGGCTTCCTCGCTAGTCCTGGTGTAAAAGCTAAAACCATTTGAAATAAGGTGTTCCTGTACCAAAAAACAAATCAAAACAACAACAACAAAAAACCCTCTATATTTATGTATGTATACATATATATATATATATGGATGTTCCTATAAAAAAAAAAACATATATATATAATATAATTCTAGTATATAAAAATGAGAGAAGTTATACTTTCATTCTCCACCCAGCACAAACATAATCCATATTTGACAGCAGCAGGATGTTGTACACATTTTTATGCTAGCACAGATTCCTTCTGTTAGTGCAAGCTTGCATGCAAAAGACTGGATACGGATCTAAGGTGGGGAAGTTACAGATGCATATACAGCTCGTAAAGCTCTCCTATGTAAGAAGTGGAACGGCAGCCAGAATTTGCACATGGTCAATAGTCCCCATCCTCTTTCCTAGCAATAAATAAAGCCCCATGAAGTCTCTCATAAACTGATGTTTATTTCTGTCCCATCAGAGCTGTGCCTTTAGTTTTTGTCCAGTGTTCTTCCACAGTAATCCTATCTTTCTTACTCCTGAGAGATAATGGGGCAAAATGTTACTGCTGTTTGTTCCTTTTGTGTTTGCAGGCTGTGTTCCTGTTTGATTAGTGGTGTTTCCTCTTTCCTGTTCTGTGTTTATTACTCTAACTCAGTTCCTGTTTATCAGTTTACAGTAACCAGACAAAAATAAAGTTGTTTAGAGCTTCATGAGACCTTTGTCTCAAAGTGCTGGAGATTCAATCACACAAAGCATTTGACGGCTATACTCCTTCCTGATCTCTAAGCTTCTTCCTCCTCTCCTTCTCCTCTCTTTCTTAGTCCTCCTCTCTTTCCTGTCTCACACGGTGCTTTTTGCTCTCCACCAAATCCTTCAGTCACCCATTCTTCTCATTTCAGACCCTGGAAATGTAAGGATTTGTCCAGAAGGAGGGAAAGAACCACCCACAGTGCAGGCATTGTAAATATGAGCTTTGCAGTGCTGGTAAGAGAAACACAGTTGGATGCTGCTCTTCAGTGATAGGACATATGCATAGAAAGCCATACAATTGAACAAAACCAAGCCCATTGCTGAGCACCCACTGAGACCTGGATTAAAAATTCTAAATCTCAAAAAACAAAAAAAGTATTGCTTTTTTTTTTTTTTTCTCCATGATCTGGTGATATTTAGGGCTTACATTTTCAAGTGTCTCTCTACCGTACTGAAGACTATTGTTTTTAAATTGCTGCTTTCCTTTTTGACAAAAGCTCACATTCACAGATAACCTGACAATAGGACCTAGAACTTTAAGCAGATAATACAGATACTAAAATACCATAAAGCCTTTCCAGCAGAGACCTCTTTGCCTGCTGACCATACTTGCAATCACATCGATCTGCTAAAAATTTGGTAGCAAGTTATCCTACTTTCTTCATATATCAGCCTCTGAGGCATCTGCCAGCTGCACCAGCATCCCCTAAAAGTACACATGCAGAGAAACTGGAGACCTTCATTAGACCTGATAGAGAGATTATATACAAATATTCAGAGAACAGTTGCCTTAAGAGTGGTTGTAATAATACAGATTACACCTTCATATCCAACCTCAACAGGGCAGTGAATTACAGGAAAGCAAATGTAACTCTTCATGCCCAGCACGAGAGAGTTGCACCCTGGGGTGCACAGCACAGAGCATCAAGCTGTGGCATCACAGCTGCTGTGTTCGGGAGCTCTTGCTTGGTGATCCCTGGCAAGTAGCTGTTTGCTCCTCCTCACCTTCACAGGTTGCTCCCAGCTGCTGCAGAGCTCTGGAGAGCTGCCTCCAGTATATCCTTCTTCCTCCTGCTTCCTTCCTGACTCTTTACTGACAGTGCAGTCCTATATGGTCTGGAGGTTTTACTGCAGGATTTTGCAACCTTGAGGTTGGAACTGGAGGGTAATGTAAAATCTAGCAATGAAGTTGACAGTTCACTGCAATAAATAAGACCTCAAAATCAGAAGGCTTTGGTCACAAACTGGTGTCAAGAGCCATAATTTTCATTTTTTGTGGCTGTGAAACTAGCTCTGCTTGCTAGCTGCTCAAAGTCTGCATAAACAAACTTATTAGCAGCTGGGAGCTCCTTAATGAAAAGAAACTATGTCTGTCCAGAAGCTGGAGGAGATGCCCTAAAGAGAGAATTAGATCATGTGAGACACAGAATGATCATACCAAGGAAAACAGACTTGCCCTTCCAGGATGTTATTCGAACTACCAAGGAAATACTTAAAAAGAGCTTGGAGAAACAAACTGCTTGGAACAATGCTTGCTGCAAGTTCAGTAGGGATGTAAATCATAGCAAAGGGCCAAAAACTATTTATTAATTAATTACCAGCCTGCAGCACCCAGAGCTTCACTGTGACAAAAACGTAACTGTGGCACGAGATATCACAGAACAAGTCAAATTTAACACTCTGTCCTACTACAGTAACTGAAAGCAAAAGGCATTTATAGGCAGCAGGTCAAGCTTTGGTGCTTGTAAATCACCTACATAAGCAACTTCACTAGCATTTCTAATGAAGTTTTCCACTCATACTTTCAGTTAGTATCAGTAAAGATGATGATGTTGGCTATTTAGATGCCTAATTGGAGACTCAAGAGTCCACTTTGAGTTATAAGTTTCAAAGTGCTGTCCTAAGTTCCCCATCAGTGCTCACAGTCAATCACTGAAAGAAGGGTGACTGCGTTCCAGAGCGCTGCATTCCTACCACTTGACTGGATGTTGGAGAGAAGAATAAAAAAAATAATTGCAGGGTAATAAATTCTTGCCTTGAATGTTTTCATTTTCATAGGCATTCTCGTTTTGAGTGTTTTCACAGGCATTGATTTCCCTCAGGTAAAAATATATGCACCAGAGTCACATTTACATTTTTGTCTAAGTGTTGCCACCCTCTGTTTTCCAATAAGTTTTTATGCCTATGTTTAAAGACATGTAATTTGTAACAAGTTTTATGCTGCAAGAGAAACACATAAAATTCTGTTTATTATCCCGTTCTTTATTTGTCTCCAAGTTCAGCGTGTCCCTCTGTGGCACTGAATAGTCATTTGCTAACGACTTAGACAGTAGATAATCACCAGTTTTGTCTCCAAGGCTTAAAATAACTCAGGGTGGTGTTTGTGAGCTCTTGTGGACACACACGCACCCATCCCCTGCCCCCAACAGCCACAGTTAACCACAGACGTATTTCCAGATATCTAAGTATCGTTTTTCCTTGCGCAACAGTGGGAATATGTCCTGAGTCACCCCAGCTCACTCTTTTTCTTTGGAACCATACAATTAGCATCTGTTTTTAGTACTTTGTGTTCAGGCAGAAGGGGATAGAGAGAAGTCCCTGTTGTTGTTCCTGTTGCTGTGCCTGTTGCTATGGTCTAGTTGGTAGCAGAGTGAAACATTTTAGCCAGCAGAATGAACCAGATCACTCTCCCAAGTGCATCCCCACATATTTTACCTATAAGCCTCCCTTTCCCTGAGAATTAATAAAATCTTTTGGAGACAGAGGGTTAGGAGTCCCAGCAGAGGGCTGAGAATTTCTGCTTCTGGATACACAGTGAGCTGTGTTGGGAAGAGAGAATGGAGGAGGTGTAAGAAGACACAATATTTATATGTAGCTCTCCTTCATGGTCAGTTATTACAAACTCAAGACTTGGGTGCATAGAATGGTGTTGCTCCATCCCAGCAGAGAGGAAATACACTTCACTGAAAGACTTGGGTTTCCTTCTTAAAATTTCCTTTTCCATTTTTGTTTGTAATGCACCTGAGCATCACTGCAGGCAGGGCAGTGCAAAAGCTCTGATCTGGCAATGTTTTGCTACTTGGATCCTGAATTCTTGTAAGAGTAATTCATGGGGCACCGCAGAAGACACAGAGAAAGATAAGGAGAAAAGTAGCAACATGTTAGGAAAGAGAAACATCTCACCCCATTTAGTGTCAATAATTCTATGTTGCCACAAAGGTCTCAAAAATAAAAGGTCTGTCTAACATTGCATCTAAGTTTGTCTGCGGTGATTGTTAACTGTAAACACCAGATTAAACAACTCAGCTGCTGCTGTTCTCACTGGTTTACAGCTAGGTCCTTTGAACAGTACAACTCGGACTGCTACAGCATTTGTGTACCTCATTTCTTTACCAAATCAACTGCATCAGGCATGTTGGAGACATGGTTATACACACTGTGCAACCGGAGTACTGCAGCTTCACAGGCAGTTTCTATGGAGAAAAGTGAAGAGTTGAGTCAAGCCCAGAAGGAATATGTGTGAGCATGGCTGTAAAAGGGAAGAGACAGCAGCAATGTGGGGAGCAAGGAGCTGGATGTTGCCCTGTGTGAGGTTTCCCTTGTTCTGCAGGCAGCCACAGAAATGCTTCAGCTCTGGTCCTACCAGAACCTGGGGAGAAATCTGGATGCTTGGACTGGCAAAATCCTGGCTGATACAGGTAGGCTGTTTGGCCTGCTTAAAATGTGACATAGTTCTATGATTCTGAAGGGAAAGAACATGGTGAGTTATTCTTAAAAAATATTGCGTCTTTCCCTTCATAACGTCCAGTGCAATAGTTTTCAACTATGCAATCACCATGACCTTAACAATGAACCAGGGGCTACTGGATTTACAGTTTTTCCTGCTCTTCCAATTATATTTAGCCATAGTTTTGTTATAGCATTTTGTGTAAGGTTTTAATGACTAAAGATCTCACTCTATATGTGCGCTTACATAAGATACTATCCTTGTGCAAGCAGTGATGTAGTAACATCGTAACCTGGTTCTTTTCATTTGTTGCAAGGTAGGCCTAAACCACAGATGCCCGTATTTTAAAAAATGTTTTCATCTATTTCGTGCATTACTCGGACTCCTCTCTCACTGTGCAGTCAGCCATTTTGTTACTGGCCATAAGCTTTATGTGAAGCTAAACTTTTATTATCTCTGAATAATTTCTATCAAAGTAGTCACTGAGGCAATGATAAATAGCCCAATATGTTACACATTTTTTCATGAACGGGGAGCCAAATTCTTTCTTATTATATCAAGCATATGTTGGATTCTGCTAGCAGGAAGTGTTTGTGTATTTGCCTACACATTTTCAAGAGGATGAGCTCCTCCATTGCCAAACCACATTAGCAGTCAGACAAGATGTCTGTGATTTTCTGAATATTTGGCCCTGAAAACAATAAAGCTGCAATTATAATCCTAATGACCTAATTCTAATCCTATGGACCATATATCGATTACATGTGCAAATTAACACAGACTGTTCTTCTACCTGTCTTGTAGCAGGGACATAGTCTCAGACCTGAAACTTCTAACACTCATTGCCGTTTGACTATTAGGAGAAATCAAAGTAATTTCCCATTCCTTCATTAGACTCTCTATGTATAGGGCACTTCGACTTTCACTTGAAAACCAGTGCATTGTTATATCATGTCAACAAAAGATGTTGCGTGTAAATTTTATGACCTACATTCAAATTAGAGGTGAGACTTGTTCCAGTTTGCTGATGAATTATGAGGAAGTGGAATCAGAAATGCCACTCTGGAAACTGATTAAATTGAAATGAAACTCATGAAAGTGTTTTACTCTTTGCCATATGGTTTGACATTAGGCTTTGGGATTTAACCAAAACCACTCTGGATTTGAGACCAGCCTCGGGGACTGATACTGCAAACCATCCTGGGGTACAACCACACAAGCACCAAGGTAACACTTCACAGTTCATTCAGCAAGCTCACTGAAATCTCTTCAATTCAAACCAATAGTATGAGACTGGAATGCTGTTTAACAGCAGTGTTTCAGCAGTCTTGGAGCTGTAACAGCATGGCTTTTATGTTGCAGATGGGATTTGGCACAGCAGATAAACATTCACATCACAATCAGCAACTGCAGTCTCAATTGCAATATCAGCAACCTCAGTATGACTTGAGCTGATTTAATCTAAGATTTCAAACAATCCAGTCCCTGTGGTTGTCTATAAAGCATATCCTCTATCTACCATGGGCATGGTCTAACTTCTAAACCATGTATATTAAGGTAATGTTGTTATCCTTTTTATCTGAAGAATCCTTCCCAGAGATAGTTTGCATAGCAGAACTACAACAAACTGTCTATAATTTGGGCAATTCAGATGAACATTTTTTCCAGTAAAAGGCTTAGCTTAGACAATTAGTTAATAGCCATCTTTCAAAGATCAAAGAATAGAACCTGATCAGGAACAGATGCTGTTGTGTGTGGTTATTTATATTTTCCTGTTTGATATTTTAACATGTTTTTTTATGATTTTTCTCCCCACTGCAATGGATAATTCCACAGTTTTATGAAAGAAAATTGATGCATTTGTTCTCGGCAGATGATAGCATACCTAAGATTGTACTGTCCTTGATCTGTACATGGAATTTTTCCCAGCATGAATGGAAGTTTCATATACATGTGACCACAGTCCAGAAAGGGAAAAATCCTGCTGTCCTCAGGGAGTTTTTCCTGGGGAGTGATATTTTTCCTAGCAGTGAAATATATCACAGAGCAAAAGGGCTGCAGGCTCAGACGTTAAGACTGGAGAGTGTTCATAACACACAGGTTTCTGGCTTTCCCTTCCTGTGAGGGTAAAGTCATGGATATCAGCATGGCACATCCCTGATCTGTACATCTGGGTGTCTGCAAAGAAATCTGGTATTACAGGTGCTTCAAGACAGTAGGTGCTGTTGCTGACTCTGGCTTGACAATGACATGCCCAAGCAATAAGATCCTCTCGTCATTGTTTCTGTCAGTAATTCAAGTTCAGACACACAGATTCATTACGGAAAAGTAAACTCTTCTTAAGCTGAAACTGGACAAAAAGTGCATGTAGTTTAAGTCTAATGATACCTAGCTCATCTTGAGAAACTGAAAATAATGACCAAAAATGTAGTAAAAGAAAGAAAGAAAGAAAAAAAAAAAAGACGGAAATTGATATGGAAATAGCTGAGAGAGAAGGGAGAAAGATGACAGAAATTATGGCAGGGCAGTACGTGGCAGAGAACAGACGGGGAGAGAGGAAAAATCTCTTACTTGAAGTGAGATTTTGTGAGCATGCATATCCTGTATATAGGCCACCCACCCATGACACATGGATTTTGAAAGGGTGTTATTCTACCCCTTATACATAGCACTGGCTTTCCCTGTAACTAGGAAAACATTTATTTTAAAAATTGAATCAACCCTGACTAAAACATGGGTTTCAGTTACAGGAAGAATAGGTTCATGAACTCCAGCTGGATTTCTGAACCCTGCCATCTCAAATACAAAATCAAAAAATCTCATATCTGAAAAACTCAAGCTCCAGGAGGCTCACCTCTCCCTGGATTACCATGCAAACTACCCAGTAAGGGGTTTCAAACTGCACATGAGGCAAAATAACTGCTAATACTAACTTTTAAGCCACTGAGAAAGAAAGAAAAAAAGAATATGAAAATGGGTACCGTGAGTGCCCTAAATAGCAGAGCTACTTCATTCTTCTGTTCTGCTCATAGTCACGGCAACCAAAAACTCACAGTAATCTAGACAACTAGTAATGCCAAAGTGGGAGATTCAAGTCTTTCAAAGTGTGATGGAGAAAGCTCTCCAAATCCTTCTGTTTCTTTGCAATTCCTAAAAGCTGGGTAGATTTGTAGTGCAGTCTTCCCCTTCCTTTTCTAAATAAAAGGTTTTGCCAGCCAGTTCAGCCTCACCAGCAAATGCTGAGGGTCTGCAGCAGCGGAGCATGATGTGAACTCATAGACCACATGAGGAGGAATTTGGCCCCTTCAGGAGACCTGTGTGGTCCTACCCCAGCAGGGCAAGCAATGTTAGCAAAATAGGCTTCAGACAAGCAACGGGCATATCCTCACGAGTGTCCAGGACCTTGATATTATTCCTTGACAGGGATAGTCCTTGATAGTCCTTGACTCATGAGGGAGAAAGATTTAGCTCATAAAAGCGTTTTAACTTCTGCCAAATGTTTTGCAGCTTTCTGAAGACACATATCTACACAGCCAATGGCTATTAGATATGGTGTGGCGTATAAACTTTATTTTGATCTCATACCACATTTGCATCACCACAGCCTTACTAATTCAAGGCTCTGTGAGTGACATGAGCTGTAAATGGACTCCAACCTGTTGCTTTAACTTCATGTAAATTAAAAGGTAGTTCCAATAACTGATCATTCAGTTACTTTGGATTGCACCTGAGAATTATTAAGGTCAGAAACTTGCAAACATTCATTTGTCATAGGGGGGGGTTCAGCATTGCCAAAAACGTTGAAGTAATTACTTTTGACAGGTTTCCCCATTCCGTCTCCCACCTGTCTAGAGTCATACAGTGCATAAGTAACTGGACAGTATAATGGTTTGACTAGCATATGAGAAAGCAAAGGCTAAAAATGGGTGCAACTGAGATCTGGCATTAAGGCCACCGCTTTCAGTGTCATTTGTGCCTATGAACTCAAACACATCACTGTGAATTCAGCAGCTGTATCTTCTCTGCATACTGAGACCCATCTCCTGCTTGTATAGAAGGACCTCAGGAAGCTTGCCACGTTCAAGAACAAGGCTGTTCTGTTTGTTGTGGATGTTTACGTGACCAGATATACTCTGCTGAACAGTACTTGAAAAATATCTGTGGCATGTGCTTCATCCCAACCACTCATTCCCTTTTCTTGACCTGCCCTTTGTGGAGAGTGTGGAATGTTAAACATTTCTTGTTGGTCTGCCCAGCCTCCTGCTCTATTTACACTTACTCTCCCATTCCCTTATCCTGGGGCACCTTTCAGGATATTTTCTTTCCTGCTCAAAGTAATAGTGTTGGTAGGGCCAGATTCTTCAGCTATTAGGAAGTAGAGCTGGCTATGAAGGCTGGAGTCTGTATTCACTGAAACTGCATGCAGAATTAGAAATAAAAAGCAGTAAAGAAAATGAGGATTTAAATAATGCATTGTGTCTCGTTAAGATCTCCTTTAAATCATCCCTTTTTCTGCTGCTCTGAGAAAAAGCATTTTTGAAACAGTAAGGAAAAATCCATTCTGCAGAAACACTTCTTCTCAACATAAACAAGTTTTGGGCTCTTGAAACCCATTAGATCAGTAATAACAAAGCCATCTCTGCTGCACTGAACAGACTATGCAGAGAATGAGCCTCAGAGCAGAACAGCCGAGAGCCTGCACTTTCATTCAACCTGATTTCCAGATTTCATTTTGAACTATTATAACAATACTAAGTAATGTGAACACTTACTTAACAGCTAGTCAGGTTTGTTCCAGTTTCAGTAAGACAACATAGAAGCTGCTTTAAAATAAAATAAAACAAAACAGAACTCTGTCTTTTTTTTTTTTTTAACATTTTTTTATATATTTTTATATGTGTGTGAGATAGGTTAAGAACTGAGGGAAGCAGATGGACAAGAAATACTCAGTCATTCACCCAGAAATTTGAAGTGAATAAGAATTCAGCTCTTCCCCCAGACTTCAGCTATTGCCTCGGAATTCAGCTACTCTCTGATCTTTACATCACCTACTCAAGAGGTGCTGTAATGCTCCAGCTCCCATATATGCTATTTAATTTCATATTTCAGTTTCATGTGATATTTTAAAAACATGGTGCCACCTCCCTTTCTTCTGAGTTGTCCTTTGCACTAAGAATAAGCTATGAAAGAGAAAAGATGTTTTCAGCAACGAGATTGCAATATAAATATAACTTCTAAGGAAAATCCACAGAAAAACAAGGAGGAGCTTCCAAACCTTTTTAAAAGGACATTTCTCAAAAGTCATGTTATATTTGAGCTCCTATAATCCCACTATAATTGTGCTAAATGTATAATATGCAACATCAGAAACATCGATGCTGTGTGGACCACACCTGTATAATCACACCTGGATTACTTCTGAAAGTTCATACTCTTATGTGTTGATACAATACAGTACATAGTAAGGCCCTGGCCAAGATTTTGAAATGTGCCCAGTGAGCACAGACACCCTCACACTTAAGGCACTTTGCATGACCCAATTTACAGAACCTGCTGAAAATACTTGCAGCCATGTGGGGAGGTGTTCAAAGCCCAAAGGTGAGGCTTTGTTAAGTTTGGTGTTTAGCTGTGGAACTTAACAAAAGATAAAGAGATGCAACAGTATTCAGTGGCTTGGTAACAATGACACCATAAATAGGCACATATGACAGTGTTACCATGGCTTACAGCGTTCTGGCTGAGACACTGCCTGTCTGCCTCAAGCGCTCATGAGGTTCAGATCCAGCTGCTGGCTGCCTGCTGAGCTTTGACCCGAGCTAGAGCACAGTGAATTGGCCTGTGCCTAAAATCATAGCCAGATCTTGGTGTGTTTCTTGGTGATAAAGGGTGCCTGCAGTGAGAGATGCAAAGCAGACCCATGGATTCCTCATCCTTTCATCTACAAAGCAGGATAAAAAGGATCTTGGCAGTGGCAAAGGACTGCACAGTTCATTCATTCATGTATGCCAGAGAGAAGCCAATATGTTTCTTAGTGGGATAAAAAATGTCTGCAGGGTCTGGCTGAAAAATTGCACTGTCATACTTTTCTTTGCTGTTGAATGGGTGACCAACCACATCTTATCAATAAAGCTATTATTCATGATCTCATCTATCTGATGAAAAGATTCTTGGGGGATTTCTGAAAATAACTTGGTTTTCAAGGATTTACAGGAGGAGAGGGTAGGAATTCCATACAAAGCCCATGTTCAAAGCATTTAGATTCCTTGTGGTTTCTCATCTTCCGGGAGGTAAACTAATAAGAGGGAAAATGTGTACCAGCTTCTGTGTCGTTGCACAAGAACACTGTAAGATCGTCAGAGAGATTTACTCACTAACCACTGAGAAGTTTATTTAAGGTATGTTTCTGCCCTGCATGGAGATAAACAGTGGAGTGGCTGTATGGAAAGAGCAGACGCAACAGTGATTCCTTTACCTGCTTGAATGTGAGCACAGAAAAGGGGGGGAATCTCCTGGTCAGGCATGGAAACAGCCTGGAATTTGGGAATTGGGGGTTTAAACCAGGGTAAATCTTTTTGCCATTCTCTACATTTGTTCTCACTGTGGGAAAAAAGATAATAGCACTTCATATGGATTTTCATGGCAAACAAACAAAGAACAAAACAACCACAACAACGTTAAAAGCTGAGAAATGCTGCATCTCCATAGAACAGAGGATGGGACAATGCACACACTTAATGTTGAAGCAGACACCAGTTCTCCAAGTCAGTCACTGCCCACCTCAGGCAGAGGAGGTTTTACTCCCTGTGAGGTGACTCCAATCACTGTCTCCCAAGCACTGTCCCCCAGACCCAAACCAGACATGGACCTACCTGGTGCCAGAACTTCCACACAGCCAGGTGCTGTCTTTTGAACCCACTGCCAGGAGGAAAAGAACAACTTGAAGATGGATGAGGTAATGATACACCATTGAGATTTCATTGGGATTACCTATCATGTGTTAGGTTTCTCATAACTCCTGGTGTCAGTGCTGAGAGTCTGGGTAAGAATGTTTTCACTGGCAGAACCAATAGAAAAACTAAAATAAGAATTGAAGTGAGCAGGAAGTGAAATCAAGACAGATCCAATTTTCCCCATTCCTGTCTATATCAGGAAACAAACTGAAGCTTGCACAGAAGGGGGAATCCCACTGTTTCTATCGTGGTCTCTCTCTCTCTTTTTGTTATCTGTAGCCTGAAGTTTTTGGAAGCATGTGCTTAAAGAGGAACAGGGGACAGGAATGGGGCAGTCACCCTCACTGGTAGCAAATGTAAGTGTTGCAGCTGACTTGATTATAAGCCTTGGAAAGGGAACCTCAGTAATCCATATGTGAAATACAGAGAGCATCCAGGTAGTCAGCATGAAATCACAACATGAAGTTCCATTGTAAATTAAAACAAAAGCAAAAACAAACAAACAAAAAAACGTATAGCTTTGGAGTTTTATATATATTTGACAAAAAAAAAGATCTTGTTCCTTCTGTACTAACTCTAGTTCAAAGGACACAACTGAAGCAGTCATTGTGAAACCTGAAATACACAACTTTGTTTACAGAATGAGAAAATTCTGATAGCCACTTCCATGTCACTACATGCCTGCCTTTTGGGCTAATCATTTTTCAGTATTGACCTTAATAACAACCTTCAAGAGATGAACTGGATTAGCGTTGTGTGCTATTACTGTTCTTTATCTCCTGATAGCAACAAACCGTACGAATACATCAAAGTCCTGTTTAAACTCCCCCAACCCCAAAAGCATATAATTTTTTCCTCAGACCTTTTGGTTTTACCTGTTGCAGGGCCTGGTGTAAGCTTCTGAGATATTTTCCTCCATTTTACTTAATTGTACCACTGCACAGCCTGCCATTCTACATTATATAAACTTACACTTCATAGCA
Organism: Perdix hodgsoniae; assembly: GCA_035772895.1. Taxonomy (NCBI): domain Eukaryota; kingdom Metazoa; phylum Chordata; class Aves; order Galliformes; family Phasianidae; genus Perdix; species Perdix hodgsoniae. The sequence continues at coordinate 6,297,055 of JAPSGF010000039.1, forward strand.
AAAACATCAATACCTGTTCTTTGTCTTTGCAGACCCAACACTGCCCCAGAATGTTTGCAATAAGAGTAATCCCAGCATGAATTTACAGAGGAAGAGGTAGGGAGAGAAGAAACAAATCTAGCCCATCTTTTTGGACATGATGGGATGATGTCTGCACATGGGATTAGAAGACAAAATCCTCTCTGAGCTACAGTTAACTGAGAAAGTGACCAGCTACCAGGAAAGCAACAAACTGAGTTAGTCTTAGCCATGGTTTTCTTTACCAAATCCCGCTAACTCCCAGTTTAAGCAAAGCAAAGTTTACATTAAGTGCAACACATCAGTATCAATAAATTGATTGATCCTATGCTGAGTTAAGCCAATTGAAGATGAACTAAATTTCTTCATTTTTCTAGCAAGGATTTTTCACTGAGTCAAACATTTATTATAGACTGTTAGTTATTCACTTAAGTTCTTGATTCCTAATAAAAATAAAGAGGGCTTTCTGTGACATTCAGACCCAGATCTGGGACTTCAGCAGAATGCTCTTTCTGTCGAAAAGACTTGAAGCAGACATGCATTTTAAATAAAAAAGATTCACATGCATGCTCTACCCCTCTTCCTCAAAACTAAGAATTATATCACAAAAATTATAGTGAAATGATCAAACAACTGTGGAGTGTATAATACAAGGATCTTTGCCATCATCACCTTCAGGTGAACTAGAACAAGGAAATTATATATTATCAGTCACTTTGAAACCTTTGAAATTTGAAGACTAGTGACACTGTCACAACAGTTTCACAGGAGTATATTTCACTTTATAACTACACACTTTAAAATTTCTAGTATATACTTTAGAATCATCGGATACCAGCTGGATGTGAGCAGTATGGTAATTCCTGAGCAATTTTGTCTGCAGAACGTACCCAGTGATTCCACAGTCTTCCAGTGCTTTGGTACCTACTGAACTTACAACATGAAATGAAACAAAAATACACTTGCAGGTAAATATCTAGGAAGGAAAGGTGAAGTGATTTATAGTTTAAGAAGTTCTCTAATTGTTCAGGTTAATAGGCATGCAGTCTTGAAAATGTGCTCTGAAAATGTGGAAATAAAATGCAACTCATTCTTAGAAAAATCAAGTCTGATTTAGAAAAATCATCTGACTGTCAGTACACAGTTCAATGTGCATTTTCTAAATGTTCATAGGTTCTTAATTGTTTGCAGCAATTTTAACCTACATCAGTAAGACAGAATAAGTTCCCTTTTTGCCTCTCAGACCTTCACTTTTCCCATCTGTAAAATACATTAATCTGTAAAAAATATGTTAAATAATGATAGCAGTGTAATCAAAGATGGACTTTTTGCTCAGGGGATAAAAGATGTATAGACATTTTGTTTGGGGAATGGTATCCCATCAAAAAGAGAAATTAGATCTGCCTCTGAGGAAGGGAATTTGTTATTGGACGCATTTGAACTTAATGTCCAATGTTAAGAGCATAAACAGAAACAGGAATTAACCAAAGAAGTTCCAAGTTAAATTCTCAGTTTTCCATATCAATAGGAGAAATTCCTCCAAACCCGCAAACTCAGTATTTTCACTTTGTGCTGAAAGAGTGAAGCTGGTAGCCAAACCTCAGTATGCTACACATTCAACAGAGTTGCATCCATTACGTGGGTAATAAATTGCCTCCGGAGGAAGAATTTTCCAGCTCCGATGAGCTTACAATAGCAAAGTGCAGGTGTTCCAAAGAAGCCATTGGTTTAGATGTGGTGAAAGGATTTTACAGGTGATGAATCAGGACTATTACTTTAGAACAACTACCTAGTTTTTATTTCTAAATTACCCATTTGCATCACACCTCCTCATCTCTGTATACTCCGTCTGAAATACTCCTTTCATTTGCCAACATCACTGGCCACCCAGTGTTTTCCAACAGTGTGTTCTGAGAGAGAAAGGGAAAACTCAAGAGCATTTGTAGCTGCCCACTGCCAGAACGAGCACCCAAAAGTAATTTTCCAGGGTATGGCAGTCATTTTGGATAACCATAAAAATGAAATGCAAAACCATTTCCCACTTTTAGATATCTAAATTTACATATCTTGATATCCTCATTGTGATACCACAGCATCATGTTAAAATGAGAGAGTGCAGATGAAGGTTGTGCTGGCATCAGCAGGCAAGAATAGAAGATAGCCAAGACAAATTGGTGGGTTGGCCTTTTAGGACATGCTAGAAAACAAAATATAAGGCCAAAACTCTTGGGAGTGCTCTTAGTGTGGTGGTTGTCTATGCTAATATGTAGGACTTTCAGATCATCATTATTTTTGTCACTTATGCTGCTGGATTTGGTTGTCATGGGAGGCTATCACACTTCTCCTGTGTACAAATCAGAAACTGCCATAGCCAGAGCCTGAAACAGAATGCAGGACTTTACTGTGAACAACTCACTCACATTCTTTAACTTTTGTGAGGTTTCCTGCCATTAATAGATGCCACAGTGTTTGAAAATAAATTTTTGTGGCATCTAGTTGCTGAGTTGGCATTTCAAGTCAGGTTATGCTCTGAACCTTTTCTGCAGGAAAATGAATCTCTCTCTACATTTCTGCCACCTTAGATTCCACATGTCTTGTCAAATTACCTTCAAATTCACACATTAGAACTGTTCAAGTCTCTAAGGTGTAATAATAGCTCAGTAAGAACAAAAATTTGTTCAGAAGACTGCCCTTTGAGTTCCCAGATCAGAAACAAAAACAGTTTAAATCAGCACTTTTTAAATGCACACAAATTCGTGTTTAGTTTTAAGAGAAAATAAGTTAATGCTACATGAAGTTTTTCAACTTGCAAGTTTGAAATGAACTTTTCCTCCTCTCCACCACATCTGCAGTTCACCACATGCAGACAGGCAATCTATGTTTTTGTTGAAACAGAAAAATGCAGTAAAATAATATGAAAGCGGTCATAGCCACAAATGGCTTCTGTGGAGTCACTGAAATGTTTGAAAATAGCACTTCATTATGTTTTCTTCTAGGCAATTTTTGCTGTCTCCCACACAGAAAACTGCCGAAGTCCCCGCACTTACCAGGCAGTGCTCCTCACAAGGCCAAACTGCTGTTTGATCTACCAGTCCCTCCCTGGATAACCACAGAATAGTTCAACGTGTTTGTTGATGAACATTACACAGACTTATTTTGGTTCTATTATTTCCTGGTTTATACCTCTTTCAAGACCTTGTATGACACTAAGCCATCATCTGCTTGAATTCAACTTTCACCTGTCCTGAGTGCATGTGCCCAGTATCAGCCAAGCTGAAATCCATCTTACTTGTGTATTTGAAATCATGAGTTGCTACATTACACAGGATAACCTTTACATCTAGGCTACCTCACTATTTCCTTTCACACTTTTTCTACCTTGCCCGTTCAATGAAATAACCACTCTCAGCCTCAGATATGGGAGATATCTTTCCAAAAGCACTAATTCCCCCTTGCTTCTCATTCTCCCAGCCTACAACCAGCACTGGTGTGAACTCTGGTATTAATTAAGGAAATGAAGGCAGGAGATTTTGACCCTTCCAACATCTTAAGGTCTCTCTCTCTGTGAAGAATAACATTATTTTTGTCATTAGCCCAAGTCCCAGATTTTCCTTTTTGTCAACAGAAATTAATTTCCCCTAGTCACTGCTGCACACAGAACCACATAATCCCTGTTCTTATAGAATTGTGCTGTGCTTCTCTTTCAGCTTTTCTTCACCCTGTCCCTGCTCCCCTGAGTACTCCACCAGATGCTGAGTCCAGGAAGAAACAGAAATCAGTCATTTGGAAATGACATTGTGCTTGTGTCTGTAAAAGCCTCCATCCAAAAGCACCTTTTAAAAGCAAAACTTCTGGAAGAATGCAGAAAGTCAGAACATTTGCTTAGGATACTACAGTGGATGGCTGCTCTAGATAGGAGGTTGTCCACAAGTAAAATAGAAAGAAGATACCTTCACTTTAACAACACACTAGTCTTTTTCTTACAGAGACATTTCTCCACACCCATCACAGCTGGAAAAATCTGCCCAGACCCTTCAGGTTTGCAGTCTAGATCCAGCTCTCCCAGTCTCTATCAGAGTACCTCACCAGTTATGTTCCCAGTCAAACTACAGGTGTCTTTCTGCTTTCCGTCACAGGGAAGGCAGCCTTTTTTAACTGGCTTTTAGCAATCCAGTCTGCATTTGAGATACTCTGACGGTACCAAAAGTTATTTTCATAAAGCTCTGATATGCACAGAAGTAGCCCAGGGTTGAATGATGATTCTCTCTTCTTCCAATGAAAAGTACGACTGAATTTTTGTTACCTGATTGTTTCAAGAACACTCTTGTAATTGGTTTGCAGACTGCATATTGACATGCTCCATTGACTAATAATCGGTCAGGAGCATATTCTAGCTAGGTATTCTGTACATTTTAAATTAAATGACTTCAGTATGTCCACTCATTGAAGTTGAATACATGCAACGTTATTAAAAATTTTATTAAAAATTACTCATATGCTCTTACTTCAGTATTAAATTCTATTGAATATCTGTGAAAGTCTTCCATTTTTCATCTTTAGCAAGAACTGCAACTAGCTTACTAGCTTAAACAACTAACTAACTCAAACAACTTAGTCTGCCAAAAAAGGTTTACTTACCCATCCTAGCAGAGCATCTCCAACTAGTTTGCTCAGTTTACAGGTCTCTAGAAATATGCAAAATTGAAAAAAATTACTCTTGCAAATATTCAGATGAATGATGTAGTTAGTAATAAAATTTTTACTACTAATAAATTAGTACTTTTTTGAATAAACATCTTTGAACTTTGCAGTAATGCTGTCAGACAACAAAATGCTAGCTTTATTGTTTCGTTTTGTTTTCTAGGATAGTATTACAATTCTATTTTAGTGCTTACTAAGTGCTGGCTTGTCATCCCTTTGAGACTTAAAGCTCAGATTCATAGTTAATGAAGCATAGGCAATAAAACTCCTATTCATAGCTAGTACAGCACAGTCAACAGCAAGGCAAAAATCCCAATTTTTACAGGTTGCTAGGAAATAAAAGCAAAAACCACTTCTCTCTAAATTCAGAACTCTTTCAAATTGCCATGGCCATCTGCTATGATATACTAAAGTATCAACATGCCCTACTTGTACATTTTTCCCTCAAATATTGTCTAAAATAGATCAAGCAATTACAGGTGAGACAAAATTTCCATTAGGTAATGTATTTAATAGTTCTATTTTATGTGCCATATTCAAGAGAGATCAAGATAGCTGCCAACATTGTGCTGTCACTAAATTATATATTACAGACCTGTTGCAATAACTGTAAGAGACTCCATTCTCTTTGTTCTGTGTGAAAAAATCCTCCAGGATAAAGTGTTCTGTTCATTAAAACATAAATAGGCAATGTCACTAATTATTCTTCAGTTTCATAAAATCACACTTAGTAGCACTGTTGATTGAACTGGCCTTTACAAACTTTGTATTTACTCCCTTCTCTTTTGCGGAGCCTTGAAGTGCCAGAGTGCGCGGGTCTGTTGAAAACCGAGGGGCAGATCTGCAGATTAAGACAGATACGCAACTACGCTGAAAGCCTAAATTACTGGTTAGAACTCAATGAATGAACTACTTTATTGAATACCAGCTAGTAGAGATTGTAGAACCACTTTATCAGCAGTGCAGACAGCCCTTTACCCATCACTCAGAATACAAACTTTCAACTTCACTTTCTTCCCAAAGGCAGTATTTCTTATGGTTTCCCAAAAGGATCTCCCTAACCACTCCCTTACTAGTACTGTTTAATAGAAAATTCTTCCAGTTCCTCCTGTATCCTGTCCATCTACAAAAAAAATGCTCCTCTCACTAGGACGCAGCTGTAATTAACTTATGATGTTATGCTGTGTTCAGATACCTGGCACTGAGACAGCTGGCTGGGCTCCTAGTATTGGATGAGGACAGGCTAGGGGTCCTTTTCTTTCTGCATATGCATCCTCTGGGTACACGATGTGCCCACACAAACTGGAGGTAGGAGTCTCTACACTGGATAATTTATAAAAACTCCTTATCGTAAGTTTTTGGCCTTGTTAACATGAAGTTACATTCTTTTCATTGTAGTTCTTGGATGAACTTGATACACATGGAAAAATACTGCCCTTCACATGTGTACATGAGAGGCAGACTTTTCCTTAGTTTTATTCTGGGCTTTGCTGCTCTTCACTTGCATTACATAACATACTACTCTTGCACTAGCGAGATATATGTACACCATGTGCAATGTCCTGAATGCTCTAAGTGAATAAGAGCTAAAATCTGTTATTACCACAGGCCATCTGCTCAGGTAGTAATAATCAGTGCCCTAAAAATCTGTCTGTGGTTACTCTTAGACCAAGTAATGACACTTCCCTTTAATGTCAGGTTTTGACTTGTCTCCAGAGAGTAAAGGACATAATAGTTTTGAATCAGTTAACACACTGAATTGCTTTTAAAGACCGAATTGAAACAGTGACTGACACACTGATTTGTAGCTCTTAGGAGTTATAATATCATTACATCTTCAGTTCTTGGCCAAGTCCTAACCCAGCACTCCAGCTGTGGAGTTTCACTGTTTTATGTTTCCGTCCGTAAGTTGCAGGATTCACTTTACAAGGAAATGCTTTGGTGCACATTATGGTCTCTGTCATCAGTGACAAACTCTTGTCTGTGCTTCCATTTCCTATAAAGAGGAACAAGTAGTTTGTGTTTTGCCAGAAGAGTGATGCTATCAATATCTTGCAAAATCTACAAGCAGCTCATTCATCCATATGGCTACCAAACGCTCTTCAGCTCTATCTGGGCATCCTGGATCTGTATAAAAGCCATCTGGAACCATGTGTTGCCAACTTCTGATCTTAAGTACAGTAGCAAATTTCTGAGATCATATTTGTTAAAATGACTAAATTTGGAAACATCATAAAAGTGCACTGAAACAGAGGAGCCTGCTGGATGTTTCATACCCTCAAAGCATGCTCCAGTCTTTTAGTCTTTTTAAAGAAGTATAAAAATAGTAAACAGCTTGATCTATATCAATTCTAGAAAAAAAAATTGGTTACAATTTATCTACCATTTGTATTTTATCCTAACATCTTTGTTCCTTCTTTATCAATTGTATTTTAGAAGAACATAAATGGCATTTGTCATTTTAAGCCTTTGTCTCCTTAACCATGCTTGTCATTCAGTCTTGCTTTACCCTTGTTCTGTTTGTCCACTGATGCTTCCTGTGTGAAACTGTTGCCCACATATTTTGCCATTTCTGTCAGAGCTGGGGCCATTGACTGGGAGATATCTTAGGTTTTCGTGAGGACATAAATCATATTTCCCAAAAACATTTACAAAACTCACGAGTCTATGGATGTCACAGGGAACTACAGCTTGCTGGAATCCCTGGGCAGAGCTGGCTATGAAGTTACTCTGTCTTTAGCAAATAGTAGTACTATTGCAGCAATAGCATAGGCAAGTATTGATGCTAAATGAGATTTTATCTCAGTTGTGTTTTCATGAGTCTAAACTGAGAATTTTGAACAATCTTTTAGACATTGGTGCTGTTAAATTAGATATTTAAAACAATAAAATGTTCATTTTTTAACATTCTGCTAATGATACAAGTATGATGTTTATTAGAGATATTTTAAGAAGGGGAGGTTGCGAGGTATAGAAAACTTACCAATGGACTTTCATTGGGCTAGATGATTTAGAGGTCCGTGCTGAGAAGAATCATAGAATGACAGAATGATGGAATCATTAATGTTGGAAAAGACCTCTAATATCATCTGGTCCAACCATCAGCCCATACATACCATGCCCACTGACCACGTCCCTCAGTGCCACACCCGTGTGGTTCTTGAACACTTCCAGGAATGGAGACTCCACCACCTCCCTGAGCAGCCTGTGCCACTGCCTCACTGCTCTTTCTGAGTATATTTTATTCTTAATATTCAACCTGAATCTCCCCTGGCACAACTTGTCATTGTTACCTCTGTCTGCACTGCTTCACTGATCTGTTTTAAATCAGTGAAGAGAGAGCTCTAAATAAATAAACAGAAAAAAAAAAAAATTAGTCTGAATAAGTATTTACTCCAATGTGTCATTAGCACATCCTGTTATACCATTTTTCTTTGTTATTATTTCATGCTCAGAAACAGCAGCAACTGTTCATTCACTTGTGGCTACCTGGAATGCCTTTAGTGCATCATTTTTTATCAGTGAAATTAATACTGAGATGTACACTGAAAATTGAGCACTATCCAAGTTACTGATACATTTTAGGGTTAAAACAGTGGTTGTGTTTCATTTTAGGTTTACTCTGCTGTCAGAAAAGGCATCAAGGAGAGGGAAAGATTCACTCACTGCAGCAAATCAGTAAATACTTTTGATGTCAGTGATTCACAGTAGCTACAGAAATGCTCCAAACTTTGTTTTCATTTTTGCTTTCATGTCATCATTTCTGAAGACTGTAGAGACTGCCAATAATCCCAGTACTGTATCTGTCCCTCTGGATTATGTAGTGCTGCTCCAATCAGAGGGGTCAGAGTTCATTTCATTCATCTAAAGCCTTCTTGAAAAAGAGCCCCACAGTCATCCTTCCCTCTTAATCAGTTTTATATTTAAATTAGAGTATTGCAAAATCTAATAACAGTCAGATTTTGTTCAAGAATGCCATTATTAAAACACAGCTCTCAGGTTATACTAGTCCAGTCTCTGTTTCCAAAGGCCCTTTTCCTGTGTAATATCTTTATACATATCCTGTACAATTTTCCCTGCCCAGAGGTGTTCTCATCACCTCAGGAATTCTGTTGTGCTCTTGTTTGTCTTTTTGTACCTTACCTCCACAACTTTTGCCAGGGGACATTATTCCCATTAAGTCAAATGTATTGCTTGTAGGAAGGCTGATCTGTACTACATTTCATGTAAGAATCAGTATCCATTTAAGCACCAATTCAGCCGAACTAGTCTTTTGGTTTATTATGTATGGACAGTGTCTTAGAGGATTTTACTTTGTTCCTTTATTCCTGAAAATGACTCAAGAGCTGTAGATGATGCAATGCCCAGGTGGTGACAAGGGAAGTGCCAGTAGATGGTGCTGAAGAACACGCGGCACGTTCCTGAATTCTGGTTATTCATAGCAAGTGGCTGCTGGTGTTCAGAACACACTTAAGTAAAATAACAAACAAACAAACAAATAAATAAATAAATAAATGAAATCTACCTGGATCTTTACCTAGCTTTCTAATTAAAGCAGATAGCAAATAGCAAATTAAAGTCATTTTCTTGCAATATTGAGCAAGGAACTGTCAGGGAAAGTGTTTCAGCTTTGTCATCAAAGGCATGGTATTCCCTCCATTGCAGACCTTATGTCAGAACCTTCTCCAAGCAATTCTTGATCTAAAAAGCCCACGTTTTCATACTCAGTTATGTTCTTCTTCCTTTTTCATTTCTTTATGACTCAGTCCAGGCTAACTATGCAGCCACTCTGCACAAAATCATTTTAAGACATTCACTTCTGCAAGGCAGTCAGGAAATACAAATAAGGACCACAGAATCACAGAATCCCCAATGTTGGAAAAGACCCACAGGATCACCCAGTCCAACCATCCACCTATCACCAATAGTTCTCACTAAACCATGTCCCTCAACACATCATCCAAATGTTCCTTGAACACCTCCAGGGTTGGTGACTCCACCACCTCCCTGGGCATCCCATCCCACTGCCTGACCATTCTTTCAGAAAAGTAGTATTTCCTAATGTCCAGCCTGAATCTCCCCTGGCACAGGTTGAAGCCATTCCCTCTAGTCCTATCACCAGTTACACAAGAGAAGAGGCCGACCCCCAGCTCACCACAACCTCCCTTTAGGTAGTTATAATAGAGTGCAATAATGTCTCCCCTGAGCCTCCTCCAGACTGAACAAACCCAGCCTCTTCAGCCGTCCCTCATAAGGCCTGTGCTCCAGACCCCTCACCAGTGTTGTTGCCGCTCCAGGGCCTCAATGTCTTTCTTGCAGTGAGAGACCCAAAACTGGACAAAGTACTCGAGGTGCAGCCTCACCAGTGCTGAGTACAGGGGGACAATTACTTTCCTGTTCCTCCTGGTTTCCCAGTTCCTGCTGGAATCCATGTTGGTCACATCCTCTCCCCTTTGGAATATTACAAAGGAAGTAGGCAACATTTTACTCCAAAGCAAGCAAGCAAAAATAACTTTCTTCCTCTCCTCCTGCAAGACCTTCCCTCTACTAAATTAACACCTAGGATGTGATGTCCCATTTTTGTTCGACTTTTGTGATCTGGTCAAGGCTAGGAACAGTCAGTCTGTAAGTTTTCATCTCGTATAAGTTGAAGGAGACCTTCAGGTTTGTTTTTTTTTTTTTCCAAAGAACAAAGAACATCAGTCTTCCATATTCAAAGCCTAGAAGCTCTGAGGTAGGAGGATAGATTTTAGTTTGAGGTGAGTGGGTGGGGAAGAGCATATTTGAAATAGCATAGATTTGAGGTGGTGACAAACATAAATAAGGTGAATCTGTTTGAGGCAGTTTAATCTAGTGACTCCTTCCTTGTCTCTTATTGTACTGAATTTCACAAATAGGATTCAGGAGACCAATCTGTCTGCCTTTCTCTGCTTGTGTCCTCAGTACTTGCAGCTTACAATCTTTCTTAAATGATGGATGCCAGAGGTGTTGCCAATAAAATGCTTGGTTCCATGAGTGTTGTCATTTAGGATATGGTCCCATTTGGCAAATCAAGATGTTGATGTCTGAAAATTCTTCTGTGCCTGGCTGACAGAGCCAACCAGGGAGATGGCACAGAGGAAATCATGTCATTACTTCAGTAACAACTTACCCACTGGTTCAATATCACAACTCACAAAATTTTACCAGTGGTCTAAGACATTACCTTGCCTTATGACGTACTGCAGCTGAAACCAAGGCACACGCTTATTCCTTTCTGCTTCAGGGGTGACAATATCAGGCAGATCTCCTTTGAAACTTTTTTGTAATTTAAAGGTCTCTAAAAAATGGCAGTTCCTAAGCAGTTTCTCAATTGCCTTCAATTCAAAAGGCATGTTAATCTGTACAAACGAGGATTAAGATGACAGAGCCACATCCTCCTCTGCATAAGAAAGAATTAAACAACCTCTACTTGTACACAGAGCTGTGCACAACTGCTTTTCTTCTCCTACACATGCTCTGAGCACACTGTGAAATAGGGAGAGGTCTTACTCAAGACTCAGAGATGCATCTGCACTGCTGTTTTAGAGGACTCCTGGATGCCAGGGCAGTAAGGGTATTAAATGTTGAGACACACAGTACACAGCCTTCAGATCTTGAGGTAACTCAGGAGTGATTGAGATGGCACATTTCCCATCCCTGGAGCCTGTAGCTCTCTTGGAAAGGCTTCACTAATGCTTGACAGTGGTTTGGCTGCACCACCCACATCTAGTACCCCTTCTGTATAGTTCTGCATCTGCCACATTCATGGTGTTACCTGCCATCCTACAATCAAAAGGAGGTCTGTGTAGCCAAAAAGGTTAACAGCCTTCCACATTCCTTTCAATTTTGCAACCGCTGAAATGTCTAGAACTTAAAACAAAGATTTAATTCTTTCTTTAAATGGAGGAAATTTTTCTTTCAGCTTTTGTCTAAGGGAAGAGACTCAACTTTGTCAAAAGCAGTCTCCTTTATGTATGCAAGTTCTTGTTTCTGCCACAGTTTGAAAGAAAATTTTGCAGTGGCATAAAACCTGGACTTGTCTTGAAGCTAAGACCATTAGTAAAGCACAAAGATGCACTATATTCTGCCATGTAAAAACACCAGACAAGCTGGAAGCCAATATGGAAATACTTAATGAATTTTTCAGTACAAGTGCCAGCTACTACATTTCATCAAAAGAGAAGAGGATCTAAAACTAAACAACACATAGGTTTTGTAAAATGTGCATGTCATATTCTACAGTGAAAATAATTGAGGTTTGGGGCACTGAAGTCACCAACACTAAGCTCTTATCTTTAAAAATGATATGATTGTTATTTTTAGCGGCTCAGAAATACATTTCTGGAGAAAGCTCATCATATCATTTTTCTTCAATTCATACACCCATCCTCTGATCATCTTATTTTATAATTTATGTAAAAATCAGGTAAAAACATGAGGAAGTCGGTATTATTTCAGAGCAAAGGGCATATTAGTTTGTTGTTTTTTTTCAGTTCCTAGAATGAATTTTAGAAGGTATTGTACTTTAGCTAGGAAGATCTACTGAGGTCTTTGCCGGTAACAAGAGGTACATAGAAACTGAGCCAATGCTGTAACTGAGAATTACAATTGTAATTTGAGTCATTATAAACTGTACTGGATTGCCTGCATTGCCATCAGCTAGATGCTGTTTAGAATAGCGGAGCTGAGAAATATGTAGGAATTCCCTGGTTAGATCCCTCAATTATCAGTCAGAAGTGATAAGAATACACTAACAAACCAAACCAGCTGTATTTCACGTCAGCCTTCCACTGGAAGTGATCAGACAATTCAGTGCAATGGCTACTGGAGTTTCAGAGTGAGACATGTCTGGCTTTTAGAGTATTTAGGACACAACTTTAGAACTTGATCTTCAAATTCCAATTGTACTTAAGCATGTACACCCACAAACACACCTTATGAAGTGTGCAAGTGGTCATATATCTCCATATGTCTTCCAAATAGTATGTAGAACAATGCTGGCTGCATGATCTGGTTTGAGTCATATTGCAGAGTGGTCTAACATTACATTAAAAAATAATCCATATACCTTTATTACAGAAGGTAAATATCACTAAAATGGAGAACAATTATCTTGGCATGGATTCAGTGATATCCTATTTGTTACATTACAAGCTGAGTGAGTTTTTTAGTTTTAAAATGATCTTCACTTATGTCTCAGATAGGCACTGGGCTCAAAATAAGACTCCTGAAGATGGTTTCAGTCCCTCTTCATTTCTCTTGACAAGTTTATGTTACCCTTTGCTCTTTGGGAAAAATTACTCCTGAAAACTCTATGAAAGGCAAAAGTTATTGTTTCAGGTTAACATGTGTCAAAGTGATTTGTCTACAAAAATGAAGGAAATATATGGAATAAAGGAAGAGGATTTCCAGGTAACAAACTGTCATGATAACTCCATGACTTATAGAGTTACACAATCTGAAGGGCACTAATGCACTGCAGGATAAAATTTTACCCTTCACAAGTCTCAGGAAATTCATATTTATTTGCTTCATCATCTCTGTCTGATTTAGTGCTGACATTGTAAAGTGCTCTATAATCTACATCCAGGCTCCAACTGTACTTCAGAAGTACCATCAAGGAAATTAGCATTAATTAAATAGAGGAAAGATGAAAGACTCTGGGAAGCATTTAGGACCCAGTAATCATGTTTTCTGAAGAAGGAGACTGAGTGTGGTCAAATAAAGCCGATGAGTGATTAGGTCAGAGGTTCCTGCCTCACAATCCCCGGCCAAATTCAGTGAAAAATGCTGAGCAGCCAAAGCTGAGAGGGGAAGACAGCTCCACACTAGCTATTTCCATCTGAGTGTGTTCCCCTTTTCTTCCCCACCTGTCCTTACCATATAGGATACTGCCACAGGCTGTGAATCAGAGGTACCTCTCTAGCTCAGCTTGATGTTCTTAGGAAAAACGCTTCAGTTATGCTTAAGCTGCTGGATATCCAAAACCTGGAAAGTAAACAGAAAAAGGGCTGAAATAATTTCTCATACAGGCATTGTGTCGTGATGGTTTGAACTACAGAACCTCTGCCTTCAGTCCAGCCACAGCCATGGGGCAGTATGAACAAACTGAATGGCAGTTCCTCACAGCTGGGCCTGTGACAAGAGCAGGAGTAGTCACATAGATGAAGGTAGGTTTTAGTCAATACCTAATGCTGTAGATTGTGCCTGAAGAGGTGTACAAGCTCTCCCATCAGCATAGAAATAACCAGCAGGCTGGATACATCCTGTGTGAAGGACTCAAGCTTAAGTGAGGGCTAAAGGAAGGCAGGAGCCCAGAGGTTCAGAGAAGAAATGAAAAAATACTATTTACCAATACTGAGATGGCTTGTGTGAAGTCTATCCTGTCCACTGTTATTGATCTGAGCTGGAAATTCTTCCCAGCAAAGAGAAGAGGTAGGTGGTAAGAGCTTAGCATTCAAGGCTGTGCCTTGGCATCTGTGAAGCTGTTGTGTCTGCAGCAAGGGGTGTCATCACCTGAGAAAGACAGAGGTAAGATTGTGCTATAGAGACAAAGTGGGTCCTGGTTTCATGTTTTCTGTTTCCAGGGACTTTTTGGGACAATGCAGTGTGATCCATCTATTTTACCAAGGCACTGTAACCTGAGATTAGGGTATGAGGTATTCATGTCCAAAGCCCTAGATTACTCATGGTATCACTTCCACTTGTCTGTAAGTACATACTGAACATAAAATGAACTTCAGCAATTCTGTTTAGGAAGAAATTTATCTTCTCTCGGTGGAAGCAATCATGAAAACAGTAAATAATGTGAAAATCCAAACTGCAATGTAAATCTAAACTGCAGGCTTTAGGATCAGGCAGATCAAACTCAACCAGTAACTGACTAATTAAGAAATATCCTCTATAGTGAAGACAGGCTAAATTTTTATTCACATTTACTCAGTTACATACACAATCAAATTATTAACTGCCAATTTGAAGACAACGTGTTGAAGAATTTGAGGTCTGAACTTCATCACTGAATCAGAATCTGCTATCAGGTAAATCTCACCCACTCAAATTTCTCCATCTGTACAAGAGAAGTCATTACAATGTCAGAGAGGTGTGATGAGGATAAGTAAGTTGATAATTGATGATCAGTAGATAATAACCTTATAATTAATTAACAATAAAACATGCATTTTTTTAATAAAAAAAATGTTAAGCATTATAATCAGTAATTACTTTTTTTCAGGAAGATATGATGCAGCAGGAAAAACAGCAGCAACACCCTAAAACATTTATTTAAGTAGAGCTGAAAAGTTCTGGATCACATATAGGAAAGTAGCTGAGCTGAAGTTAACACAGGGCTCTTTGAAAACGAATTCATCCTGCTGAGAGGCATCATTAGACAGCTTCAGTTACAAGATATGCTTTACTTATTATCAGAATCACCTTCATTTAACTAAAATACAGAGTAAGCACCTATTCTGCCAGAGATACAATGTCTGATTTGGGAGTTTTGCAAGGATCAGGTGTTCTCGAGTCAGGAGTTCTGATTTCAGTACATGCAAAGGTTTAACAGTACTCAGTACAAGGACTAAACAATTCTTATGTTACTGCTGCTTAAAAGCCCTTAGTATATATTGAGATATATATATGTATATACATACGTACATATATTTAAAATACAGGTATAGGGTCAAGATTACGAAAGAAGAAATCTGTTGCAAGGAGAAGGAATTTCTGAAAATGATCATAAAACTCATTTACTGACAATTCCACAAATGTGCATCCCCACAGGGGAAAGAAGGGAATGCAAGGATAGTTTGAATTACTAACTTAGGTGCTGCCATCCTAATGCAAGTCTTAGTTAAGCATGGAAATCCTTGTTCTGGCTCCAGCCAGCCCAGAATCAGGTCCTGAATTTTCAGTGGGGGAGTGGAGGACAGGGGACAAAACTCAGTGCTGCTGCTGTTATTGCTGAAACTTGCACTGATTTTGATTTATCAGAAGAAGAATGTATCTAGTTGTTTAAGCACATCTTTGGTCATAATTCACAAAATATGCCTGAAACACGCAGACTACACCAGAGCAAATTTGCTTCAGGTATAGAATTTATCACAAAGTCATAGACTGGGCAATGGTTTTTACATCTACTTTTCAGTCACTTTTCAAAAAGGTAACTTTTTTCAGAACTGTTTACTGTGTTTACACACAACATAAAAGCATTGCAAATGCCTGTTTTTCTGATTTATACGCAGAATGAGACATCCTAGACTACCCCTATGCTTAACTCCACTCTAAGCACAGTTTATTCTTCATTCAAGATGCAATGAACTGGAAATAGAAGAAATAACATTTTGCTTTTTAATCCTTCTTTTCATTTCACTATTCATTCATATTTGTTCTGTGTTTTTTAAGTGCAAAAATCTGGAATCTATACCTGAAATGACAAAGAAAACAGACAGAGATTTGAAGAAAAGACACTGATTCTGTAACAGTTTCTCAAGCCCTTGGTAGCCTGCCTGCTAGATCTTTCCTTTTACATCACTTTCAACATCATTTTATGTAGTTATCAGCATAGAAATCATGAACTCTTTAAATGAAGTTACAACTGAAACAGAGCTGTCAACATAGCCTGTCACTGCTATGATATTTCTATGTTTCATGGAATAACTTAGTTCTGTTCTGCAAAAGGCATGAAAACATGAAGCTATTAAATAAGTTATGAAGACCCTCACAAAAAAAAAAAAAAAAGACACAAAAAAAAAGAGTAAACTTTTATTTATTTTCTAATACAGACATTTCTGGGGGGACCTGAAGGCTTGATTCCTCTTTTGTAAAAAGCTGGGACTGGCAAGGCTAAATGAAGAAATACAGTACCTAGCTTACAACGTTAAGTATTTATAGTAACATGCATATTGTATAAACAGACATTGGCGTGTTTATAAGAAAACATGCACTGATAAATTTAATGCACATATCAATTGATTCTCACTTAAATATGTATATATTTTATTTGGGTAAAAGTGCATGGAAACTGATTATGTTACAGAGATCTGCTGAGTTTCCTGGGACAGAGTCTTTTTTAAGGCAAATGAAATGGAATATCACAGGCTGTTTTTAGAGCAAGACACGACATAGACTAGGTAGAAGGTCACACCAAATGTTTATAACATCAAGGAATAAAAAAAAGCATCAACATTCTTATTACTTAAAATCTCATTATTTGGGGAGAAACTGTCTTATTATTTTTGGATGCCTGAATTTTGCAATTGCACTAAATAAACTGCACAGCAAAAATGGCTCCCAGTAGAATTGTAATTGGTATGATCTATCTGTTATTCTGACTGCTTTTACAGGTGGAGGTGGGGGCAGCTGGAGGTTTTATAAATCCACTCATTATTCTAAATAAAACATTCTAGTCAAGTCTAACTGAATTCCTTACAACTTAACATCTTGGAAAAAGATGGTCCTTTTTTCTTAATACTAAAATTCAGTCCTATATTATATTATTTCAGGAAAAGAATGGATAGGGAACACCTTCTTGACTGAAAAGTTAAAATGAAAATGTTAATGAATCAAAGCATGCAAAAATCACCAATCCAACCATCATTAACAAGGAAACATATTTTTGACACACTTATGTGTAAATGATACCACTAGCCTTATGTATGTACAAGTGTGTCCCATACATCAGTAAGAGTGAAGGATGTGATTTTTTTTTTCACCTGTAGCTCACTGAGCACCAGACAAGCACATCTCCAGCCATAAGAAAGCCACAGGGCAGCATGCTTGTTCTGCACAGAGGGCTGCATTCCATGCATGCACTGAAATTATAGCTAAGTGGAAACCAGAGTTCCTCTGGGCAAGAACCATAACTTCTAATTAACAAAGCTAGAAGATAAACTGGAAAAGAAAAAAATATTCTTTCAGATATGGCTAAAATTATGATGTGAGTCTTAGAAATATTTATCTTTTTTTTCCATAAGTGAATGCTCTTCTGGTAAGATGGAGTTTTTCTTGGACTGTTATTACTGTTTCATAATGATATAAGGTTTTATTTGTAGTCTTAGCAGTGCTTATATAATTACGTAAATCTAAAAATATATAGTGTCTGATTTTGCTAAATTCCAGCTAAAATGAGTCAGTTGAGAACTATACCTCAACATTTCAGCTACACTTCAGAGGTTCATACATTCATGTGCTTAGTGGGCTGAGGAAGGACTGATCTTGTCACAGGAGGCGATCAGGATTTCGTTGAAATCCCGAATATAATTAAAATATCTAAAATGTATTCACAGATATATTAAGCCACAAAAGGCAGCCGAGTTCAAAATCTCTACCAGTCCTGTGAAAAAACATACAATACAAAAGTTGTGCCAAAGGCTTTGAGGAAGCACTGCAGAAAGCCAAGGCTAATGAACACTGAGTATAGAGTTAGAGTTGCTTACGTAGGTGTTCTCACGCAATGAGCAAAGAATCAGCCAAACTCTGTCACAGATGCTTCAGCCCTGTGTGGCAACAACACACGCATCTCCAGGATTTCCCAGACATACTGCCTAACCACAGAGTAGTTATGCCCAGTAACCAGCTCACAAGTTGAATCTGATTCTCCCTGTCTGTGTCAAGCTGCTTTTACAGGTCTGATGTGGCTGCATACTGCATGCAGGGCCTACTCATGCTTGCTGTAGCAGCAGGCATCATGTGAGTGGGGTATATATACATCCCTGCTCATTACCATGTATCCGCACTCTGCTTCTCTAGGACTCCTTTACACACAGCAGGTCCTAAACTGTCAGCTCACATGTCAGTACAGTGCACTGTGTTCAAGAAACATCCAGATGTTGTACTGAGGGACATGGTTTGGTGAAAAATACTGGTGATAGGTGGATGGTTGGACTAATTAATCTTGGAGGTCTTTTCCAACCTTGGCCATTCTATGATTCTATATGCAAAACAGGGCCTGACTTTTCACAAAGAACTGTCTCTATGAAGGCTGAAATCTCCAGATGAGTATAGAAAGTGATCAAAATTTGTCCAGGCAAGACCTCCATGCAAGAGAAGGGAAAATGTTGGGAAACAGCAAGCAAGAAGCCAGTGGACATGCCAGAAATGGCAGTTCTGCTCTATCAAACACAGCTGCTAATGCATGCTATTGCAATTGGAAAGCATGTAAATATAAAGTTAAAATGATTTTCTGCAGAAGCATGTCTCCCTACTAACTAATTAAATCATGAAATCAAAAGCCTGTCTTATATCAGCTACTAATGACTAGAACTGGATCAAATTCAATTCAGATTCATTACATTATTTTCCCTGATCACAGTTCACATTTTTCTTTTGCCTATGTCAAAAAGATCTCACTAAAGACATACAGCAATAATTCCTCTCACTTAGAATGTGCAAGAAACCTTAGCAGCAACAGGATAAGACATCTGAGAAATTATCTTAGCAATTGTTCTGTATGAATACCAGACACCTTACAAGACACATGCCAAAAATTTGAAACACTTAAACGATGCACGGTGTTTAAAATGAAACATAATCTTCAGTAGTTTTCACTAGAAGTATTTCTGGATGTTGTAGGCAGAGACCTTTGCAGAGCTCATTGGATCCAAGTCTAAACATTTCCATATTAAAAAAAAAATAGTAACAATAGTTCATATCTTTTGCACATGCTCTCTGCAAACTTCAGTAGGTGAGAAGTTCCTAAACCTTTGCTACCTTCCAGCCCGAGACATTAACTTCCTCTTTCACTGTAAGTTAGAGGTAAAAATGGCAAAAACAGCTCTTTAGGACTGGGTCCTGCTCACTGTTGCATTACTATCTTTGGACTACCAAAAAAAGGAGCTAAGACAGAAAGACAAAACAGATCAGAAATCATTGTATTTCCATCAGCAGTGCGTACTGTACGCTGCTGCCATGAGGAGTTTGGCCAACCTCATAGGAGTCCTTCATATGTCCTTCCTCATAGGAGAAAACATTCTCCATCTAGTAAGAATCTACTGAATGTGTAATGCTTCCCTATTACTTCTGAACAAGAAATGTGCACCTGAGAATCCCGATATGCAGCTGGATCAACATTCCTGCACGCTCATGCAATGACTCATCAGGTCTGATCCAGTTCATCTCCCCAACTAATGAAAACAACAGTACCTTCAAAGTCCAGCTTTAAGCCTTTTATCTAGAACCACTTGATCTTTGCTAAAAATAATGAATAGCTTCCTATGATATACAATGAGATTCAGGACATTTTACAAAGAATACTATTAAAGTGCATTTGTCTTTACTTAAAAGTTGATTTTCATGTCAGTTCCTTAGTTTAGTTTGTTATATTAAGGCATAGCTCTTAAACAAATAAAATCCAAAGCTTTCTACTTAGTGCAGATTCTTTCATATTTTTTTTATCCACAAATCTATGAAGTTATTCAAATGTAAATTAGAGGAAAATCTGGATATCGTATGTGCTTTGGGAAATAGGAATTCAGCAATCCTGAGCTTTTGTTTTGTATCTCTTTCTTCAAACTAAACCATCCACAAACATAAGGCAGACATTAACATTACATCTTTTCTTATAAATAAGGTTCAGTTTCACTGATAATTTAGCATCACAGCTACCTTGATATCAGTGGAGTTTTCTTCTGATTTGCACTACTGTTAACAACAGCAGAATCTGACCATTAAAAGACATGCATTTTGTCAGAATTTGACGTGGCATTGTACCACCCTAATAGTAACAAATGGGCGTCCTGGGTAGAAGCCTCAAGCATCAGACTTTTAATTAGGAGGATGATGAAATGGCAAATTATCTCAACTCTTCCCTTCCATCAAATAAGCAATACAAAATGAGGTATTATTTGATTACGCCATTTTCTTTATGAGACCTACATTATGGAAATGACTAATAGTCACTGTTCAGTTGCTGTCAAAAATAACATTAGCAGAAGACACAGTGGCTGTTGGAGTCTCTTGTCCCAAGAAACCACTAGGAGTCCTCTTGGAAACTTGGAAAAACCAAAACTGTGAAAGCAAAGGATACACATGAACAATAAGTAGGAGTGAGCAGCTCTGATAAGAATTACATAGCGACTGTGCCACCATGGGGATAGTTAAGAGAAGGCATATAAATCCATGCAATTAGCCACAGATTTAATGTGGCTCCAGCTTTCCCCTCAGGATGCCTGAAGCTGAGCCCCATGGCAGCCAAGGGGATGACACATTTCCGCCACCCCTGCAGGCAGCACATCACACGATGTGCTCCTGGCACCGCTCTTCCCAGGGCCAGAAGGACACCAGCACCCAAAGTGGGTCCTGGCCTGCTCAGAACTGCCAGAGCAAGGAGCCTCTGGGGCTGTCAGGAAATGCCCCAGTCCTGCCTCTCAGCCACCTCACTTTGCTGACCTGCCCCTAATTACAGCTCATGTTGCTGGAAGGGGAGTAAGGCTGAGTCCTAGAGGGTCGCCCCTACAGGACGGTCAAGAAGCACCATGTGGATGCTATGGAAGGAGCTTCTAGGTGTCATGTTAAAGAGCTTTGAGGTGTGGCTTGCATACTTTGAACTTGGAGAGGGGTGGAAGTCATGGTCAGTCCAAAATGTCACTGTAGAACAAGTCTGAGGGGCTGGGGGTGGATCCAGAAACACATTCGATTCCTGACTGTGGGCTGCACATCACTTCCCAGCTTTGCACTGGGCAGAAAGGCAGAGGCATGCTGCTTGCTCCCTGCCCAGGAGGCTGTACAGAAGCCCAGAAGAGAGCTATTCATGGTAAGGGTCAGGTCCTGGCAGAGTCAGGAGGAGCATGGCATGCACACAAGAGCAGGCCCATGCCCCTGGCCTCAGCACAGCCTGCGCCTATTTGCTGCACCAGAAATACCCCTGTTCCATAGGAAATGGGATATATTCTCA
The DNA here is from genome assembly GCA_035772895.1 of Perdix hodgsoniae. NCBI lineage: Eukaryota > Metazoa > Chordata > Aves > Galliformes > Phasianidae > Perdix > Perdix hodgsoniae. Next base: position 6,318,686 of record JAPSGF010000039.1, read on the forward strand.
AAAAACAACTGGGCAAGGTTGATACTTAGCAGCCTTCGGCCTACGGTGATCTAACTGTGCTGCAATTTCACATACTCACATTCCTTGATTCAAACCTACCATGAGCTAATCGATGATGCGTTTGCCTCCCCATTGGCCAGCAAATAATAGGGGCTTAGATACCAATCAGGAATGCAGTACAAGTGGGGAAGCTGAAAGCTCCTATTTATTTGGGACTTCCCTGTATTGAGATCAGCAGTGATAGGTCCAACCAGGCAGGAAGGATATTATGGGCTACTGCGGGCTCTTTGCAATCTATTCCTTTCAAATCCATGCAGGATGTAGCCTTGTCATCCTGTTTGAAAACACTCTTAACATCTTACACTTCTCAATGATAAGAAAAAAGGTGTCTGAAAAGGTTTATTCTGACCACATGGATCAAGAGACATACATTTGTGAGGATGAGCGTCACTGAATAACTGTCATCCTGTAGCTCACTGCACCTGTGCAAGCATTGTGGTTTTTAGGAAGTGTTTCAATTTACAATATCCTGTACCAGTCATCTTAAGCCACATCCATTTACAGAGAATGGCAATATTATGCCAAAAAGAGAAATGGAATGTGGAAGTTCAGCGTTTCTTGATCCTGCTTTGGTCTCAACTACTGCTTCCCCATCCCCTGGAAATAGATATTTAGGTGTGAGGTAATTCAGCACAGATGGGCACTTATCTCCCAGGTCAATATTTGCCTTTCAGCTAATCCCTGTTGAGGACAGTGAAATGGCTGCCTTCTTACTTTGCAGAAAAGAAATCTCCCTAACTGCAAAACAAGAATATTCATGTCATTGTCACTATGTTCTCACAAGTCAGTTGGAAGTCCAGACAGGATTTTCTGTTAAGGGAACACTTTGCCAAACCTCAGCAGATCAATGCTAGCAAGTTCCTCAGGAGCCAAAAACAAACCCTAAAGCCTAGTTGTCTGTAGGCAGCAGTTTACTGTAACTTGCTTTTAATGCCACTTTTCTTCCTACATATTTATTTCCATTTCACTTTAAGAGACTGCATACTTCTATATGTATTACCTTAGGTGTTAATAATGTTAATTTTTTAATACTATCAGTAAAATAAATAATTTCCTTGATTCTAAGTAACAGCATAATTTAAATTCAGATCTAAACAGTATGCTAGCCAAAGACTCCAAACTTGTATATCCCATTTGGCCTTTTGCCAGGCAGAGAGCTCTCCGAAGCCAGCAAACTTTCCTTTGGACTTGGGTGGGCTGTAAGATAACCTGGCCTGGCCTAGGCTCCTGGGGCTTCTCCACAGCAGGGAGCGGGGCCATGCTGACAGAGTTTTGCAGACCAAACCTGTAATCTGGAAGCTTGTAGTTTAAATAGTCCAACAGTTCAGATAATGCAGCATCATTGTGTGTAAGCTCTTTAATACCAACATCTTGCGGGGGCTGGTGTGTGTGCAGGGCTGGGCTCTGTGATGCCTGTCAGCCAGCCACCAAGTGCTCTGGAAACTGTTGGGGGTCAGCCTGTGCTCCAAAGGGCTGTACATCATGAAATAGATTTTCAAGAGAGTTAGGTTGGAATGATTTGTCAGCACTTGTGATGTTTCACAGCTCAGAAACGCAGTTCCATACAGAGAGAGTATTATTAACCAGCGTGCAACTTCTGCAGGATGTCATGAATCACAGGTTACTGGACATCCTCCTGAAAGACTCCATAAATTCTGAATCACTTTTAAAACAAACACTACACAATGGCAAGCAAGGCCAAGCAGAAGTAAATATGAAAACACTGACATGCAGAAATCAGATTCCTTCCTCTGTCTCCTCCCAGCCGAAACTTTCCTCCCTTATCCCGAGCACTGGACACTTTCCAAACAAGAGTCCTTTCAGGAGGAATTGCTTCTGCATCTCTTCACACACCCTGCCTAGTCAGAGCCTAAGGAAATCTTTGTTAGAGACTTCAGGAACTGGTCAACTGTGAGTAGACTCTGAGTAAGGCTCTTTCCTTTTTTTGATGGAATCCACTGGAGAATTTATGGTAAGCTGCTCTGGCACTTTTTTTTGATAACACATTTTTAATTTCATTTTCCCATAGCCAGGCATACCATGAGAGAGTCTTCCTATGATATCATTCCATGAAACCAAGATTTTTTTTTAACATATGAGAGCCTGTACAGCATAAAATATACTCACCACTTCAGAGTCCAGTTGAAAATGGAATAGAGTAAATAGCAAAGTCATCTCTTCATGCACAGATGTTCACACAGTGTTGGACATCTGAGTTGAGCACCAATCATCTAGATTAAGGCTACTGTGGCTTCAATGGTGCTATGAGCTTCACAACATCAAAATGAAGACTGAATAATCTACGTGGAGTATTTATATAAGAAACCCAAACTTGACGGAAAAAGAAAAGGCACTCCTGATTTTAAATAAGGTTGAAATGGAGAAAAAGTAGATATATGAAAGCAATTCCAAATTTTCCTATTTCTCTCAGATTTACTTTTTACAATCTTGGGAAGACAACTGGAAGTCAGAAAGGCTGAATAAGCAACTGATTTAAAGTGGTGTATATTTCTGCTCCTCATTACGTGCTAGCTCAAATCCAGTGTGGTTTACTAGGCTTCACGTTGTCTGCAATTACAGGAGGGCTTGTGACAAACTTTGGGTAACTCATACCTTTTTGTTGCAGTTGAAAGATTAGGCCAAACAGAAGGAGCTGTTCTTAGCACTTTCAGCACTGCTTGGTGAAAGTAGTGGAGATCTTATAACAAAAACACCCAGTGTGCTTCTAGTAAACTGGTAGATGTTACTGACTGACTGTATTTGTTCTGCTCCAATTGCCTCTGCAGACATCAGTGTAAGTCATCTATAGTAAACTAAATTAAAAATAATAAAATTAAATAAAAACCAACTTCAAATATACCAGAATCCAAATAAAAGACTCAAAGTATTGTGGATTCTTAAGAAACACAAATTATGTTGTTCAGAACAGACACATTCAAAACATACAGACTGATGACCTTCTTATCTAAAATATATGTTCCAGTCATACCAGTTTGCTTAAAAGGTTACTCAAAGCATAATATAGCTAAAGCAGAATGAGATTTCAAATATTCAGTCAGTGTCAAAAAACACAAAGGATTCAAGGGTCTGGTTCTGGACAAATTTATTGCATGTAAAATTCCTAGAAGCATGTAAAATTCCTAAGGGCTTTCCTATTCTAGGATTTATTTACACCAGTAGGGCACTTTTTGCCTTTAATTAATTGTCAGTTTGTAGGCGGTTGCCACATTTCAAAAGATTAGTCCACTTGTTTCCCAAATAATCTTCTAGGATGACAACATATTTATATATGTGTGGGAAGGTGAGGAGGAGAAGGAAGGAGTTAATGAAGGTTACATCCTTCAGATGAAAATATTTTTGTCTGGGGAAAAAATCCACAGCTATTTATTACAAGCAAATGAAGTTTTCCACTAGTGCCAAATTATTAGCCTATGCAATTTGATCAGCGTTTTAATGGCATGCAATATGTTGGTTGTTTAGCCAGATGTCAGGTCATCTAATTATGTAACAGGAGTACTGGTATAAACACTACTGTAATTGATGTGAATGCTATGAAAATTAAAACATATAACATTAATATTTGTTACTAGGCTTTCAGACGTTTTTCTGCAAATCACTGGGTATCTTTCGGAATGTACTTCAGATGCTATCAGTCTAATCATTTTTAAGCCCTCCATATATTTTGTTCCCACTAATACTTTTCAATCTAAAATAAACAGCTAAATCTTTTCCATGTGTAGCAAAAAGGTGCAAGTTTGCATTCTCTGGATTATATATTTCAATATTTCTCATTCCCCAGGCTTCTAAAAATTTTCCTGTGCAAATGCAAACCTACTGATAATGCATGTGCTTTTCTTACTTACAAACCCCTCAGAAGTGGCACCCAGAGGCCCAGAGGCCACACGTTAAAAACTATGGCTTAAAAACAGGGTAGTAACTAGCTTCTTAGTTAAGATCTTAACTGGTCTGGAGAGAGTGTTCAAGCTAAACAAAACAAAACAGTACAAAACCCACCAGTAAAAAGCAGATCCTTAAAATGTTGGGGAGGTTGGTGTTTTCAAGCTTGGTTTCTTACTTGCCTGAGCTGTGAACTAGAGAATACTTGCAGGGCTGTGGGATTTCATAAATTTTGCATTTTAAATGTTCACATTAATGCAGAGCATAGGCATAGCTAATCACTTCTGTAAGAAGGGGCAACTCTCTAATGTTGGGGGAATGTTTAGCAGTGGCAGATATGATCCCAGTCTTCAGGGCACAGGGTAGGAGCTGTGTGGATATAGTAACAAGAGATAGGGAAGTGTATATTCTTCTATGAAGTGTAACGTCTATGTAGTCTTTAAGTGAGATGCCTAATGGGGACTTCATACCAGCATTATGCCTTTGATCTTAACAGTTACTTCTGGCATATAGTAAAATCAGCTGTGAATCAATTCCATAGTGTTTAAACAAGGCACTGTTTGAAGACCAACACAGAAGATGTTGGTGATGAAGAGATGAATTACTCCTTTGTTTCCAGTGGGCATGTGGTCTCAAAAAGATCCTTGTGGCAAAGAAAACATGTAATTACTGGTTTTTAGTTTAGGTCTAAGCACATGAATGGCACAGATAATCTCCAGTTTATCTACCCTGCTACTGTATCCAATATGTTGCATACCGTGATGTCTGAGGTGATATTTACTGGTGTTAACGGCAGAGTCAATTGCACCATTCTGCGGTGTGCTGTGGGAAAACTGGTCCATCCCTTGTGAGTACCTGTACAGATGTGACTTTGTCCCGTAAACATAGTTAACTGCTTTCAGCTTGGCACGCTGAAGTTTTCTCTCTGTAGCCTCTATTCCAGCAGTGGTAGGGCATGAATCCAGCTTGGAGCACTGGTCTGTTCCAGCTGTTGGCATTACTTTGCTGTGGTAAGGCTGCAAGCAGTGACACAGTTTTGTCCTGCAGATCAGAAGGGATGTCAGACCTATTAGAAGAGGCAAGTCCTATGGTGCTATTGGAAAAGCTTGCCCTTTCACTTGTCCAGTAAAGGAAAAGTAAGGCTCTTGAGAAATCTGTGAGGAAATGATACCTTCCATTCCCTTACATACAACCTATCCAAATCCAAAACTGAGAACAAAAAGAAGTTACATTACAGGCGGAACTGTCCCATCATCAAGGTACAACACTATGGTCTTAAGGTATTTGCTATCTTTTGCTGTTGAATTAATACCACAGAGAGCGTGTGAGAACCCAAAGGAGACAGCTGGTTTGCTCTTACTTTTGCAAGCCAGTGGGGTTTATGGTGAGGGCCAGGGGCTCTTCCATAGGCAGTGCCAAGGAGGCACAACCTCCTTTGAGGGCACACAGAGCTACTGCTTCTTGGGAGAGCCTCTGGCTGATTCCTTTCCCAGCCTCATCCTTCCAGCACTGAAAGCCAGAAGGTAGCTCTAATTCTCATCTGGATTAAAAATAAGACTGTGACCAAATTTGGCTTGTCCTGCTGCTGGATTCGCAAAGTGTTTACAAAAGAGTTGCATGGAAGTGAAACTCAGAGAGCAATTGTTTAGCTTAGTGCTAACGGTATGAGGAATGTGAGATGCATATGTGATATCTGGATTCAGGGGCTGAAATCTGCAGTGTTACCTTTTGTTTTATCCTCTGCAAACTGTCATTTTCAGGTCGTATAAAACGTCTCTTTACCAGCCCACACCCAGCAGACTTCAGCATTTCCTAATTAGGTTATATTCAATCTTTATAATGTGCTTGTAATAGATGTGGTACTGTAGCATAATCTCAACTGATATTATTCACTTCCTAGGAATGTACAGCTGAAGCTGCTCTGCAGGCTCTGACTGAAAACAATGGGTGTGCAGCTGACAAATAGAAGTAGCTATTTTACATACCCTGTTCTATTTGGATTCCATTGTTCAAGCGATGTCTGCTGAACAGGTATTCACATTAGAAAAACAAGCACAATTACAATTTTCTGATGTGGCAGCTATTTTTGAAACTCGTTAAAGCTTACTAGTGCTTTTCCCATGCAAAGAAAAACTGGAATTGCCTGTTGTAATATTGGCCGGCAGTTATGAATGGTTTCACCTCACATTTTATAATGAAGGAATGAGCTCATACTATATAATTGCGGGCTATCCCCAAGAATATTTTTATTCAACGTTATTGTCAGACTAAATTAAAACCACCAAAGAGCCTGATTCCTCGGGATGCCAGCTGCTCTCAGCTCCCACAACAGTTAATGGGAGGCATGAGCACTCAGCAGTTTCAGAAGCAGTCCCTAAGTGCTGAAAGCAAAGTGCCTATTTTTGTATTAAGTAAGATAATATTTGCAGAATTGTCATTGTTTTTTTGCTCTTTGAGAAATGAGCAGTTTCTACTGAAATTAGTATTCATTCTATACCTTATCCATTTATTACACTTATATGAACGACTACAATATAGTTTCTAGTGACGCGTTTTACTCTCCCCCTCTAAGTTTAAAACAGCCATTGTCTTCACTTTATTAAAAAACTAACTAATTGCCCATCTGAAGCTGTCAGTGACTGCAGCCATCGGGCTCCATCTGGCACTAGAGACCTGTTTGCATCCCCTCCCTCCAACTGCAGGGGGACTTTTGTCCTTTTCTTCCTGGGGAGATCTGCAGAGAAAAGCGGCCTGGATTTGGAGGACTCAGGGAGAGGACAAAAGCAAGAAAAGCTATTTGAGGCAGGACATGAACTGCCGTCTCCTTTCAGCAGCTGAATCATAGCCTCACCCCACGCACTGCCCCCAGGCACTGCTGGGCAGCCTGGGAATACTTGGGGGAAGGCTGCTGCCTGCACGCACACGTGCCTGCACACGGGGATTTTCATAAGGCAGAAGGAAAAGCCAAAACTTGTGCAGTGCTGGAATACCAAAAAAGCTGCAAGTCAGACATCCATCATTAATATGTAAAAGGTCACGCAAAAGCCTCGCTCAAGCGGAAGGTCAATTAGCCCTTCTTTCCCCCCTGTGCCCAAAGTGTTATCACCGCAGAGGATAATGAGTCAAAGTGAAGTAAGGTCCTCTGGAGATCAGAGGTCACAGAATGAGAGGCTAAAAAATGGGATCCAAATATTATAAGTCTTTCAACGCTGTTTTCTAGGTATTCTGTTAAATATCCCACTGGGAGGCTTCTTTTCGTCAAAGCTAACCACATTTCTTTGGACTTTTTTGCTACGAGTGATTTCAAATATATAAAGAATTTAGATGAAAAACAGATCTGTATTTTTTCATTGTTTAAAAAATGGTAGAAAATGTTCACTTCTCAGAAGAGTGATAGTGATTTTATTTATAGAAATTCCCAAAGTGACAGTTATAGAAATAATCTGTGGCAAACAAGTTGCAGAAGATTTTTCTTTCAGTCAGATCATACTGTTTCTTTCCAAAGGTTCGTAATAATTTCCAAGAAAAGAAGATGCATTGTGTAGCCCTGATTGTTGTTTTGACTTGGTAAGAGAAATCAGTGAGGAAAAAGTATAAGGTTGGGGAGAAAAGAAGCCTCCAAATAGGATTATTATAAGATGATGCTCCTGTTCTCCAGGCTCAGAGAGAAGAAAGGGAGCTACTTTGCAGCAAGGAAAGTTCTCAGGTGTTCAACTGCTGGGAAAATGGAAAACAATAATGATAGTAAAGAGATGACACTGTGGAGCTATTGTGGGAGGTTGTGTGGTTTCCATCGGTGGATGATTTTAGGAACAGAGGACAGACACATAGGACACAAAGAAACAGCATGGGTGCGTAGTTTCCCAGCCTGCCCACAGTCCTATGGGGACCAATAAGGAACTGCAAAAGGTGGCAGAAGGGGCTGCATCACCCTGGTAAAGAGAATTGTGAGAGCCATTGGTTTCTGAAAGGTTTTAAAAGCTAAGTGTGCTTAATCCTGCAAAAGGGCATAATGTGGAGGAGATGACCCTGAAGTCCCTCAGACCCCGAAGTCCCTCAGACCCCACAGCTGTGTATCTCTGTAAAGCAAGTTAATGAAAGTGGTGTATGTTTGGATATGTGTATATTGGTAACCTGCACAGATTATTAAAAATGAGACAAAAATTCCTATATATGATTGCTAAACACTATTTAGCAATAGTATTTCAGAAAATGATCTTCAAGAATACTAGGAATTGCATTAGATGGATTTTGAAAAAGGTTTTACAATTTTTTTTTGTTTGTGATTGCAGTACGTAGAGTGGTTGTGCTAAACAGTTTAACTTCTTAGCTTCCAGAGTTCATGTTAATAGTGTGTACTTTACAGATCATAAAACTTTGTTCCCAAACTGTTTTTGAACATACGATTTCAGAGTATAAGAGCCTCTACTTAGCCACCCTCACTAAATTCATCATCTGAATGAAATTCAGCAGCAGCAGCTGAAAGAAGCACAAAAGTGCCATGTACAAATAAAAGCAATCCTATGACAAACAGAAGTCATCCACGTTCAGCAAGGCACTTAAACAGATACTTTAATATTACATTCTCTGGATATCACAGGGACTTAAGTATTCAAGTATTCAAGCATGTCTGTCATTTAGGAACCTTAAGACTATGTTTTAAACTCCAGTTTTAGCTCCTACTGACAGAGGTTTGAAATGGTAGGAGAGCCAGAGTAAGTCTGTGGTGGCAGGAGACCAAGTGGTGAAGATTCCATCACTCTCCACAATCAGTTCAAAATCTGCATGTTATTAACGATGTTGATACTTTAACTGCTAAGAATTTAAAGACATTCAGAGTTCAGGATCTTGTAGGAACCGTGGTTCCCCCTCTGGCATGCACAGCTCTGTCCTCCAGGGTTTCCCGTAACAAAGGAAGCCAAGGAATGGATTGGCATTTTTTTTCTGCAGAGAAACTGAAACTTTGATCTGTTCCTGCCTCAAAACAGTAACTGTATTTATTTGTATTCAGAACACATTCCTATTAATACATCCTTTGTTTCTTCATAATAAAACGAAATTCAGGTTGGGTATCAGGAAAAATTTCTTCATCAGAAGGTGGTTGAGCCCTGGAAAAAGCTCCTCAGGGCAGTGGCCCCAAGCTGTAGGAGTTCAAGAAGTGTTTGAACAATGCTCTCCAATATAGGGTTTGAATTTTGGGTGGTCTTATGGGGAGCCAGGAGTTGAACTCTATGATCCTTGTGGGTCTCTTTCAATTTGGGAGATTCTGTGATTCTATGAAGCATTATCATTGTGATCTAAGGCTGTAAACTTGGTGCAGGTTAAAGAAGATACTCCTTGTGCAGGGTTGGCTTTGCATGCGACCTCACGGTGACTAACAAGGGATTGAATAAGGCAAACACAGTGACACAACCAAAGTGGCATTGCTGCAGCTTTGGGCAGAATAGGCTTTCAGGACTAGAGAAAAGCTGGTCCTCTTCTCACCACAGTGGCACAAAGCACAAGCACGAATCTCAGAGTGCAGAAGACAAAAGTAAAACAAAGAGGAAAAGCTGGAACAGGTGCTGCAGGCCAGAGGAACAGGAGGTCACACTGCAGAAGAGTGGAAGAGAGAAACATGAATTAAAACAACTGTGGCCAGCATACATGAATTAAAACAACTGTGGCACAGCATACTTACATGCAGAAGTTTGAAACCCCCAAAAAGAAGCAAAGAAAGTATTCAGAAGAGGCAAGGATGTGTGACATCCTTGCCTGGGACAAGAGTTTTAGCTGTACAGTGCCAACAAGCCTGTTATTATGGCAGATGAAACCGAGTGTCTGTTTTGTCCTCAGAAACGGCTGTGCGGATTGCTGTCAGCTCCGGCACATGAAGCCACACACATGCGTGCCCACACACATTTCCCTTCTGAACTGAAAAGAAGCATGAGCAATGTCATCCCTCAAGTGTCCCTTTTCAAAAGCTCTAAACCACTTAAATTAGGATCCTAAATGAAAGAACAGTCTCAAGAATAGAGTCGGTAGATTAAAGGTAGCGTGGAATGCATTCATGCAGAATAATAATTGAATAATTGCTCAGTTGGAAATGTGTCCAAAGAAGCCAGCAGTTATTACAGAATTCTTTTTTTTCTTTCGCTTACACAAACTTTATAATAGCTGTTTTCTCTGAATGTCCTTCTGCATAAAGTAGGAGCAGCCTCTGGGCTGCTCTCAAATTTACTTTGGCTTTTGCAACAGCAATTAAGAATGACTGGAACTGTGCATTCCCTGCCTGTGCATCGGTACCGGCGGAGCCCCACAGAACCCTGCTGTGGGCTGGGGCCGGGCTGTGAGCCCAAAGCCTTTCCACAGGCAGCAACTGACTGACTGATGGAGGGCTTGGCTTTTTGAAAAATCAAGTGCTGTGAAAGGATGGCTAAAAGAATCACAGAATCAAAAGGTTGGAAAGGACCTACAAGATCATCTAGTCCAATCGTCCTCCCATTACTGTTACTATCACAAGCTCCTAAACCAGATCTCGTAGCTCTTCATCCAGATGCCTCTTGAACACTGCTAAGGACGGCGACTCCACCACCTCCCTGGGCAGCCATTCCAGTGCCTGACCACTCTCTGAGAGAAAAAGTTCTTCCTCATGTCTAACCTAAACCTCCTCTGGTACAACTTGCAGCCATTTCCTCGGGTCCTGTTTGCTGCCTGGGAGAAGAGGCCAAACCCCTCCTCATCACAGCCTCCCTTCAGGAAGTTGTAGAGTGCAGTGAGGTTTCCCCTGAGCCTCCTCTTCTCCAGACAAAACAATTCCAGCTCCCTCAGCCACTCGTCATAAGACTTGTGCTCCAGACCCCTCACCAGTTTTGTTGCCCTTCTCTGGACATGCTCCAGGGCCTCAATGTCTTTCTTGTAGTGAGAGGCCCAAAACTGAACACAATACTTGAGGTGCAGCATCACCAGTGCTGAGTACAGGGGGATGATCACCTCCCTGCTCCTGCTGGTCACACTATTTCTAATGCAGGCCAGGATGCCATTGGCCCTTTTGGTCACCTGGGCACACTGCTGGCTCATGCTCAGCCGAGCATCAACCAACACCCCCAGCCCCTTTCCTCTTCACAGTCATCCAGCTACTCAGCCCCAAGCATATAGCACTGCATGGGGTTTCTGTAGCTAAAGTGCAGGACCCGGCACTTGGCCTTGTTGAACCTCATCCCCTTCACCTCAGCTCAGCGATCCAGCTTATCTAGATCCCTCTGAAGGGCCTCCCTACCCTTTGTAGGGTACACAAAAGGACTTTCATGGAGTTTAAAATATTTCAGATTTCCTATGCAAGGACAATACTTCCTAAAGAAGTCAAGAAGTTGAGGATGCCCTATCCCTGGAGGTGCTCTAAGCTACTAGGTTGGATGGGGCCCTGGGCAGCCTGATCTGGTGGTGGTGTTCCTGCCCACAGCAGGGGTTGGAACTGAGTGGGCTTTAAGATCCCCTCCAACCCAAACCATACTGTGATTCCACGGTTCAGATAGCTTCACACCCACAGACACCACTGTGTGTAAGGGTGCTGCAGGCGGAGGGCACACACCTAACATGGAAATGTTCTGCACATCCTGGCACTAAATCTACATAAAAGAAAATGCGTTTGTCCTGTGGTCAGGTGCATTAGCATTGAAGTGCTCCAACGCTAACAGTGCAAAGAAAGTAAAAGGAAATATTCTCTCACAGGTGCGAGCATGTAAATGTATTTTTAACTATGCATACAACTACATACAATGCATCTACAGTTCACGCTTACTTAGAGATGCCATACATAATGAAAATTATTCAAATGCTCAGAAAAATGCCCCAGCCGAAATCAGGCGCATACCACATCAGACGCATCCACAAATGCACACTCGGTGCTTTGGGATCCTGCCAAAGACGACCTTTCCAAAATCGACCCTTCAGCAGCACCGCCAGGAGCAGGGCAGGTACCTGCCCACGGGCACCCGGGGAGGGCGTGTAAAAATGTTATCAACGCCTCAGTTCGCACGGGCTTCCCACGCAACGACCGGCC